>VDFB02271358.1:527800926-528400926 GCA_007258455.2 Sequoia sempervirens | reverse complement strand
TGGTATGTGGTGGTCCCAAGGCTCATGTGCTTAGTGGCTATGTCAACAACCTGTGGAGCCACCCGATCTCTATTAATGTGATCTACGATCTGCACATGACCTTGCACCTGGTGCAAATGCTGGGTTTCTACATTAAACTGGGGGTCGGTTGTTTCCACATCATCTATTATGGGGGCCTGTATCCTTTAATTCTATGCACCTATTGTACCGTAAGCATTTTCCCACGCTCCTAGGGTTTTTCAGTGTTAATTTGATCGTAGGGTTGCATCATCCACCGAATCTCTTTTGATCTAATGGCTCCCATGCCTCCTTCAAGCTCTATTGGCGCCATTGCTCGTGACTTTGCCAAGTCAAATTTAGCGGTTTGTTCATCATCCTTTCTACGTGCATGTGTTCTATCTACAATGTTCTCGTTCCATAGGTTTTATTTGGTGGCTCCCATGAGCTCTCGTGTATGAATGATGTCATTGGTTACGCAACCATTCAATCTTGTATTGAGCTATATGATTCAAACGTCCGTGCATCTCTAAGGGGCTCAGTTGTGTTGTGTTGTTGTGGGGGTTTTTGTGACCATTCATCTCATTTGAGATGAGTTAACACTTGCACCACATGAGCTCATTTTATGTTTGTGATTGGCTGAAGGTTTGGGAGTTTAAAATTGTTAACCTATGTGTTAATCTTTTGGGTTAGCATATTTATAAATTTATTTTTCTATTTAGATAGTTAAATAGTTATGATAGTTAAACTATCATCCTCTTTATAAAATAATGATGTAAACAGTTTTTCAATATAATATCAATACACAATTTGTCCCTCCTAGGCCTAACAGTGGTATTATAGCGGTTCTATTGTAGAAATGTTTAAAAAAAAGATCATAAAAACATATGTAGGACAGTTAGCACTTGTTTCAAGACACCAAAGGTAATTATAAATGAGCGGGAGCATCTAAAATATTTCAAAGCAGATGTAGAAGATTATTCAATGGTTGTTGGTTGAACATGTTAATGGTGGTTGAAAGAGGTTTTAGATGAACTTGTAATTGAACAAGGTATTGTTGTTACAAGTTGGTTGATGTTGATCATGGAGATCACTCTGCTCATGTAGATATGTAGCTAAAGTGCCATAAGACTCTGTCATCCAATGCAATAACTACTCATTTGACTACATAATATGGAGTAGAAATTTGTGAATCAAGATGATTGTTGGTAGCATCTTCATCGCCTCCCACGATGTAAGGATTGGATAATTTAAGAGGCCATGTTTTTACATTTTATTTTTTGCCAGTTTTCACCAATTATCTTCGCCCATTTGTAGTACATTGTGGTTAAAGATTTAGCAGAAGATTTTTGTTTGGTTAGATTGTAGATACGTAGTCCAAGAGCCTTCAATGAAAATGGTTGTGAATAAATAAAAAAAGGTTGAATCCAATAAATGTGAAAGAAAGAGATCCAGAGGATTTTTAAAAGGTTTTTTTTGTTTATTTTCAAGAATTGATTTCTTTGTTTGGTGTTGCAAACTCAAGAATGAGGTGTTTCAATTATTGATTTTTGGTGGAGGAAACTGAATTTATATCAATGCCATTGAATTGGAAGCAGTGTTATTTATTTGTAAAATTTGCATATAAAAGATTTTGTCATTGACCTTTTCATGCAAAATTAGTAAATTATGGAGTAATAAGGTTTTTGGAAGTGATTAAAAATATGGAGAAATAAGGGTATACATTGATGTTATTAGGTGTTTGTTAAATTGTTTGTTTCTTTATTTACAATCATGTCCACATTTTACATTGATGGCATATTATCTTTACAAATTCATGTTTGTACAAAAGATGAGGCAGAATTAATATCAGAATGTTGGATACAATACAAACCTTTGTTCTTACAATTTTGTAACCAATACATATTATTGAGAAAAGAACTTAATATGTCACAAGATCAGTTAGGAAAGAATAAATAGAAAGATGTTTAGCATGATGTACCGTCTTCTAGCATTTCAACAAAACAAGAAAGTAAAACCAATGTGTCCTTGAAGAAAGGTGTTGTGTCTTCCCTTGTGTCAAAAAAGAAACATGTTGCATCTAAAACTATGACACAAAAATGCTACCAATCAAAGCCACAAAAACAAAAACCCATTGTGAGAGTTTGGGAATCTCATAAAACAAATAGGGGGAAATGTGGTCTTGGTTACAAGGGTTTTGCTAGCTCTGATATCCCAAAATACTCGAAGCCCATAAAATTTGTATCAAGGGGACGTATGAACAAATCTCATATTGAGTCTAGATGTGTTGATGACTCTTGCAAAGTTCAAAAAGCTAACCAACCAAGAACAATATTATCTAAGTCAAATAATGTACAATTTTGTTCTCATTACGGTTGTCAAGGTCATCTTTCTAGTAATTGCTTTGATCTACACCCTTGTACATCATGTGGTTTGCATACTCATTCTACCAAGCATTGTTATCTACAAGTTCCACCTTCAAAATCTACAAGGCATATGAATTTTGGTTGGATAGATCATTCAAGTTGGAGATTCAAGGTTGCGTTGTTAAACAAATCTTATAAGAGAGTTCAATCTATTATTGATGATGAAAATATGCTCACTCATAGTGGTGGTGATGTTATTCCTCATAATTCTTTTAATGATGATGCAGATATTATTGAGCCTACGTTAATTCCAATCAATGTTGATATTTATGAGATGCCAATTAGTATACTTGATAAGAATTCAATTGTTGAGAATATTGATGAAGTGAATCTACTTCCCATGAATAATTTTGGCAATATTGGAGATGCTCGGAAAATACAGTTATGTTGAGTGAAGTTACTATTGATGATGACAATAATATTGGTAATGTCATTGTTGATGACAATATTGTTTTGGTTAATGACAATTTTATTAGTGATGATAAGAATGATTTTGCTAAAAAATGTGATTATGTTGAATATGTTGGATATGTAGTTTATGATCATTATGATGATGTTTTCCTTTAATAAATTTTTGAGGCTATGGAGATAAATAATTTGTCTCTTGTTCTATTACTCCATCAAGGATATCATGTTTCTTGCATTTTCCTCTCTCATCTGCCAATGGGGGGAATTTTGATATATGTCAAATTCAAGTGGAAATTTCATAGATTTTTGACACCTTGTGATTGGTGTGGTAACTTCAATAATTTATTGCACTCAATTTTCCATTTTAGATATTATTTTTAATGACCACACTTAATGTGTGCTATCTTAGATAAATTTTAGATATAATTTTCAATAATAATGGTTGTCGTAGATTGATAGTTGGTGACTACTCATATTGACTACTAAAGTTTGGTCATTTTTCAAATTGCAGCATGGAAAAAATAGGTCCAAAGTTGAGACTTGTCACAGCAACAAGCTCATTTTTCAAAAGTTAAGACTTGTCCAAGTAGCAACCTTATTATGAAAAGTTGAGACTTGTCCAAGCAACAAGCTCATTATCAAAATTTGAAACCTGTCAAAGTAATGATATCTTTATATCAAATTTGAGACCTATCAAGGCAACATACTCAATATCAAAGTTTGAATCTTGTCAAGGTAATAAGCTTAGTTCAAACAAATTCAACTATAATGGGTTCTTTTTAAGAAGCTTCAGGTCAACCATAAAAGCTTCACCAAAGTGCTTGGTTGAGAGAAGTTTGAGTAATTCAAAATATTGCATAGTTTCGTGATAACCCCTTCGGATTAAGAGGGGGATGTTAATGTACATGTTAATATTCTAGGTTAATACATTTGTAAATTTATTTTTCTATTTAGATAGTTAAATAGTTATGAAAGTTAAACTGTCATCCTCATTAAATAATGATGTAAGCAGTATTTCAATATAATATCAATACACAATCTTCCCCTCTTAGGCCTAACAAAAATCAATTTAATCATTAGTTCTATTCTAATTTGTTCATTGTTATTGGTTAATGTGAATGTGCATTGGAAATCTTAATGGATCTAAGGATGTGTGTCAACAATATTTGCATGGTGTGTGATAATATTTGATAAAATACCTAATGATCATGTTGTGCCTAAGTGGATGAATGGCTTTAATGGTGTCAATGGATGTCAATTTAGATGATTTCAAGCAACAATCTCTTGGTGTAACATTAGATTAGTACAAGATTTAGGCTAGTTGGAGTCATAACCACAACATAACATTGCTCTTCTTGGGGAGATTTTATTTATTTTGTGGGTTGGTGTCCTCATCTATTGCATAACCCACCATGCCTTGCTCTCAGCCAAAAGAATTCCAAGATTGATTGTGAATGTGATCTATAACTCAGTTTTCCTCTAATAATATAAGAGGCCATGTGCTTTAATGCTTATTGAATTTACTAACTATACAAGCCCTATATGGGCTAGGTTGATGAGATTACATGAGGGCACCCAACCTTGTTGTAGGTTCCCAAACCCTAATCAAACTTGAGCTACAAAATGAAGAAATGAGGTTGTGTTGTTGAAAGAAACCGACAAAACCTCTATGGAGGCCTCAAAACACTTGTTGTAGGTAAAATAGTTAGCTATTGTGAAGTAGGAAAAGAGATCCTAGATCCAACAAGTAAATTAACTAGGATAAACATTTTTTTGTTCATCTATTACATGCTCATTTGTTCCTCTTTATCTATTCTCTTCTTTGTTTTCTAGGTTTTTCCCTCTTTTTGATTGTTTTCCTTTTATTCTTCCTATGTTCCTCTTCTCTCTCTTTTTTCTTCCAAAATCTACAAGTTTCTACCAAGAATCATGCCTAAACTGGGTCCAACACTCAAAAATCTATCATAAATGTTCAATAACTATTTTTTGGGTTCAAAATTCCCTCTTAGACTTATTCTTCTCCATTTTTCCATGTTGCTATTCATTAATGCTATAGACAGTAGGTAGTTTTCCCTTCCAACGGTAACATGAAATCAATTTTAAATTGTCACAAACTTGTATGCATGAAGGTAGAAGAAAGAATGCACCAAAATAAACAAATAAATGAACATGATGCCCCTACATCAAACTGTTAGGGTACAAAATTTTATGAGCCATTGCTTACTGACTAAAATTCTAAGTTGCTACAAGTCAAAATTTATTTGCTACAAGTGAGAAGCTCTATTGTTACATGTTAATAACTCTATTTCTATAGGTTGGACTGGTAGAAACCAACTTTTGTTGGGCTTTACCAAGCGGTGTCCTCCACTAGTCTATTCTTACATTTTACCATATATCCATTATATTCTTTATCCCTAGTCCTCCTAATCTAGAGTCCAAAATACATTCAATCTCTTCTCGTTATCTTTTGGGTAGTTGTTCCATCTATTTTTCTATTGGTGCTTCAACTTTCTCTTATTGTTGCAATGTCTCTCATTCATATTATTTATACAAATTAGAAACATTGAAAATTGGTGAGATGTCCAAACCTGTAGGTAGCTCCAACTCATAAGCATTTTGTCATAACTTCTTGATATTCTTATATTGTCTAATCTTCTTCCACTTGAGTTTGTTATAGGTATGACTCAAAATTATTTATTTTCACAGATGTGTCAGTACCATATCTCTCACTTCAATTATACTAAAATGAATAATTTCAACTTTCCAACATCCTTTTTTGTTGTTGGAGGGTTTAATACCAAAATTACACAATCATTTAGCTATTCAATATGAGAACATTGGACTTTAGATAAAACCTCATCGGCTAAGAGTGAAGGACTAACAAGTATCCGTCCTCCTATAGAGGGACACAATATTGACCTCATTCCTTATTGAGGCCTCACACTCAGCAAGACTTGATCCTTGACAAACTAATTGAAAACCATTCAATTTCATATAAGATAAAAATTCATTGACTTCTTACACTCTTTAATTTTAAAAGCCCGGATGAAAAATTCTTTGATGAATAATCCAAGAATTTGATTACAGGTTGATTGTACAAATCCTCAAGCACGTTGACAATCAAAGCTGACCTAACAGAAGCGTGTTTGTTCTACACTAATTTTGTCAAAGAAATGTGCATGGATTCTAGGTATATTCTATAGAATTTATGATAAAAATTGTCTGACAGCTTAAAAGTCATCGACACTAAAAAATATTTAGTCACATCGATTAATAAATAACGTACCTCGTGTTCCCAAAAGTTTCCTCTCATACTTAGAAATTAGTTTCTAGCGCCGCTATTTGAAAAGATGTGCGAACAAATAATATTGCTCTCGACACAGAACTCCTAAAAGTGACAGATCATCGAACAAATAATTTCCACACACTGAATCCGCGTCTTCGAGTGCATTCATCATTACATTTAATAGGAATCCCCTGCTCTTACCGGAAATTTTAAAAAAAAGTTAGCTAATCATATGTCAATTATGAAGGAAACGAGAGAATATAAGCACAAAGTTTTACAGCCTGGAGGCTGCTCAAAAGATGATGTGTTTAAGTTCATGCTTACTCGCCCCTTATTTCCCACCAAACGATGCAAAAGGATTTATCATTGTGGACAAAATATTTCCCACAACAAATATGATAAGAATGTTTTAGGTAATCATTCATTCATCCTTTGACGTTCTCAGAACATATAGTTGTGTGAATATGTTTTTTTCTTTTGAATCAGAGAGTTCTAGAAAACAAGAGAGCGTTGGCTATGGATAGTTGTGTGTGGGATTGTGGTTTTATGGATAAGGGCTTCAAGATGAGGTTTGTTGTGAGAAAGGTTGATAAAAGGAAAATCTTTAGTGTAAATGTGAGAGATTGTGGAGAAGATAAGTGCCCCATCATGGCTTGAAATTAATCAATGTTAATGTCATTAGGGAAACATGATTCTTGGAGAGCTTTCTCAAGGAGTTCTTTGTGCACGGGAGATCTTCGAAGTAGTTCAAGAATGGATATTCTTGCTAGCGATTTTCCTAAGTGGTCAAGGAGGTTATATTTGTGTATAGATGGGGAGGAGGATGAGGCTCCTTTGGATAGTGACTTGACCATGATGGGTAGTGAAAACACAATTAGATACATTGATGGTTACAATATATACCTTGGTAAGACTTTGTTAAATGTGACCAATAATGAAATCGGACGAGATATTATTGTTATAGGTATAGGGAACTAAATTATAAGATGCAGAAGCTTTACCATCATTGTGTGAAAGAATCAATTATTTAACTATACCCACTTGTTCATTAGGTGAATTTTGGACTTCAATGGTGATAAATCTCCTCAATTAATGAGATATTACATTGAGTTTTTTGAGTCTCATACAATTTTATATTTATGTCCATGTATTTGATGATATTCACAAAGTCATTCTCTTTATACCAAGAGGGTTTAGGAATATCCTCACTAAGCAGTTTTATAGTTGGAAGTTGGATCAAGTTTTCTTAGACTATTTTATGGAAAACTACGTCAATAAGCTCTCCCAATAGAGTGTACTCACATTGAGTAGGAGAAATTTGTGACAAATTGTGTGGCTAGTTTAGAAAAGGTGGTGATGGTTCCATTAGGAAGGTGTGTAAACCAATCTAGGGCTTACCCACCTAAGCTTCTAGGGAATAGTCTCAAGAGGTATGAATCAAGACAAGAAACCTCTTGATATGCTATGTAAAATTCCTAAAGGTGTTCCCTAGGATCTCATTTTCCTTTACATTCTTCAAATTTAGGAATCTCAAAGTTTTGAGGAAGGGGATCATTGTGATGAATTTTTCAAAAGGATAAGGACATAGTTCTTGGAATGTGTAACTTTTATTTTGATGTCTTGCTTGAATTCCCTTGAGTGTATAATTTATTTTTTAACTTCTTGTGCCAAAGAAATTGTGAGATTAAGTCACGGTGGTTGATAACTAGATATTGGAGGTTGTTTGTATGTGTAAGAGAGGGGGGCCAACCATGTTCAAGGCCCTAGGTCATGGAGGGCCAAGAGCGGAAGGCTTCCCTAACTTACCTCAGCTTAAAAGAGTGTTTGGAGATGAAGGACGAGAATGATGAGGACTATAAGGTCCTTCAACCACTCTGTAGACCCGAAACTTAGAATGGGGCTAGGGTGAGCAGATTTTCGGGTTCAACACTGTGCCTCAGGCAACTGTCTACTCAAGGATGAAAGCATGGTTTTGGGACGACAGTGTGGTGCACTAGTGTCTCTTAGGTGCACTGGCATTCGTATAACTAGAGTACCAAAAGGACAATGTGAACCATTAGAAAACAGACTGACGACCTAGCTAATGGTTTTTAGGATAACAAAACAACACTATGAAATAAAAAATATACAATTGAATGTGATAAAGCAAGTAGATTAAAGCTAGGGTGACAAGAATGATCTCACAAAAGAGCCTATTCACTAGCTAGCTCCAAGTACACTTTCACCTGTACACAAGAAAGAGGAAATTTGTTGGGGGGTTGTATAAGGGCCTACCTCAGTCAAACCCCCGTTTTGGTGTTTCCACCTCCATGGACAACCAAGATAGCGATAATGGAGAAAAAGTATGATAAAGGAAGATGAAAGCAAAGAACACAATAACACTTCAAAACAATATTATGCTACTCAACCAAATCATAGAGGAGAGAAGTGAAAAGATTACCACCTCCACCAAGAGTTCACTAGCTAATGGAGGAGAAAATGAGAGGACTCAAGCCCCTGTTGCAATGGTGTTGTTCAACACTTGCTCTACAGAGTTGATGGAGTGTTGTTGTTGCTGATATGGAGTGCAAAGTGTTGCTTGAGAGTTGAGAGTGCAAGAAGTCAATGCTAGAATGCTTGGAGAGATTGGGTTGAGTGCTTAGAAGGATGAAATGAAGGAATGAAGAGTGAATTTGAAGGGAGAATGAGAAAAACAGCCATATTCAAGTCGGTTGGTCGAAGAGGAGTGTTACAAATTGACCCCAATGGGAAGTGTAACACCTTTGTAGGCTTCAAATGCAGGAATCCATCAGGGATGTAAGTGTGTCGCGTGGACATCTGCGTGCCGCATGGATACATCTACGTTCTGTGTGGGTGTCTTTGTTTCGTGTGGACATCTATGTGTCGTGCAAGCATCCCCTACATTTATTCCTCTGCCGACAAATAAAATAGATGCCAATTAGAATGAAGGCAGTGGGCTGATGTGGATTTTTGCCTTCGGATTTGGTTTTCTAAGGTGAGGAAGTGTAAAGGGGAATTTGAGTAAGGGGTGCAAATTCACACCTATACATTTTTCCCCCACTTTAGCGAGAATGAATACTGATGAGTGCTTCAGTAAAGTAGAACAGAGAAGTAGTAGAATTAGAAATGTATACCTAAACCGTCGAGGAAGAAGACTGCAATCTGGCAAGCTCGAGAGCACAGGACAAGTAAAAGACTTCATAGCCCCGTAGAACTATGAAGCTAAAGAATGAAAGCATCTTGTAGGCCCATGGACCTAGAAGGAGGAAACCCTCAAGATCTCTCACATGAACGAAGCCCCAAGAAGTAAGAACCTCATAGGCCCACAGACTTGCAAGGAAGGTGTCCTCCAAGATCTCTCACATGAAGGATACCTAAGAAAGCGCCTTACAGACCCGCAAACCTGCAAGGAAGTGTTCCCCAAGATCTCTCACATGGAGGAAGCTGGGAAAGCACCCTATAGACTCATAGACTTGTAGGAAAGGTTTCCTTCAAGATCTCTTGAATGAAGTAAACCCAAAGAAAGCATCCTATAGATGCATAGACCTGTAGGGGAGCCTCCCCCAAGATATCTCGCATGGATGAAGCTTAGAAGAAGCATCCTCTAGGCCCACAGATCTATAGGAAGGTATCCCCCAAGATCTCTCACATGGAGGAAACCCAAGGAAAGGGACTACGCGAGTCAAAAAGTGGCTTCACAGGTGCACTCGTAAAGCGACATGTTTACCCACATATAGAACATGTCAGAAAGTGGTCACACAAGCAAGTAGGTGAATAGTCTCACAGACTGTCAACAAGTTGGAAGACTTTCAAAGGGATCCCTTGGGAACCCAACGTAAAGAAGGGGTCCACTCAAGGGATGTGTTGTTCAAAAGTACATAAGGGATGCTTCTTTCTCAAATTGATTCATCATCAAGGAATCCTTTTGAAAGATGTTCACTTCATCAAGTAATTTGAAAGGAAGAAGATGCCCCCACGCAAGGGGAAGATCAAAGTCGTTCCCACTTCAGATGAAGGCTCTCAAGTTCTTTCCTTACAAACCCATGATGAAGGAAAAATGTTTCGTTAGGGTTTCAAGTCGAGAATGTGATTCTTGGAAAAATGTTTGTGAAGATTCTCAAGAAAAGATTCATGGGAAACGAATGCAATTTCTAAAAGTCAAAGTGTTGTAGAAGTGGCATTGTCACACATGAGAGGGACAACTCAAGCAAAGAAGAGAGAAAGATAAAGGAAAAGAAAAAAAGAAAAGAACATAGACACAGGGCATAGGGGTAGCCTAATATTTTAAGGTTAGAAATGCTCATAGACATATATATATGTATGTATGTATGTATGTATATGTATAGTAATAGTATATAAAATGAACTGTCATCAACCCCCTACTATATCAAACCATGTGAAGAAATGCACGAAAAGACAAAGTAAAAATAAAAAAATGGGTCAACATGGAAGGAAAGCCTAAATGCCCCCAACACTTTGCATTGTCCCCAATTTACCAAAAATAAAGTCACAAACATGGAAGAATGATGATACAAATAGAGGAAGGTTTACAACAAAAAAACCACATGCCTATATCCAAACACCAACAAGGCTGACAAGGGTCATTCAGGCACACATAGTATGATCACGGGGGAACACATCACAAGACACACACACACACACACACACACACACACACATCTAATCTAAAGATAAAGAAGGGGCCTCCGCCTAACACTGATCAACCAAGAGATCATCTGCTTCCCACTCTAGATCATTGTAGGGGGAAGGAGGAAGAGCCTACAGTGGTGGAATGTTAAGAGGAGGAGCGTACAACCCTCATGCAACAAGGGCCAAGGAAGAAGGCCCCACAAGGTCCTCCCCACCAAGCTCTCTTGGACCTAAGGTAAACAATTTTATGAATATTTCCAACGAGGCTGGAACCTCATCTAGAGAGTAAAACATGCACTTAACAGGAGGTCCACATGTTTCACCTCAATAGACATAGAAGGTTGTGCCCGAGATTCACTGCTAGGCTCGCCGAGTGATTTGGGAGCGATGACAAACTTAGGGGAAGCCAGGACTAGTTTCGTCACTATGAAAGAACAAGTCAACGTGGGACCACCTTTCAAATAAGGTGGGCTCCTCTTACATCCTCCATTACTAGAAGGACAACACTCTACCTTCTGCTTTGTCAGAGGAGGCGAACTCCCCACAAATGAGGCAAGAAGTGCAGAGGAAGAGGAGGAGGAGAGAACCGCAGTAGATATGACCAAAGTGTTCATCATATCTATGGGTTTTGGGAAAGGCTAGACATCTTTCTAGAAGGGACATCAATAGAGGTGGCTCCACCAAAGGAGTGATGAACACCTGGGCATGTGCAGGATCATCATGGAAAAAATTGGCCCTTAAGTGGCAAAAAATTTAGAAAAATCAGAGTTAGGAAAATTGACGTAAAAATTTGAATAAGTTATCTATATTATTTCAAAAATGTGTAAGAATACAATCTATAGCAAATTGAATGTAGTTTCTAAACTACTAGGTTTATTTTTTTTAAAAAATCTATTTGGTGAAAATTTGAAATTTCAATGCAGTAGTACTTAAATTTTAGGGCAAAAATAAGAAGTAGGTGTCTATCTGACCACCCTAACCATAATAAAATGATAATATTTTTTTATAATATTTTATATAGGTAGATGACTCATATCCCAATGTGATGCATTTTTTTTTGTAATTTTTTCCAAGTAAATAATTAATTATGAATTTTTATTACAAATTTTCAAAAATATAAAAACTTATGTCTTACCACCTTAACTTGGTAAAAACTTCATGAAATTCAATTTTTCTTTTTTAATCCTATAGTATGCAAAGCATATAATGTGACACATGTTTTGGATTTAAAAATGTGATAATGTTTGAAAGCTATAGATGTTTTTCAATCAACCTATCAATCGACTTTAGTCGTAATTCAAATAGAAAATAAATAATAATTATTTATTAAATTAAAAATAAAGCATAATTTATATTGGTGGAAAGCTAAGAATCTCCTTTAAAAACACTTTTCGTTTCATCAATTTTGAGTTTAAAAAAAGTCATCAGCCACATACCCTATATATACCGATCATGTTGCCACTTTTTGGCCCATCATGATCCTGCACATACCCACTTGCACCTTTATAGGGTCAAGCACATTCGTACTCATAATGGAAGCCAAAAGTGATATGGAGCTAGATTAAACAGAAGCATCTAGGGGAAGAGGTAGGAGGATGAGATAGGAGGCCCCAATACAAGGGCAGTCATCTCCTCGTACTTCCTCTATAAGGTGGCCTGCTCATCCATGAGATCCTTTCACCGATGCTTCAACTCGTGCACAAAGCAATTTTTGTGACTCTTTGAACTGGAGGCTAGAGGTTGCGAAGGAATAGAAGGCTCCTACTCAGCCATGGGAGTGTCCACTACAACCATTTTTGGTGGAGGAATAAACTCTTAAAAGGGAGAAGGAGGAACAGGTTGAGAAGCAGTGGGGGGATTTGACTCAAGTGCCTCAACAATGGACCTTGTCCATTCACTGCTTTGGGAGTAAGAGTGGTAGGAGGCTTGCATAGGTCGAGACATAGAGGATTCCCAGAGGGACCTTTCTTCCTATTATATGGAATGGGCCTAGGCTTCATGGGTAGAATAGGAAGCTCAAACATAGGACGCTTAGGCTTTTGCCAGGCGGGCACCATATGATTCTCTTGCAAACGCAAAATAAAATTAGATGGCACCTCAGCAAGGCAAGAGGAAGCGTTAGGTTGAACAACAGAAGAGTGAAAAGGAGGATTTCAAGACTGCTTCTCTTCTTCCCTTCTACATTCCTTAGCAGCATCACTATCAACTTTTAGGCAAGCCCTATGTGAAACAACATAAGGCAACAGAGGGTATCTCACTTTCGGCCTTAGGCACCCTTTCTTATAATTTTGATACTGTGTCGTACAAAAAATGACCCTTTGCTTGACATGGGATTAACTCATGATAAATTGGACTTAATGAGGTCTTAATCTAGTGTTGTGAGGCATTTTATGCATCCACACTAGGTATTGGACCCTTGCAAATTGAATAACATGCTTGTATTGATGTCTTTTAAAGGTGTTGTAGAGTCTTGTAAAGGACTTTCACACTTTTCTAGACTTAATGAACCTATTTCTTCCTAATTCAACATTATAAAATATGTTTAATAATATTATTACATCAATTTACAAGGTTTTTGAAGTAAACTTAATGATAAACTAGTGATGTAATGTGTCTTGCACATTCACATTGGTTCTTGTGCCTTCCTAGGCTGTGTGGACCTCATTTTAGTGTTGTAAAGTGTATTTAATCACACTTTCGCATTGAATTCTATGTCCCAAGCCCTATTTGACATTCACATCATCACTAATAGGCCCCTATTAACCCATATTCTACATCTCGAGGCTCAAATTGATCAAATACTGACAAGGTTACATTTTAGACCTTATTTCCTTATCTCTTGGCATCTGAGTTGTCAAATTGGTCCCTGTGGGACCCATTCACAATACATGGAAAATTAGTCCCATCTAGGTGGGACCCATTCACCATGTGTGGTGAATGAGTCCCACTTGGCTCAATTTTGACCTTTGAGCAAGAAAAAAAGAGAAATTTGAGTTTAATTTTGCTTCATGTCGGCTTGTGATGAGGTATTAATCGGTAAAACAAGTGAATTACTTATAAAAGCACCTCTCTAAACTCATTTTTACATCCATTCATCCATTAAGTCATTCACATCATACATTCATCACCAATCTTTCATCTCAAGTCAAGCAACCTAGGGTTTTATCATTGCAAGACATCAAGAAAGCTTCCTAAGACATCCAAGGGACGATTCGACATGTTATGCTACAGAATTTTAAGATCAATCATCATGGCAAGGTGGTCTATTCCATTGTTGCATGTTTCATTCTATTCTTTCATCATTTTGGTTTAATTACCTAAACAGGGTTTGACCAAGGCAAACCCGCATGCCCTAACATTCAACTTTTTTTCTTCTCTTCTTGTGTGTTTGCATATTTAGGTCCCTTGGAAGCTTGGAAATAATTGAAGATCAAGTTGAAAGGTCGCTAAAGTCTTCTCTTCATTCAACAAGTCAAAATATCAACAAAATCTTATTTTTAGGCTCATAAATTAGAGTTTCAGAAGCAGACACCTATAAAATATCAAAGTGCAGATCAGAAGCTTTGGAATCCACCTTTGAAAATCTATAAATTCAAAAGTGGACTCATTCACCATGGGTAGTGAATGAGTTCCATTTCTAGGCCAGTTTTTTGTTTTTTGCATTTTCTAACACCCTTTTGACAAAAATAGGTTTTGACATAGTTTACTAGAACTAGGACTGATTCGCCCAGAATGGCAAATGAGTCCCACTAGGCCTAAATTTTAGTATCAACAATGTAATTTCAAAAGAAATCTCCAATCTCCTTCAAGCCTTTAGGTGCACACTTCAAGTTCCATTCATTTTTGTTTAGCTTTGCATTTATTTTTAGTTCATTGTTGCATTACACAATGTGTTTTCAAACATCACTTGTTTCTTAGGTTAAATGCATATTTAATCAATCAATTTCATTACTTTATTACATCTAGATCATATAATTTAGGCTTGATAACATCACACATAACATAATTTGAATGAACCTAGTTAGCATTTTTGGCCCTACTTTCTCCTTTTAGGTGAAAAACCCTAGAAGAGCTAGAAAGGTACAAGGTGCAAAAAATCAATGATTCAAATACATTTCATGCAGAAGGTCCTTCCTAGGTGGGAGAGGACCAGCAGGCGTAGCCCAAGAGTAATCCAATGATTAGCTACCATGAGCAATCAGTGGTTTATAACCGGTGTCATCAATCACATGCACGAAACCCTCGTGGATAAATTTCAAAGACTTATGCACGACCGGGGGTACTGCATTCATAGCTAGCAACCAAGGGATACCCAACTTCACTCTAAAGATTTTAGACCTAGGGAATATGTCAAAAAAAAGATTCACAGACTTACATCCAACCAAAATTGACAAGACAATACTACCCAAAGGGGGGCATGGAAAGTCCTTCATGTGTGCGGATGATGCTCATAGGTGCATCGTAACCATCTTTGTGCAAGAAGTTGATTAGCATGATCTACTAAGTTATAATGTTTACTTGAGACATCGAATCAACGAGAACACCTGCTACGATGTTTTCGTTGATTTGCACAGGGATGTAGAGAGGAAATGGTTCCCTATAAAAACCCATTGACAGATCCTATGAAGTAAAGGTTATGCTAGCACCACTACTCACAAGCTATGCAAAGGGGATAGGTTGATGTAGGAAAGAGATCATTACTCACATTAGATGATACTTTCACAGAGTCCCTAAGAGGTTAAAGGATAAGATGGTGACCCAATCAAGGTTTTGTTACACAACACCTTCAAAACCTTCCAACTACACCTACTAGGGGTCGTAGGTTGGGTTGTAAGGTGAAAGCCTCACAACACTCACACCTACAAAACTCCTAGGATACGAAGAAAGGAACTTTTAGTATCACAAAACGGAACCAAAATGGTTCACGTCGGGTTCACCAAAATTTTAAGAGAGGGGGACCAACCACGTTCAAGGCCCCAGGTCACCAAGGGCCAAGAGCAGAAGGCTACCCTAACTTACCTTAGCTTAAAGGAGT
Source organism: Sequoia sempervirens (assembly GCA_007258455.2). NCBI lineage: Eukaryota > Viridiplantae > Streptophyta > Pinopsida > Cupressales > Cupressaceae > Sequoia > Sequoia sempervirens. Next base: position 528,385,124 of record VDFB02271358.1, on the reverse strand, counting down.
GTTTGGAGATGAGGGATGAGAATGATGAGGACTATAAGGTCCTTCAACCACTTTGTAGACTCGAAACTCAAAATAGGGCTAGGGAGAGCTGGTTTTTGGGTTCAACAATGTGCCTCTAATAGCTCTTTTCCTGAGTATGAAAGTGTGGTTTCGGGACAACAGCACGATGCACTGGTGTCTCTCAGGTGCATTGGTGCCTGTATGACTAGAGGACCAAAGGGACAATGTGAACCATCAGAAAATATGCTAATGACCTAGCTAATGGTTTTTAGAAGAACAAAACAACACTATGAAATAAGAAATATACAATCAAATATGATAAACTAAGTCGATTAAAGCTAGGGTGACAAGAATGATCTCACAAAAGAGCATGTTCGCCAGCTAGCTCCAAGTGCACTTCCACATGCACACAAGAAAGAGGAAAATTGTTGGGGGGTTGTATAGGGGCTTGCCTCAGCCAGACCCCCGTTTTGGTGTTTACACCTCCATGGATAGCCAAGATAGTGATAATGGAGAAAAAGTATGATAAAGGAAGATAAAAGTAGAACACAATAACACTTCAAAACAGTATTATTCTACTCCACTAAATCGTAGAGGAGAGGAGTGAAAAGCTTACCACCTCCACCAAGAGCTCACTAGCTAATGGACGAGAAAATGAGAGGACTCAAGCCCATGCTACAATGGTGTTGTTCCACACTTGCTCTACGGAGTTGATGGAGTGTTGTTGCTACTGCTATGGAATGTAAAGTGTTGCTTGAGAGTTGAGAGTGCAAGAAGTGAATGCTAGGATGCTTGGAGAGATCAAGTTGAGTGCATAGAAGGATGAAATGAAGTGAAGAGTGAATTTGAAGGGAGAATGAGAAAAATGGCCATATTCAGGTCGGTTGGTCAAAGAGGGCCATTACAAATCAACCCCAATGGGAATTGTAATGCCTCTACAGGCTTCAGACATAGGAATCCATCAGGGATGTAAGTGCATCGCATGGATGTTTGTGCATCATGTGAGCATCCCCGTTAGTTATTTCTCTGCTGACACACAAAACAGACTCCAAGTGGAACGAAGATAGCAGGCTAATGTGGATTTTTTCCTTCAGATTTGGTTTTCTAAGGCGAGGAAGTGTAAAAGGGGAATTTGCGTAAGGGGTGCAAATTTGCTCCTATATAGTATGATGTTTGGAAGTTTTGATGGGTGGATGAAATTGGGTTTGAAGTTTGGAGCATGTGTGTTGTTTTTAATGGGATTGATGTTGAAATGTGGGGACAAGGGATCAAAGCTTGAGTTTGTAGGATTAAAGTTGAAATTCTTTGGGTGCTTGATGAGATTTTGATGCATTAGTGTGTTGTAGATGTGGGATTGGTGGTTTGAGAAAAAGAAGAGGATTGGATGAATATGAAAAATGTATGGGATCATGATGATTAGAATTTTGGGGTCTGGAAGGAGCTTGTCAAGTATGATTTGGGAGACTTAAAATCAATGAGGTATTTTGGCACCATTATTAGCTAGCATAAGGATTGAAAAATTGGAAAAATGGGTGATCCTAAAATGGAATGGGGGTATGATGCACCTATTTCCCTTAGTTCATTAGGAAAAAGAGAGCCCCTAGGGAAAGATTGACTTTCAACCCTTAGGTGAGTCAACCTTGGTGGAGATCTTGTTGTTTTCCTTATGACCTAGGATGAGGTAAATCAACCTAAACAACATTTTAGGAGAAAAACTATAAATAGTAAACAAACCCAATTATGCAATGTAACACTTGGAACATCAAATTTAAACCTTAATCTAGCAGAGCTTGCAATTTTTTGGCAAGTCTAGGAAAGTTATGATCTTATGCACCTATGCCAAATAGTTCCTGCTGAGTGTCTTGTTGAGACTCATTCGCCCTAGGGTGAATGGGTCTTGCCAGAATTTTTTGAAAATTCAAAATTATGATCTTTAGCCTTTGATATACTCTTCCAGCCTGTGATAACAACTTGAAATAAGCATAAAAAAGGAATTCATAAGATCGATGTCTGGTAAAAAATAATTTTAAATTTTGAATAGTGTGTGCTTAAAAGACAAGTTAAGGATACATAGTTCCATGGACCTAGGACATGCGCTTCTATATTTACTCCAAGATCAATCTAGTGGAATAAAAAAAAGTGGGCACAAATTAAAATGAAATTTTCTTATAAAATAGAAGATCACATATATAGATGCAAACTTTAAAAATTTTCTTCCCTTAACTTAAGATTTTTATATCCATTTGGTAGCTTACATGACCTTTTGTTAATTCTAATATATATTTCTATATCATTACTACAATTTCTCATCTAAGCATCTTGGCTTCTAATTTAATTATCTTAGCAAAAAAATAGGAAATCCCCTTCTATGGAATGATGGAACAATAAATTAAGTAGTTGCATGTGAAAGACTATTGTAAGAGTATTTCTCAATCAATTTACTACTTGATTTTTATTTTCCTTAAACCAAAAGCCTTGCAAAATGTGTAAGGTACTTTATAGCTTTATTAAAGACAACCTCATAATTGACAACACTAATGAAAGAACCATCATATTCAAATAGTTGGCTAGCAATGAAAATCTAAAAAATTAGGAGACAACAAGGTAATTGTTGTGATAAGGATGTGTGAATTCATGACATCCATATGGGAAGATTGTGACACACTTATTTACGAACACTTACATTATTAAGAGATGAAGTTTGTTGATAAAAAATATAAATATATATCAATTAAAAATGTTTTATTATACCAAAAAGAATAATTTCAACTTTTTCAACATTTTTTTTGGTTGGAAGGTTTTATATCAAAATTACATAATCATTTATTTATTCAATATGGGAGCATAAGTCTTTGGCTAAAACCCCTTCAACTATGAGTGAAGGACTAAGGGGTATTTGTCCCACTAAAGTAGAGGGACACAATCCTGACCTTATCCCTTGTCATGTTGAGGCCTCACACTTAGCAAGACTTGATCTTTAGAGGGACACAATCCTGACCTCATCCCTTGTCATATTGAGGCCTCACACTTAACAAGACTTGATCTTTTGAGGAACACAATCATGACCTTGTCCCTTGACATATTGAGATTTTACACTCTAAAAAGATTTATCCTTCATAAACTTACTCAACACCATTCAATTTCAGCAAAAGACAAAAAGAATCTATTGACTTCCAACTTCCTTCAATTTTGAAAGCCCACATGAAAAGCTTTCTCGACAAACTCTTTTGTTTAAGCCCACACGAAAAGCCCTCTCGACAAATTCTTTTGTTTTTCTTTCCATGAATAATCCAAGAATTTGACAACACCTTGACTGTTTACACTCATTTTGGCAAAGAAATGTGCATGGATTCCGTCACATCGATGCTAATAAATATTCAGTCACATCGATTAGCAAATAACGTACCTCCTATTCCCAAAAGTTTCCTCTCGTACTTGGAAATTATTTTCCAGCGCCACTGTTTGAAAAGACGCGTGAACAAATAGTATTGCTTTCGACAAAGAACTCCTAAGCGACACAATTCGTCGTACAAATAATTTCCACACTGAGCAGTGAATGTCGACTCTATGTGTCTTCGAGTACATTCCTCATCACATTTAATAGCAATCGCCTGCTCTTACCAGAAATTGAAAAATAAACAGTTTGCTAATCATATCTCAATTATGAAGGAAACCAGAGAATATAAGCGCGGCGTTTCATCGCGATGGCCGACACCCTGTGCAGCTTGCAAGCTGCTCAAAAGACGGTATTCAGATTCGTGCATACTCGCCCTTTATTTCCCACAAAACGATGCACAAAGATTATTCGTTCATTCTTTGACGTTCTTAAAATTCCAGAACAGATAGTTGTGTGAATGTGTTTTTTTTTTCTTTTGAATCAGGAAGTTCCTGAAGACAAGAGAGCGTTGGCTGTGGATAGTCTGGTATATGAGGCGAATGGCCGAGTGAAAGATCCCGTGTATGGTTGCACTGGTATCATCTGCCTATTGTACCAGCAGATTTTGCGCATGCAGGCAGAATTGGCTGACATCAGAGCACTCTTGATCAACTGTAGGCAGTTGCAATTGAATGAAAGGGCTTTGCCACAAGCGTCTCATCTGCCGGAGAATACAGGTGAGCTCTGGGAAGATATGTCGGAGTTGTTCTCAACACAAATGTCACTGGACCATCTCTTAGATTGAGATAATGATCCCCGATATGAGCAAAATATAGAATGTTATGGTTGTATGTTATTTTGGAGATAAAAAATGTTATTATGTTGTAAGAAATATTGAACAAAATTTGTAGATTTGTCGTTACATCAAAATCTGTGGGTGTTAGTGAACTTTCAAATTAGTATCTTCATCTAGATCCAAAGTGATGATTAATCCACAACATCAATTTTCAGATGTACGACAATTAATCCAATAAAATACTCTTTGATTCAACATGAATATCATTTGATTCATATGTGTACAAAGATCTACAAGAGGGATGAGAATTTCTATTGATGGCATGTTCTCAGACCTTGTATTTTTAGATCTTCCTATTTGGCTCCTGATATCTGTTGTTACCTAATATTAATAACTGGTCTAAGATAATTGATTCAGTGAACCCATTTTTGTTATATATCCTCCTCTTTTTGTCTTCCTCTTTACAGTTTTGATAATTGTTGATCACATATATCTGTCTTTGTTGTTCTTTCATGTTCCAATCATGGCAGTTTATATGATCATTTGATAGTGTGGGCTCCAAAAGAATTAATATAATGAGATTATGTGTGTTGTTGTGTTGCGCAATTCTTCAAGTATAACTGTCTTTGTTGTTCTTTTATGTTCTAATCATAGCAGTCTATATGATCATTTGATGGTGTGATCTTTTATGTTCTAATCATGGCAGTCTATATAATCATTTGATGGTGTGAGCTCCAATGGAATGAAGATAATCAGATTGTCTGTGGTGTTGTGTTAAAATTGTGAAATATGTTGTGTTTTGAAATTGGAGTGGAAAATCTTGATCTTCATTTACTAAGAGGATGAATTCATTCTATGGTGACCAATCTAGTGACACTCACTGTGGTGGCAGATCTCATTGTTCTACATGATTGAATTTAATATGCTAAATGGTCTCAAATCGATTGGATCAATTTATAATGAAAGACCCAGGCAATTCTAGATGTACTGTCACAGTTACCTATCCTCTATAGGTTGCATCATTAGAATGCCAGGTTCTATGCTATCCTCTGCGGACCCCTTCTCTTATTTACAGGATCAACGGAGAGTGATCTCACCTGGATACATGTGGTGCCTTCTCGAATCTCTAGAAAGTGTGAAAGGGTAGTCAGTTTCTCTTGTTGTGCTATTGGTGTGAATAATATGTGATGGTCCCAAGGATCATGTGCTTAGTGGCTATGTCAGCAACGTGTGAAGCCATTCGATCTCTATTAATGTGATTTACGATCTGCACATGACCTTGCACCTGGTGCAAATGCTGGGTTTTTACATTTAACTAGTGGTCGGTTGTTTCCACATCATTTATTATGGGGGGCACTGTATCTTTTGGTTGTATGCACCTATTGTAACGTTAGCATTTTGTTCCTATTGCACAAGTCATTGTGGTGTTCCCACCAGCTCAATGCACAATGACGATGTTAGTGAATTAGTACATGGCATCTTCCCACGCTCCTATGGTTTTTCAGTGTTAATTTGATCGTAGGCTTGCATCATCCTTCAAGCTCTATTTAGATATGATAGGTCGTGATTTGGTGGCTCATGATATGCCAAGTCAAATTTAGCGGTCTGTTCATCATTCTTTCTCCGTGCTATGTGTTCTATATACAATGTTCTCGCTCCATAGGTTTTCTTTGGTGGCTCCCATGAGCTCTGGTGTATGAATGATGTCATTGGTTACGCAACCATTCAATCTTGTGTTGAGCTATATGATTCAAACGTCCGTGCATCTCTAAGGGGCTCATTTGTGTTATGGTGTTGTGGGGTTTTTATGTCCATTCATCTCATTTGAGATGGGTTAACACTTCACCAAATGAGCTCATTTTATGTTTGTGATTGGCTGAAGGTTAAGGAGTTTAAAATTGTTAACCTGTGTGCTAATATTCTGAGTTAACAAATTTATAAATTTATTTTTCTATTTAGATAGTTAAATAGTTATGACAGTTAACAGTCATCCTCTTTATAAAATAATGATGTAAACAGTTTTTCAATATAATATCAATACGCAATCTGTCCCTTTTGGCCTAACAATGGTATCAGAGCAGTTCTATTGTAGAAGTGTTTAAATAAATATCATAAAAACATATATAGGACAGTCAGTACCTGTTTCAAGACAACAAAGGCAATTACAGATCAGTGGGAACATTTGAAATATTTCAGAGTAGATGTAGAATATTATTCGATGGTTGTTGGTTGAACATGTTAACGATGGTTGAAAGAGGTTTTAGATGAACTTGTAATTGAACAATGTATTGTTGTTGCAAGTTGGTCTATGTGGATCATGGAGAGCACTCTATTCATGCAGATATGTAGCTAAAGTGCCACAAGACTCTGTCATCCAATGCAATATCTGCTCATTTGACTACATAATATGGGGTAAAAATTTGTGAAACAAGATGATTGTTGGTAGCATCTTCATCGCCTCCCATGATATAAGGATTCGATAATTTAAGAGGCCATGTTTTCACATTTTATTGCCAGTTTTCACTAGTTATCTTGGCCCATTTGCAGTATGTTGTGGTTAAAAAATTAGTAGAAGATTTTTGTTTTGTTAGTTTGTAGATATGTAGTCCAAGAGCCTTCAATGAAAATGGGTTGTGAATAAATAAAAAAGAGGTTGAATCCCATAAATGTGAAGGAAAGAGATCCAAAGGAGCTTTAAAAGTTTTTTTATTTTTGGTTTATTTTCAATAATTGATTTCTTTGTTTGATGTTGCAAACTCAAGAATGAGGTGTTTCAATTATTGATTTTTGGTGGTGGAAATTGAATCTATATCAATGCCATTGAATTGGAACAGGTGTTATTTATTTGTAAAATGTGCATATAAAAGATATTGTCATTGACCTTTTCATGCAAAATTGGTAAATTATGGAGTAATAAGGTTTTTGGGGGTAATTAAAAATATGGAGAAATAAGGGTATACATTGATGTTATAAGGTGTTTGTTAAATTGTTTGTTTCTTTATTTACAATCATGTCCACATTTTACATTGATGAGGCAGAATTAATATCAGAATGTAACCAATACATATTATTGAGAAAAGAACTTAATATGTCACAATATCAGTTAGGAAAGAATAAACAGAAAGATGTTTAGCATGATGTACCTTCTTCTAGCATTCCAATAAAGCAAGAAAGTAAAACCAATGTGTCCTTGAAGAAAGGTGTTGTGTCTTCCCTTGTGTCAAAAAAGAAACATGTTGCATCTAAAACTGTGACACAAAAATGCTACCAATCAAAACCACAAAAACAAAAACCCATTGTGAGAGTTTGGGAATCTCATAAAACAAATAGGGGGAAATGTGGTCTTCGTTGCAAGGGTTTTGTTGGATCTTGTATCCTAGAATATTCTAAGCCCGTACAATTTGTATTAGGGGGATATATGAAAAAATATCATGTTGAGTCTAGATGTGTTGATGACTCTTGTGAAGTTCAAAAAGCTAACCAACCAAAAACAATATTTTCTAAGTCAAATAATGTCCAAATTTGTTCTCATTGTGGTCGTCAAGGTCATCTTTCTAGTAATTTCTTTGATCTACACCCTTCTACATCATGTGGTTTGCATAATCATTCTACCAAGCATTGTTATCTACAAGTTCCACCTTCAAAATCTACAAGGCATATGAATTTTGGTTGGATAGATCATTCAAGTTGGAGATCCAAGTTTGCTTTGTTAAGCAAATCTTATAAGAGAGTTCAATGTATATTTGATGATGAAAATATGCTCACTCATAGCGTGGTGATGTTATTCCTCATAATTCTTTTAATAATTATGTATATATTATTGAGCCTACATTAATTCCAATCAATGTTGATATTTCGGAGATGTCAATCAGTATATTTGATAAGTATTCAATTGTTGAGAATATTGATGAAGTGAATCTGCTTCCCATGAACAATTTTGGTAATATGCTCAACAAATAAGGTTATGTTGAGTGAAGCTACTACTGGTGATGACAATAATATTGGTAATGCCATTATTGATGACAATTTTGTTGTGGGTGATGACAATTTTATTAGTGATAATAAGAATGATTTTGCTAAAAAATATGATTATGTCGAATATGTTGGATATGTAGTTTATGATGATTATGATGATGTTGGCCTTTACTAATTTTTTGAGGCTATGGAGATAAACAATTTGTCTCTTGTTCTATTACTTGATCAAGGATATCATGTTGTTTGCATTTTCCTCTCTCATATACCAAGGGGGGAATATTGGTATATGTTAGATTCAAGTGGAAATTTCATAGATTGTTGAGACATTGTGATTGGTATGGTAACTTTAATATTTTATTGCACCTAATGTGCCATTTCAGATATTACTTTTAATGAACACACTTAAGGTGTGTTATCTCAAATAAATTTTAGATATAATTTTCAATGATAATGGGTTCCCTAGATTGATAGTCGATGACTACTCATATTGACCACTAAAGTTTGGTCATTTTTAAAATTACAGCATGAACAAAACAAGTCTAAAGTTGAGACTTTTCAAAGAAACAAGCTCATTTTTCAAAAGTTAAGACCTTTCCAAGTAACAGGCTTATTATCAAACTTGAGACTTTTCCAAGCAACAAGCTCATTATCAAAATTTGAGACATGTCAAAGTAATAGGCTCTTTATCAAATTTGAGACCTATCTAGGCAATAGACTCAATATAAAAGTTTGAACCTTGTCAAGGTAACAAGCTTAGCTCAAACAAATTCAACTATAATAGGGTCTTTTTAAGAAGCTTCAGGTCAGCCATAAAATCTTTACCAAAGTGCTTGGCTAAGAGAAGTTTAAGCAATTCAAAATTGTAGAAGAGGTGTATTCACTACTCACGAGTTGTCTTCATTTAGAGAGCCTCATGGGGAAAACTACCCTAATCTACCTCAGAAGTAGCGGCAAGAGTTTTAAAATCAGGAAGAGTAGGTCACAGAGATTTTATGGACAAACTGACAAGCTCTTGGCCAAAGGACGTCAGCGTAGAATACAGACGACAACACAACATGTTGGCATCCCAGAGGTGCACTGGTGTCTTGTACAAACCTGAGAGTGAGAATGTCATAGAAAATACTTAAATGAGTACTTCTACTCCGATTGTTGAGAACTTGCAAAATATGGGGAAAAAACAGAATGTGATAGAACTACAATGAAATGAAGTAGAATTGATAAAGATAAGAAGAAGAAAGGAAATAAATACTTACAACCATGTGAGTGATGAAGCCTCCAGGAAGTGAATGTCTTCAATACCTGCATCTATAAGATCTGGAGAAATTGTGGGGCTGTATAGGTGTTTGCCTCAATCAAACCCCCATTTTGGTGTTCTCACCTCCATGGAAAACCAAATAGAAAGAGAGAGCGTAACCAAAATGGAAAAAGTGAGTGGTGAAAGAAAAACCCGCTCGGGAGTAAAACTTGCACCATGAAGTGTGAGTGATAAAAGAAAACCCCGCTTGTAGAAGAGAACCTGATCACAAAAGAGGTGATAAAAGCAATCCCCACTCAAGGAGTAGAACACGTATCACAAAGTAAAAATGCGAATGGTAGGGGATATGGAATCCCAAGATGCTCATAAGCATAAGGAAAGGGAGATAGAGTTACAAGAGCCAAAAGGGTGTTGTGAGAGCTTGAATGTGTTGTGACAAATAAGGGAGTTGTGCAAGCAAGAGAAAGATGGAAAAATGCTTGAGAGAGAAGCTAAGAAGGAGAAGAGCCAAAATGAGGCTAGAGGCAGAAGAGAGTTGCTAGAAGAACTTAGAAGAAGTTAGAAGATCTTAGAGGAACAAAGGGATTTAAAAGACTTCTTTTAAGGAGGGAAAAGAAGCTTCTCCAACCATTACAAGGCATCCTAGGCCATTACCACCAGCAAAAGGTGAGGACAAGTGGCAAGCATGCTCGTAGTCAGTTGTTTGAACATTGGAATGTCGCAAGATGCTAGCACGGCATGTGGATGTCTACGCGGCACACTAGTATCTGGACACATCATGCTATAAAACAACATGAACACCTGGAAAAGTGCAAGGTTCGATGCAAAGCAGATGCACAAAGGTGGCTGCTAAAAAAAGGGGTGCTAGAGCATCCTGAGAAGGAAAAAGGCTGATGCAAGGGCTAAAATGAGCCTACTCAAGATGCTAAGGGAGTGGACACTAAAGCGGATGAAAGAATGTATGCAAAATTGCAAGGGGTGCAATTTTACGATTATACATTTTTCCCCCACTTTAGCAGGCATATGAATCTACATTAATATGCATTCTAAAGGAAATCTACTGAACATTTAAATAACATCATATGCCAAAAGAATACTATAGAGGAAGCAGATAACTCTTTGAACCATGGAAGTGTGCCCCCAGGTTGAAGACCTGCAACACAAATGCATTAGACAAGAGAAATACCTACACCATTCAACAATGTTAGAACATAAAAAGCTAAAGGATTTGAGTCAACAAAGTAAAGAGACCTCGATGTAGAAGGTTCTCTTAGTAGTATGTGTCATCCCCAAATTATAGAAGAATTATAGGATGTCAAAGAGACAAAGAGCATACACTCAGGATGAAGAAGATGCAAGTCTTCGATTCGGTATATACAAAAGAGAAGAAAGAGAATTTAAGAAGCACCTCACAAGCCCACAGACCTGCAAGGAAGGTATTTTCCAAGATCTCTCACATGAAGGATACCTAGAAAATTAGCTTATAGAACCACAAACCTACAAGGAAGTGTCCCCCAAGATCTCTCACATGGAGGAAGTAGAGAAAGCATCCTACAGACCTACAAACTTGCAAGGAAGGTGTCCTCCAAGATCTCTCACATGAAGGAAACCGAGAAAAGTGCCTCACAAGACCGCATACCTATAGGGAAGGTGTCCTCCAAGAACTATCACATGGAGGAAACCCAAGAAAGTTCCCTACAGACCCGCAAACCTATAGGGGAGGTATCCCCCAAGATCTCTCACATGGAGGAAACCCAAGAAAGCATCCTACAGATCCGCAGACCTATAGGGGAGCCACCCCCAAGATCTCTCGCATGGAGGAAGCTCAAAGGAAGCACCCTATAGGCTCTTAGACCTACAAGGAGGTATCCCCCAAGATCTCTCACATGGAGGAAACCTAGTAAAGTGAACTCCATAGAGTCAGAAAGCAGCCACGTAGGCAAGTAAGCGAACAATCATGCAGACCGTCAAAAAATTGGAAAAATTTCAAAGGGGTCCATCAGGAACCCTTCAAAAGAAGAGGGGTCCACTCAAGGGATGCACTGTTTGAGAAGCAAGGTCTAGTCAGGCTACCCCCAAGCTAGATGCAAAGAATTTGTTCAAGAGAAAAGCTTTCAAAGGGGGTCCTTCGGGAAACCTTTAAAATAAGAGGGGTCCACTCAAGGGACGCTTCAATTGAAAGATGGAGAGAAGAGAGAAGGTCCTTAATATGGACACACATCTTCAAAATGAGTTATCACTACCCCCAATGCATAGGGGAGAACCATGAAAGATACTTAGAACATGCAGGATAGAGGTAGACCTCAATATCACTTGTCATGTAAAGAAAAGGTAGGTGCATCAATCACACAAGAGTTTGATGGAACCTAAATCATAAAGTTGTATTTTATCCTTCAAGGCCTTACATTCACTAGTAGAATGGCCAGACACTCGATGGTATGCAAAAAAAGAATGTTTTTCTTCATCATGTTTATGAAATTTCTTGCATGTAGGAAAAGGAAGAGTGATCAAGCAGGCTTTTAGAAGCCTCAAAAAAATGCACTCTTGCTCAGACAAGGAATGAGGAGTAGGAAGCAAACCTTTCTCTTACAGAGAAATTTTTGATCGCTCACAAGAAGAAGGGGAAGGCATGAAGATAGAAGACAAAGAAGGAGGATATCCATAGAGAGCATTATTCTAGAAATGGGGATTATGCTCCTCTATGAGATCACTATTAACCTTCTTGATAGGGATAACAACATTATCCTTTTTAACAATAGTGCAATCATCTTCCTCAGAAGGACGATCAACACCAAGAACATTACAATTTGCATTCACCTTACCCCGCAATATAGAAGAGTGATCATCTTCGATAGCGAGTTTGAAAAATGTTATTGAAAGGTTTGAGTGGATCGGGTTGACTTTATATTCCTGGATGAAGGAATCTGTAAAGTCTAGAGAACCCCAATCATCACCAAGACATGCATTCTTTTGAGAGGAGGTAGAAGGAGCACACTTAGGACTCCTTGCTTCAAAAGGATCTTTCTCAAGGACATCTATCTCAAGAGTATCCTTTGTAGTAGATACTACTAGAGTAAACATCGACACACTGGAAGATACTGAAGGAATAAGAGTAGGAACAACTAAAACCTGACCAACAACTACCATTTCACATAGGTGCATAGCATCAGAGTTAGCCTTCACTGTGACTACTTTATTGTTAGCAATGAACTTAATAGATTTATGCAAGGTAGATGGGACTGCACCCATAGCATGAATCCATGGTCTACCAAGAAGAAGGTTATATGGTAACTATTTTGACATAACATATACAAGGGTAGGTATGGTAACAGGTCCAAGCTACAAAGGTAATACTATTGTACCTAGAGCTTGTCACCCAACATTATCAAACCCACGAATAAAAATAGAAGAATTATTAAGAGAAGATGGATAAATATTAATCTTAAGCAATAGATCAATACTACACACATTGAGCACCAAACCGGCATCAACAAGAGTATGCCTAATGCTAATTTTATTAATATTAACTATGATTATTAGACGATCCGCTTGCTTCTATACTTCCGAAGGTGGGAGTTCCTGTGGATAGAAAATAATATTCGGTGAATCTGCATGAATATATGACATCAACGCATCAACATGTGTTGGCCTAGAAGAAGAAGGCAAGAGGATCTTTTGCAAGGCTTCCTAAAGCATGCCTTGATAAACCAAAGTAGACTGAAGCAAGTCCCACAGTGAAATCTTGGTCGGAGTAACCTGGAGTTGCTCGACAAGATCATAATCACTGGGTGCTTTAGTTGTAGGTTTAGGTGCTTGAGGAAGGATTGGTTGTTTATTCATTTTGTTCTCATAAGTATGGGCTACCACTCTATAAGAGGGAGCCTTAGAAAGATCAAGAGAGTCGCCATAGAATGGAACACCATCAATAGAACAAACTCTTTTAGGAGGACTAGCTAGAGTCACATAAATGACCAGTCTCTTAGGAATTTGATAGGTAGTAGAGACAAATTATATTTACAAACGGGTGATTCCACAATAGTGGTTTACAATTTTTGGCCAAACTGGACACTGAAATTATTATTTTTAACTAAATCTTCACATTCGGGCACCTATACCGGCTAAACCGTGAAGAATTTGAAGATGATGCAAACTAGAGTCTGGTCACATTTTGTCTGTAGATTCTAAAAATATTTTTTTCAAAATTTTTGGAATCAGATTACACTTCTTTTTCCATCTCCCATGAAAACTAGTTTTTTTCAAAAAACAACATTTTTAAAAAGTGATGCACACCGTATAACATAACTTTTTTCTATGAAGGATAAAATTCTAAATATTTTGAATTTAGATTCGTAACTCGATATCTAGTGCTTCCACTTGGTTAGACAATTTTTATTGAATATTTTTTCTTTAATCAAGTTTCAAAATCAAACCAATTACAATTGCATAGCGACCGTATAACATAACTTTTTGTATATATCGAAAAAAAAAAAAATTGTTGGATCAAGGACTTCAATATCTAGTGCACTCATATTTTTCAAAAAAATTTGATAATTTGCTATTTTTCCACATGTGCAGAATAGAGACCTTCATTTTTGATGAAAAATCTATGTTTAATAAAACTAAAAAACAAATACATAATAAAACCAAAACATATTAAAATTATATTCATTGGATAGCTTATTCTGAGGACTACCTGATTCCAGTTGGGTTTGTGAAGATTCATCCATTTTCATCCTCAACCCGAGTTCGAAGTGCCAAAATTCAGGGGTTTTTTGTGTCTCAGGGGGGGATGAGGAATAAGGGGGGTTCGAATGAACCCCTAGGGGTTCGCTCGAAATAGGGTTCAATCGAACCCCCCTTTTATAAGGGGTTTTGTTGGATTTTTTGGTGGGAAAGCATTAGAAGGGTTTTCCTGAACCCAAGTTCTAGCGAACCCCTGATGGGTTCAGTCGAACCAATAGGTTCATATGAACCCCTAAAATCAAGTTTTTTGCCATGCATTCATTTTTTGTGAGTTTTACTTCCTCACTTCAATTGTAAACCACTATTGTGGCTTCACCCAAACTCATCACAACTAGTGGAATAATTATTTGAAGACATATTCTCAACATCAATCCAAACAGGATCAAATGTGGAATAATTATTTGAAGAAACATTCTCAACATCGATCTAGGGAGAATCAGATGTGGAAGGAGGTTCATCATTCGCTAATGAATCATCTCTAGAGGAGAGTGCATCAAAACAAAGATGAGATTCATCATTCACAAATGCAACATCTCTAGAAGAGAGTGCATTGGAATGGAGAGGAGATTCATCATTCACAAATGCATCATCTCTAAAAGAGAGTGCATTGGAATGAAAGTGAGATTCATCATTCACTAATGCAACATCTCTAGAAGAGAGTGCATTGGAATGAAGGGAAGGTAGAGTAACATTAAGAAAGGTATCAATGATTTCATCTTTTTGCAACAAAATATCCTCTAAAGCAAGAGGAATTTCGTGAGAAGGATCGAAGATACCAAGTGACATGGGAAAATCCAAGTCACCATCACACATGCATGAAATGGAATATCATTAACATTTTGAACAAAATTAGATGCTGAGCTAATAAAAGAAGATATTAAATTCATTACAATTTTCTCCGTATTTTCTAAGTTCTAGTAATTCACATTTTCAGAGGTCTTCAAAGCGGAATTTGAGGTTGAAACTTGTGTCAATCCCTGAAATTCAATTGTCAAAGGCATTTGTATTTTAGGGACTAAACTAGTTCTCTAGAAGACCTTTCCAACGGTGCAAACGGTTCTGAATTCTGAGCATCGAGTCAAAAGTTATGACCCCGACAAGTAGGGGTAAATAAATTCCTAGTTTGTTTTAAAGTATCCTCTTCATGTTGAGTTCACCAAAATGTAGAAGAGGGGGATTCGTTACTCATGATTTCTCTTCATTCAGAGAGCCTCACAGGGCAAACTACCCTAATCTACCTCAGGAATAGCAGCGAGAGTTTTAAAATTGGGAAGAGCGGGTCACAGAGATTTTCTAGACAAACTGACAAGCTCTCAGCCAAAGGACGTCATTGCAGAATACAGACGATAGGTAGCACACTGGCGTCCTAGAGGTGTGTAGGCATCTCATATGGACCAGAGAGTGAGAATGTCACATAAAATACTTAAATGCCTACTTCTACTCCGACTGTTGAGAACTTGCCAAATATGGGAAAATAACAAAATGTGATAGAACTACAATGAAATGAAGTAGAAATGATAAAGATAAGAAGAAGAAAGGAAATAAATACTTATAACCATGCGAGTGATGAAGCCTCCAGCAATTGAATGTCTTCAATACTTGCATCTGTAAGATCTAGAGAAATTGTGGGGTTGTATAGGGGTTTACCTCAGTCAAACTCCCATTTTGGTGTTCCCACCTCCACAAACAACCAGATAGAAAGAGAGAGTGCAACTGAAATGGAAAAAGTGAGTGGTTAAAGAAAAACCAACTCAGGAGTAGAACCTGCACCACCAAGTGTGAGTGATAAAAGAAAACGCTGCTTGAGGAGGAGAAACTATATCACAAAAGAGGTGATAAAAGTAATCCCTGCTCAAGGAGGAGAACCTGTATCACAAAGTAAAAATGAAAATGGTAGGGGATATGGAATCCCAAGATGCTCACAAGCATAAGGAAAGAGAGATAGAGCTACAAGAGCCAAAATCCTGGTGTTGTGAGAGCTTGAACGTGTTGTGGCAAATAAGGGAGTTGTGTAAGCAAGAGTAAGATGTAAAAATGCTTAAGAGAGAAGCCAAGAAGGAGAAGAGCCAAAATGAGGCAAGAGATAAAAGAGAGTTGCTAGAAGAACTTGGAAGAAGTTAGAAGATCTTAAAGGACCAAAGGGATTGAAAAGATTGCTTTTAAGGAGGGAAAAGAAGCTTCTCCAACCGTTACAAGGCATCCTGGGCCATTACCACTAACAAAAGGTGAGGAAAAACTTGGCAAGCATGCTCATAGATAGCTATTTGAGTGTTGAAACATCGTAGGATGCTAGCGTGGTGCGCGGACATTTGCATGGCACGCTAGTGTCCTGACACATCACACTACAAAGCTACACAAATGGGAAAAGTGCAAGGTTCGATGCAAAGCGGATGCATGAAGGTGGTTGCTGAGAAAAAGGGTGTTGGAGCATCCTGAGAAGGAAAAAGGCTGATGCAGGGGCTAAAATGAGCCTACTCAAGATGCTAAGGGAGTGAACACTAAAGTGGATGAGAGAATGTGAAATTGCAAGTGGTGCAATTTTATGATTATACAAAAATATTGCATAGTTTCATGATAACCCCTTCAGATTAAGGGGGGATGTTAATGTACGTGTTAATCTTCTAGGTTAACACATTTGTAAATTTATTTTTCTGTTTAGATAGTTAAATAGTTATGATAGTTAAAATGTCATCCTCCTTATAAAATAATGATGTAAATAGTATTTCAATATAATATCAATACACAATCTGCTCCTCTTAGGCCTAGCAAAAATCAATTTAATCATTAGTTCTATTCTAACGAGTTCATTGTTATTGGTTAATGTGAATGTGCATTAGAGATCTTAATGGATCTAAGGATGTGTGTCAACAATATTTGCATGGTGCGTGATAATATTTGATAAAATAACTAATGAGCATGTTGCACCTGAGTGGATGAATGGCTTGAATGGTTTCAATGGATGTCAATTTAGATGATGTCAAGCAACAATCTCTTGGTGTAACATTAGATTAGTACAAGATTTAGGGTAGTTGGAGTAATAACCACAACATGGTGTTGCTCTTATTGGGGAGATTTTATTTATTTTGTGGGTTGGTGTCCTCATCTATTGCATAACCCACCATGCCTTGCTCTCAGCCAAAAGAATTCCAAGATTGATTTTGAATGTGACCTACAACTCGATTTTCCTGTAATAATATAAGAGGTCGTGTTCTTTAATGCTTATTGAATTCACTAACTATGCAAGCCTTACATGGGCTAGGTTGATGAGATTACATGACGACACCCCACCTTGTTGTAGGTGCCCAAACCCTAACCAAACTTGAGTTACAAAATGAAGAAAGGAGGTTGTGTTGTTGAAAGAAAATGGCAAAACATTTGTAGAGGCCTCAAAACAGTTGTTGTAGGTGAAATATTTAGCTATTGTGAAGTAGGAAAAGAGATCCTAGATCCAACAAGTAAATTAACTAGGACACACCTTTTGTTGTTCGTCTATCACATGCTCTTGTCTTCCTCTTTATCTATTCTCTTCTCTGTTTTCCAGGCTTTTCCCTCTTTTTGATTCTTTCCCTTTTATTTTTCCTATGTTCCTATTCTCTCTCTTTTTTCTTCCAAAATCTACAAGGTTCTGCTAAAAATCATGCCTAAACTGGGTCCAACGCTAAAAAATTTATCATAAATGTTCAATAACTATTTTTTGAGTTCAAAATTCCCTTTTAGATTTATTCTTCTCCATTTTTCCATGTTGCTATTCATTAATGCTATAGACAGTAGGTAGTTTTCCCTTCCAACGGTAAAATGAAAATCTTTAGTGTAAATGTGAGAGATGTGGAGAAGATAAGTGCCCCATCATGTCTTGAAATTAATCAACGTTACCTAATGTCATTAAGGAAACATAATTCTTGGAGGGCTTTCTCAAGGAGTTCTTTGTGTATGGGAGATCTTCAAAGTAGCTCAAGAATGAAAATTCTTGCTAGTGCTTTTCCTAAGTGGTGAAGGAGGTTATATTTGTGTATAGATGGGGAGAAGGATGAGGCTCCTTGGATGGTAACTTGATCATGATGGGTAGTGAAAACACAATTAGATACATTGATGGTTAGAATAGATACTCGGGTAAGACTTTATTCAATGTGACTGATAATGAAATTAGATGAGATATTATTGTTTTAGGTATAGGGAGCTAAATTATAAGATGCAGAAGCTTTACCATCATTGTGTGACAGAAACAATTATTTATATGTACCCAGTTGTTCATTAGGTGAATTTTGGACTTCAATGGTGATTTCTCCTCAATTAATGAGATATTACATTGAGTTTTTTGAGTCTCATGAAATTTGATATTTATGTCCATGTACTTGATGGTATTCACAAATGGCATGTTCTTTATACCAAGAGGGTTGGGAATATCCTCACTAAGCATTTTTATAGTTGGAATTTGGATCAAGTTTTCTTAGACTATTTTATGGAAAACTATGTCAATAAGCTCTCCTAATAGAGTGTACTCACATCGAGTAGGAGAAATTTGTGACAAATTGTGTGGCTAGTTTGGAAAAGGTGGTGATGGTTCCATTAGGAAGGTGTGTAAGCTAATCTAGGGCTTGCCCACCTAAGCTTCTAGGGAATAGTCTCAAGAGGTATGCATCAAGACAAGAAACCTCTTGGTATGCTATGTAAAATTCCTTAAGGTGTGCTCTAGGATCTCATTTTCCTTTACATTCTTCAAATTTAGGAATCTCAAAGCTTTGAGGAAGGGGATGATTGTGATGGATTTGTCGAAAGGATAAGGACATAGTTCTTGGAATATGTAACTTTTATTTTTATGTCCTCCTTGAATTCCCTTGAGTGTATACTTTATTTTTTAACTTCTTGTGCCAAAGAAATTGTGAGATTATGTCATGGTGGTTGATAACAAGATATTGGAGACTGTTTGTATGTGTAAGAGAGGGGGACCAACCACATTCAAGGCCCTAGGTCATGGAGGGCCAAGAGCGGAAGAATGCTCTAACTTACCTCAGCTTAAAGGAGTGTTTGGAGATGAGGGACAAGAATGATGATGACTATAAGGTGTTTCAACCACTCTATAGACCCAAAACTTAGAATAGGGCTAGGTGAGCCAATTTTCGGGTTTAACACTATGCTTCAAGTAGCTCTCTTCCTGAGGATGAAAGCGTGGTTCTGGGAGGACAGCGTGGCGCGATGGCATCTCTCAGGTGTGCTAGTGTCTGTACAACTAGAGGACCAAAAGGACAATGTGAACCATCAGAAAACAGACTGCTGAGCTAGCTAATGGTTTTTAGGAAAACAAAACAACACTATGAAATAAGAAATATACAATCAAATATGATAAAGCAAGTAGATAAAAGCTAGGGTGACAAGAATGATCTCACAAAAGAGCCTGTTTGCTAGCTAGCTCCAAGTACACTTCCACCTACACACAAGAAAGAGGAAAATTGTTGGGGACCTATATAGGGGCCTGCCTCACTTAGACCCCCATTTTGATGTTTCCACCTCCACATACAGCCAAGATAGTGATAATGGAGAAAAAATATAATAAAGGAAGATGAAAGTAAAGAACACAATAACACTTCAAAACAATATTATTCTACTCAAACAAATCGTAGAGGAGAGGAGTGAAAATATTACAACCTCCACCAAGAGCTCACTAGCTAATGGAGGAGAAAATGAGAGGACTCAAGCCCCTACTGCAATGGTGTTGTTCCACACTTGCTCTATGGAGTTGATGGAGTGTTGTTGCTACTATGGAGTGAAAAGTGTTGCTTGAGAGTTGAGAGTGCAAGAAGTGAATGCTAGAATGCTTGGAGAGATCAAGTTCACTGCTTAGAACGATGAAATGAAGGAATGAAGAGTGAATTTGAAGGGAGAATGAGAAAAACTGCCATATTCGGGTCAGTTGGTTGAAGAGGGGCGTTACAAATTGACCCCAATGGGAAGTGTAACGCCTTTGTAGGCTTTAGACGTAGGAATCCGCCAGGGATGTAAGTGGGCCGTATGGATGTTTGCATGTCATGTGGGCATCCCTAATAGTTATTCCTCTATCGACGCACAAAACAAATGCCAAGTAGAACGAAGGTAGCAGGATGATGTGGATTTTTTCCTTTGGATTTGGTTTTCTAAGGTGAGGAAGTGTAAAAGGGGAATTTGCGTAAGGGGTGAAAACTCGCTCCTATACATTTTTCCCCCACTTTAGTGAGCACAAATACTGATGAGTGCTTCAGTAAAGTATATTGGAGAAGTAATAGAGTTAGAAATGTATACGTAAACCATCAAGGAAGAAAACTACAATCTGGAAAGCTTGAGAGCCTAGGACAAGTAAAAGACTTCATAGCCAGGCTGCAGAACTATGAAGTTGAAGAATGAAAGCATCTTATAGGCCCGTGGACCTACAAGGAGGCAACCCCCAAGATCTCTCACATGAATGAATCCTTGAGAAGTAAGTGCCTCACAAGCTCGCAAACTTGCAAGGAAGGTGTCCTCCAAGATCTCTCACATGAAGGATACCCAAGAAAGTGCCTTATAGACCTGCAGACCTACAAGGAACCATACCCCAAGATCTCTCACATGGAGGAAGCTGGGAAAGCACCCTATAGACCCATACACCTACAAGGAAGGTGTCTTTCAAGATCTCTCACATGAAGGAAACCCAAAGAAAGTTCCCTATAGACCTACAAACCTGCAAGGGATCCACCTCCAAGATCTCTCACATGGAGGAAGCTTAGAAGAAGCTTCCTACAAGCCCATAGACTTGTAGGAAGGTATCCCCCAAGATCTCTTACATGGAGGAAACCCAAGGAAAGGGACTCTATAGAGTTGAAAAGCGACTTCATAGGCACACTCGTAAAGTGACATGTTTACCCGCAAATAGAACATGTCAGAATGTGGCCACACAAGAAAGTAAGCAGGCAGTCTCGCAGACCGTCAACAAGTTGGAAGAATTTCAAAGGGGTACCTCAAGACCCTGACATAAAGAAGAGTTCCACTCAAGGGATGCATAGTTTGAAAGTATAGAAGGGATGCTTCTTTCTCAAATCAATTCATCATCAAGGAATCTTTTGAAAGATGTTCACTTCATCAAGGAATTTGAAAGGAAGAAGATGTCGGGCCATGCAAGGGGAAGGTCAGCTATTCCCACTTCAGAGGAAGGTTTTCAAGTTCTTTCCTTATGAACCCATGATGAAGGAAACACGTTCCATTGGGGTTTCAAGTCAAGAATATGATTTTTGGAAAGAAGTTTGTGAAGATTCTTGAGAAAAGATTCATGGGTAACGAATGCATTTTATCAAAATCAAAGTGTTGTAGAAGTGGCATTGTCACACATGAGAGGGACAACTCAAGCAAAGAAGAGAGAAAGATAAAGAAAAATAAAAAAAGAAAAGAACATAGACACAAGGAACAAAGGTAGCCTGATATTTTGGGGTCAGAACTACTCATATATATATATGTGTATAGTAATAGTATATAAAATGAACTATCATCAACCCCCTACTACATCAGACCATGTGAAGAATGCATGAGAAGACAAAGTAAAAATAAAAAAATGGATCAACATGGAAGGGAAGCTTAAATTCCACCAACGATTTGCATTGTCCCCAATTTATCGAAAATCAAGTCACAAACATGGAAGAATGATGATACAAATAGAGGAAAGTTTACAACATAAAAACTATGCCTATATCCAAGCACAAACAGGGGTGACGAGGGTCATCCAGGCACACATAGAACGATCACGGGGGAACACATCACAACACACCTCCTCCTAACACTGATCAAACAAGAGGTCATCTGCTTCAAGCTCTAGATCATCATAGGGGGAAGTAGGATGAGCCTGCAGTGGTGGAATGTTAAGAGGAGGAGCGTTTGACCCTCCCGCAGCAAGGGCCAATGAAGAGGGCCCTGCAAGGTCCTCTCCAACAAACTCTTGTGGAGCTAAGGTTATCAATTTCACAAAGATTGCCAACAAGGCTAGAGCCTCATCCAAAGAGTTAAACATGCACTTAACAAGAGTTCCATGTTTCACCTCAATGGAAGAAGAAGGTTGCGCCTAAGATTCACTACTAGGCTCATCAAGTGATTCAGGAGCGGTGACGAACTCAGGGGAAGACGGGATTGGTTCCATCACTAGGACTAAACAAGTCAACATGGGACCACCTTTTAGAGAAGGTGGGATCCTCTTACATCCTCCATTGCTAGAAGGACCACACTCTACCTTATGCTTCGTCAGAGGATGCAAACTCCCCACATACGAGGCAAGAAGCATGGAGGAAGAGGAGGAGGAGAGAACCGCAGTAGATACAACCAAATTGTTCATCATATCTATGGGTTTTGGGAAAGGTTGGACATCTAGAAGGGACATCAACAAAGGCAGCTCCACCGAAGGAGCAATGAACACCTACACCTTTCAAGGGTCAGGTGCATTCGTACTCATTGTCAGCGAAAGCCATAAATGATACAAAGCTAGAATAAACGGAAGCAAAGGGGAGGGGATAAGAGGACTCAAAAGGAGGCCCTAATATAGGGGCAGTTGTCTCCTCTTCCTTCCTTTATAAGGCGGCCTACTCAGCCATGAGAGCCTTTCATCGACACTTGCACCTATGTGCAAGGCAGTTTTTGTGACTCTTTGAACCAAAGGCCAGATGTTGTGAAGGAATAGAAGGCTCCTACTTAGCCATGGGGGTGAAGCCACAATAGTGGTAACTTACAATTTGATGGAGGAAGGAAAACTGAGAAATAATGACCCCATGGCAAAAAAATTGGTTTTAGGGGTTCAAATGAACTTGCAAGTTCAACTGAACCAAAAAGGTGTTCAAGCGAACCCATTAATTACTGGGCCCACATTTCCCACCCAAAAAAAAAAAGAAAAATGCATATTGAAGGGGGTTCGAATGAACCCTGGTTCGCTAGAACCCCCCTTTTCCCTAATTTTTGACCTTGTTCAGAAAAAAAAACCTAAATTTTTTCACTTTGAAGCTCAGATTGAGGTTGAAAATGGAGGAATCTTCACAAACCCAATTGGAATTAGGTAGTCCTTGGAAGAAGCTATCCAACGAATATAATTTTAATATGTTTTGGTTTTATTATGTATTTGTTTTTTTAGTTTTATTAAACATAGGTTTTTCATCGAAAATCTAGGTCTCTGTTTTGCACATGTAGAAAAATGGCATATTATCAAAAAAAAAAATTGAAAAATATGAGTGCACCAAAAATTAAACTCCTTGATCCAACAAAAAAGAAAAAATTGAATTTCAATATATACAAAAAAAGTTACACGTTATATCGTTGTGCTATGTCTGAATTGTAATTGGTTTGACTTCAAAACTTGATTAAAGAAAAAATATTCAATAAAAAACTATCTAATGAAGTGGAAGCACTAGATATCAGAAGTCACAAATCTAAATTCAAAATAATTAGAATTGTATCCTTCATGGAAAAAAAGTTATACATTATACGGTGTGCGTCACTTTTTAAAAATGTTGTTTTATGAAAAAACCAGTTTTCATGGGAGATGGAAAAAGAAGTGCAATCTGATTCCAAAAATTTTGAAAAAAATATTTTTAGAATCTACAGACAAAATGTGATGAGAATCTAGTTTGCATCATCTTCAAATTCCTCGCAGTTTAGTTGCTATAGGTGCTCGAATGTGAAGATTTAGTTAAAAATAATAATTTCAGTGTCTAGTTTGACCAAAAATTGTAAACCACTATTGTGGGATCACCCATGGGAGTGTCCACTATAGCCATTTCCATGGAGGAACAAACTCTTAAATGGGAGCAGGAGGAGCAGTTTGAGAAGCAGTGAGGGGAGTCAACTCAAGTGCCTCGGTAGTGGGTCTCTTCCCGTTCACTGCTTTGGGAGTAGGAGTGGTAGGAGGCCATGGAGGTTGAGGCATAGAGGATTGGACCCCATGGGGACCTTTCTTCCTATTATATCAAATGGGCCTATGCTCCATGGGTAGAATAAGAAGCTCAAATGTGGGACGCTTGGGCTTTCGCCAAGTAGGCACCATAAGATTCTCTTGCAAACGCGGAACAAAATCCGATGGCACCTCAGTGGGGTGAGAGGAAGCATCAAGCTAAACAACATAAGAGAAAGAAGAAGGATTTTAAGACCACTTCTCTTCTTCCCTTCTACATGCCTTAGCGGCATCACTGTCAACTTTTAGGCAAGCCCTATGTGAAACAACATAAGTTGATAGAGGGTATCTCACTTTCAGCCTTAGGCGCCCTTTCTTATAATTTTGATATGTTCGATGCAGGAGGTCCATCTTAGGTGGGAGAGGACTAACAAGTTTAGGCCAATAGTAATCCAAGGAGTAGCTACCATGAGCGACTGGTGTTTTATAATCGGCGTCATGTGTCACTTGCACAAAACCCTCATGGATAAATTTTAAAACATTTATGCATGATTGAGGGTATTGCATTCATAGCTACCAACAAAGGGATACCTAGCTTCACTCTAAAGAGTTCAGACCTAGGGATTATGTCAAACAAAAGATTCACAGACTTAGGTTCAACCAAAATCGACAAGACAATACTACCTAAAGGGGGCACGAAAAGTTTGTCATGCTTGCAAATGGTGCTCACATGTGCATTGTACCCATATTTATGCAAGAAGTTGATTAGCATGATCTCCTCAGCTATAATGTTTACTTGAGACATCAAATCAATGAGAACATCTACTACGATGTTTTCGTTGATTCGTATAGGGATGTAGAGAGGAGATGGTTCCCTATTAAAACCCATTGGCAGATCCTGTAATGTAAAGGTTATGCCACCATCACTACTCATAGGCTATGCAGAGGGGATAGGTTGATGCAGGAAAGAGGCCATTACACACACTAGATGATACTTTCATAGAGTCCCTAAAAGGTTAAAGGATAAGACGGTGACCCATTCAAGGTTTTGTTACACAACACCTACGAAACCTTCCAACTATGCCTACTAGGGGTTGCAGGTTGGGTTGTAAGGTGAAAGCTTCACAATACTCACACCTACAACACTCCTAGGATACAAGGAAAGGAACTTTCACTATCGCAAAATGGAACGAAAATGGTTCACATCAGGTTCACCAAAAATGTAAGAGAGAGGGACCAACCATGTTCAAGGCCCTAGGTAACGGAGGGCCAAGAGCATAAGGCTTCCCTAACTTACCTCAGCTTAAAGGAGTGTTTGGAGATGAGGGATGAGAATGATGAGGAAAACAAGGTCCTTCAACCACTCTGCATACCTAAAACTTAGAATGGGGCTAGGTGAGCTAGTTTTCAGGTTCAACATTGTGCCTCGGGTAACTCTCTGCCTGAGGACGAAAGTGCGGTTCCAGGACAATAGCGTGACATGTTAGCGTCTCTTAGGTGTGCTAGCGTCTGTACAACTAAAGGACCAAAAGGACAATGTGAACCTTCAAAAAAAAAACTGACAACCTAGCTAATGGTTTTTAGGAGAACAAAACAACACTATGAAATAAGAAATATACAATCGAATATGATAAAGCAAGTAGATTAAAGCTAGGGTGACAAGAATGATCTCACAAAAGAGCTCGTTCACCAGCTAGCTCCAAGTACACTTCCACTTGCACACAAGAAAGAGGAAAATTGTTGGAGGGCTGTATAGGGGCCTGCCTTAGTCAAACTCTCATTTTGGTGTTTCCACCTACATAGATATCCAAGATTGCGATAATGGAGAAAAATTATGATAAAGGAAGATGAAAGTAAAGAACACAATAACACTTCAAAACAATATTATTCTACTCAACCAAATTGTAGAGGAGAGGAGTGAAAAGCTTACCACCTCCACCAAGAGCTCACTAGCTAATGGAGGAGAAAATGAGAGGACTCAAGCCCCTCTTGCAATGGTGTTGTTCCACACTTACTCTACGAAGTTGATGGAGTGTTGTTGTTGCTGCTATGGAGTGCAAAGTGTTGCTTGAGAGTTGAGAGTGCAAGAAGTGAATGCTAGAATGCTTGGAGAGATCAAGTTAAGTGCTTAGAAGGATGAAATGAAGGAATGAAGAGTGAATTTGAAGGGAGAATGAGAAAACCAACCATATTCAGGTCGCTTGGTTGAAGAGGGGCGTTACAAACTGACCTGAATGGGAAGTGTAACACCTCTACAAGCTTCAAATGCAGGAATCTGCCAGGAACGTAAGCATGTTGCATGGACGTTTACATGCCACATGTGGGCATCCCTAACAGTTATTCCTCTACTAGCGCACAAAATAGATGCTAAGTGGAATGAAGGCAGCGAGCTAATGTGGGTTTTCACCTTTAGATTTGGTTTTCTAAGGTGAGGAAGTGTAAAAAGGGAATTTGTGTAAGGGGTGCAAATTCGCTCCTATATAGTATGATGTTTGGATGTTTTGATGGGTGGATGAAATTGGGTTTGAAGTTTGGAGCATGTGTGTTGTGTTTAATGGGATTGATGTTGAAATGTGGGGACAAGGAAGCTCGGGGTTGTAGGATTAAAGTTGAAATTCTTTGGGTGCTTGATGGGATTTTGACGCATTAGTGTGTTGTGGATGTGGGATTGGTGGTTTGAGAAAAAGAAGAGGATTAGATGAATATGAAAAATGTGTGAGATCATGATGATTAGAAGTTTGGGGTGTGGAAGGAGCTTGTCAAGTATGATTTGTGAGACTTAAAATCAATGAGGTATTTTGGCACCATTATTAGCTAGCATAAGGATTGAAAAATTGGAAAATGGGTGATCCTAAAATGGAATGGAGGTATGATGTACCTATTTTCCTTAGTTCATTAGGAAAAAGAGATCCCCTAGGGAAAGAATGACTTTCAACCCTTAGGTGAGTCAACCTTTGTGGAGATCTTGTTATTTTCCTTATGACCTAGGATGAGCTAAATCAACCTGAACAACATTTTAGGAGAAAAACTAAAAATAGCAAACAAACCCAATTATGCAATGTAACACTTAGAACATGAAATTTAAACCTTAATCTAGCGGAACCTACAATTTTCTGACAAGTCTAGGAAAGTTATGATCTTATGCACCTATGCTAAAGAGTTCCTGGTGAGTGTCTTGTTGAGACTCATTCACCCTAGGGCGAATGGGTCTTGCTAGGATTTTTTGAAAATTCAAAATTTTGATCTATAGCCTCTAATATGCTCTTCCAGCCTGTGATAACTACTTGAAATAAGCATAAAAAGGAATTCATAAGACCGATGTATGGTAAAAAATCAATTTAAATTTTGAATAGTGTGTGCTTAAAAGATAGGTTAAGGATACATAGTTCAATGTAGGGGATATGCTCTTCTATATTTACTCCAAGCTCAATCTAGTGGAATAACAAAATGTGGGCACAAATTAAAATCAAATTTTCTTATAAAATAGAAGATCACATAAATAGATACAAACTTTTAAAAGTTTCCTCCCTGAACTTAAGATTTTGTATATCCATTTAGTAGCTTACATGACCTTTTGTTAATTCTAATATATATATTTCTATATCATCACTACAATTTCTCAGCTAAACATCTTGGCTTCTAATTGAATTATCTTAGCAAAAAAATAGGAAATCCCCTTCTATGGAATGATGGAATGATAAGTTAAGTAGTAACATGTGAAAGCCTATTGTAAGAGTATTTTTCAATCAATTTACTACTTGATTTTTATTTGCCTTAAACCAAAAGCCTTGCAAAAAGTGTAAGGTACTTTATAGCTTTATTAAAGACAACCTCATAATTGACAACACTAATGAAAGAACCATCGTATTCAAATAGTTGGCTAGCAATGAAAATCCAAAAATTGGGAGACAACAAGGTAATGGTTGTGATAAGGATGTGTGAATTCATGGCATCCATATGGGAAGATTGTGACACACTTATTTACTAACACTTACATTATTAAGAGATGAAGTTTGTTGATAAAAAATATAAATATATATCAATTAAAAATGTTTTATTATACCAAAAAGAATAATTTCAACTTTTTCAACAATTTTTTTTTGGTTGGAAGGTTTTATATCAAAATTACATAATCATTGATTTATTCAATATGGGAGCATAAGTCTTTGGCTAAAACCTCTTCGACTATGAGTGAAGGACTAAGGGGTACTTGTCCCGCTAAAGTAGAGGGACACAATCCTAACCTTATCCCTTGTCATGTTGAGGCGTCACACTTAGCAAGACTTGATCTTTAGAGGGACTCAATCCTGACCTCATCCCTTGTCATATTGAGGCCTCACACTCAGCAAGACTTGATCTTTTGATGAGCACACTCTAAAAAGATTTGATCCTTCATAAACTTATTCAAAAACCATTCAATTTCAGGGAGAGACAAAAAGAATCTATTTACTTCAACATCCTTCAATTTTGAAAGCCCACATGAAAAGCCCTCCCAACAAATTCTTTTGTTTTTCTTTCCATGAATAGTCCAAGAATTTTACTACACGTTGACTGTACAGATCCTCGGGGACATTGACAGTCAAAGCCGACCTTCCAGAAGAGTGTTTGTTTACACTAATTTTGAAACTAATCGATGCTAAGAAATATTCAGTCACATCGATTACCAAAAAACGTACCTCCTATTCCCAAAACTTTCCTCTCGTACTTGGAAATTATTTTCCAGCACCGCTGTTTGAAAAGACGCGCGAACAAATAATTCATTGTACAAATAATTTACACACTTAGCAGTGAATGTGGACTCCATGTGTCTTCGAGTACATTCCTCATCACATTTAATATCAATCCCCTGCTCTTACCAGAAACTGAGAACAAAACAGTTTGCTAATCATACGTCAATTATGACGGAAACAAGAGAAGATAAGCGCGGCGTTTCATCGCGATGGCTGACACCCTGCGCAGCTTGCAAGCTGCTCAACGAGCACACTCTAAGCGTTGACTGCTTAGGTGGCTCGTGTGGGGTCTGTTCAATCCGTTTCTTCCGCCAACGCCCATTTCCGTTCCTTTAAACGGTCGCCGTTACAATCAACAGTCAGCGGTTCCCCTAAACAGTCACCGTTAGGGTCAGCAGTTGGAATCCAGAAGTTTCCGCTCATAAGCGAAACAAACTCAAATTCAAACTCCCTGTTCACGCGCTGTGAAAGTTTGATCACGTAATATAGCCTCTTTTGGAACATGGTTATTGCAACGTATAGAAGACATGGTTGTCAAAAAGCAGTCGCACTGTTTCACCATATACAACAAACAGATCTCTAACCCGATCATTTACATTTGCCAGTGTACTCCCAGCCTGCACCAAAACTGGAGCTTTGGAAGAGGGTATAGGTATCCATAAAGGCATAAAGGATAGGGAAATTTAATCAGATGTTATTGTTGGAAATGCTCTGGTAGACATGTATGCAAAATGTGGAAGCATAGACAAGGTGAACTGTTTGACAGAATGCTTCGAAGAAATGTGTTCTCATGAAATGCTCTGAGTGCAGGATATTCACAAAGTGGGTTTGTTTAAAAGGCTTTCGAAACTTTCAAGCAAATGCAATTGTTAGTTGTCAAGCCAGACTCGGCAATCTTTGCCAGCGTCTTCCAGCCTGTGTCAAATAGGATCTTTGGACCAGGGTTTGGACAGCCATCGAAGCATAAAGGATAGATGTTTTTTGTCAGATCTACTTGCAATTGCTCTGGTAGACGTATATGCAACGCGTGGAAGGATAGACAAGGCACGCGAACTGTTCGACAACATTCCTCAAAAAAATGTGGTTTCATGGAATGCCATGATTGCAGGATATACACAAAATGGATCTGTCGACGAGACTTTAGAAAAGCCCTTGTTTGATCCCATTGTAGCCTTCCACATTTACTCCCTGTTCAAGAATCCCCACAAAATATGTAAGTAATGTTAATATTAATTGTAAAAGATTTCTGGATTCGATTGTGTGTTAGTTTTTTTGCATCAACATTTCGGAACACACTCTGTGATCCATCATCAGGATGAAAATCTCTCATTTTCATCTTGATGATGGATCACGGAGTGTGATGCGAAACGTTGATGCAAAAAACTATCACACAATCAAATCCAGAAATCTTTTGCAATTAACAATATGGATTGTGGAAACGTATTATCTTTGAATGTTAATTACCCCTGCAACTTCAAATCAACCAGTGAATATCCTCTTTGGCTTGGTCTTGTAGATTTAACATCATCATTGTAGTTCTATTATGTATTTATGGCACTGTGCAGGTTTACTATGGTTGGAATTCTCGTTACAATCTAAGAACAACGAGGATTCAAGAGTGGCATATTCTAAGAAACTTAATCATATTCAAGTCTTTGGAATGCAGATGCTTGGGCAACGACGTGAAGATTGACTAGAGCAAGTCTCCTTTTGTTGCTTCTTTAGGAAATTTGAAACGGGAGACATGCTCTACCTCCTTTGTTTGCTCTGTGAATTCATCGTAAAGTGTAGAGCCATTTTAGTCAAGTGAGCAGCAGAAACTTCAATTTGTGCACAAGAATTACATGATTTACGATTACTGTTCGGATAGTAAAAGCTTTCCACAGGGTTTTCCTCTTGAATGCACTCGCCAGGGTTTCAACTGAGTTCAAAGGATTAACATACATGGTTTACAAGCCCAATTGGCTACTTTGAACCCTCATTATTTTGCAAGGATTGCAATCCTGATCAATTGAATAAATACGTAACTATCTTTTTCTTTTGAAAGATCTTTAATTCATTTGTCAATATTGAACAAAAACACTCAAAGATTTTGTAATTTATTGGATTGGCCATTCTTTTGACACAAAAATGAATGAGGAAGTTAAATCTGCAAGTAGCTTGCATTAAGTGACTGTTTATTGTGGGTCTTTCTAGCCAAAGTAACAAAAGATTGAAAGAGAGCAGTGGAAATAATACATATCTAAAATACAATAAAGGGCATACACACTATCCCATAAGATGATGTGAAGATTTATTTTGATTTCGATCGTTATCAAAATGAATTAGTTTGCTACTTTGACACAAATTCTACTTGGAAATCAATTAAGGATCCTAAGCCTTGGACCTATAAAATTAATATTTTTCAATTGTTTATTACTTCAGTCTTTATTTAGAAGAGCTTCCTTATAAAGTTACAATAGATTTCAGTAATAAATATCTAGTAGCTTTGAAGAATTCACAAGGAAGCTATAAAGTTTATGGACCTTCTCATTGGTCATTTGTGTAAGCATAAAATAATAAACTCATCAAGCTTTAGTAGACAAATTGAGATTAGAGGAAACACCCAAGCATTGTTCTAAATCTTGAGAGTACTTTGCACAATTCTCTTGAGTTTGAAAAAAATAGTTTATAATGGTCTTGGAAGGCCATATAAATCTTAGAGAGGCGCATGAGTTGTTAACTTAGCAAATTGAATAGCTTTAAGTTATTCTCTCACCTACTTGAGGTAAAGGGATTTGAAGAATTCTTTAGTGGCTTTGTCACCAACTTCAACCTAGTGAAGGTGGGATCTAATCCAAGCACTCTTAGTGTGGTGCTATTCACTAAATTAAGCTTATACTTGAACCCAACAACGAAGGTCTAAATTTGGAGGTCAAAGAGGTTATTTTTAGTTGAAAGAAAACCCTCACAATCTCTTAGTAATATTGCAATCAACCAATTTTTGGTTATTTGTCACTTGTTTACCATAATATTGTAGAAAGGTGGCAATGTAAGTAAACATGTCTATTCAATCTACCTAGAAATGAGTGATAGATGTGGTTAAGGTTCTAAACCCATACAATGAGTTGGATAGAACTCTCTTGTAAGAAAGAAGTGTTATATTCCCATAGAATTATATGTTAGGAATTGTGTGAGGCTCATCGCAGCCTAAAATGTGATGGGATAGTGGTTAGAAAGGATAATCTCTAATTTCACTTTCAATAGCCATCCATCATATGTAAAGAGTTGAACATGCACTTCTCATGAGTCATGATGGGATAGTGGTTAGAAAAGATGATCCCTAGGTTCACTTTCACTAACCATCCATCATATACAAAGATTTGAACATGTACTTCCCATTAGTCATGATGTGATCTAGCCACATAAAGACCCTATCAAGGCAAGAGTCAAGGTTATACCACATAAAAAAATGATCCACCTTGGCATGCCACCACTAGAAAATTGTGTTTGAAAACATTCAATGGTTATGAAAATAAAGCCACGCTTCTTACTCACTAATGAACCATTTCTTCAATAGATCTCCTACTTTATCCTTAATTGAATCCATAAAATTAAAGTCATCATAGTTGATTCAACTAGGAAGGGGTGCTAGGTTGTGAGATGGTCATCTCCATAATATCATCTTTTTGGCTCATTATTTTGTGCATCAACATCAACATTGCTAGCCAAGTGACCACCAATGTCAAGCATAATCTGCACAACATGATGGTTTAGCTTTATCCCAAATAAATAATGAAACATAAATGTGGGGAAAGTAAAATGCATGAATTATTGTGGCCATCCTTATGCAAGGTGGTGAATTGAAAATCATGAAGCCATATTATCCTTTAAGGCTATTTTAAGTTTAAAACAAGAAGTTTCACTTCTTGAAGGAAAATTATATCAAAAGAGTCAATTAAATCTTACATGTGAACTCATTAGAAAACTTGTGAGAGGTGTTTGTATCAAATTATAACACCACATGAACTTATGCCCATGTGGCTATATCTTTGGATTTTCCTTTTAACACATAATTCTCTAATGAAAATCCTAATCTAAAACTAATGACACACACACACACACACACACACACATGTGTATATGTTACTAATACCCTCATGCAAGCATTACAACCATCTCTATAATGTATTCATGTTATTTCATGCTTTTGAGCTCTCTTACTACTACTTTACCTTTTAGAAAATTTACATTTCTCTCATTAGATTCTAACTATATAATGCTATTTTGATCTTAGATCATTTGTATCTATATTTTTATAGTTTCCATTTCTTTGACTAGATTTTGGGTTATCATCTATTTTGTAGATTCTAATAAACCATTTGGACTTGTGATTTTTAGGTTACAATGGATAGTTGAAAGAAAATTCTCATGTTATAATAAAAACTCAATGTGAAAAAATAGCAATGTCTAGTTATAGATCCAAGTTAAAGGGTTGTCCTAAGCTACAACAAGAATGCAAAGAACATCACAAGCTTATTGATTAAGTTTTAAAATTCATTCAACATATCATTGATGGTGTGTAATGTCAAGATCTATGTATTTTTCTAAATTTTATTAATCAAACATGTTTGTTGAAGATACATGATTATTAAAGTACCATCAACCATCAAGGAGACTACCCCAAAAATCTATACATCATAATTGATGTCTTGGTGACTATAGTTTATTTTAATACAAATATTGTTGCATCTCTCTATTTTTATAGACTTAGTACACTTAATACATTCATAAATACACATAACTATGTTAAGAATAGATAGATAATATAATTTTTGTGCTCATTCTCTCAATAATTGAATATGCTTGAATGTTTCTATGACTGCCTAATTCTATGCATATATATTTATGTTTTTAAAAAAAGTAGCCATAGGATCCAAGAACTAATAATTCTAGATCTCATTGGAGCTAGTCATGAAGGAAAGGCAACCGGCTCTAGAGTGAGTTGCAGATCCTTGGAGTGGGTTGCAAATCTCTAGAGTAGCATTCCAAGTCATCATTGCTCATTCCTCTTCTAGGACAAAAATAGCTCAATCAATTATATGTCCAACTTTAGTCTTGGTATGTTCCACACAAAGAGCAAGTCAACCCCAAATGACTCTAGTTGTCTAGATGGTCCTCATATGAGTATGAATACATATACATTTAATTATAATTGTTTTGTCTCATTTGATAAAACTAGGTATTTAGAAATAATTGATATACATACATATACATATATATGTGAATATATCTACATATGTACACATATACATGCATGTATCTACATACATTTATATTTCTATATGTATATATACATACATATATACGTATATATAAATACACACACACAAATGTATGTATGTATATTTATGTATATGCATATATATATGTATATATATGCATATAGAAATATAAATGTATGCATATGTATATGTGTATGTACATACATGTATATATATGTATATACGGATACACACACATATTGATTTTGTTTTGTAAGCATTCTTTTTTGAGGACAACCCTATGTTGATGATGTTGAGTGTTAGTTTGTTGTAAGTGTGTTTATTATTTTAATATCATTTTAAAATAATATTTTATTTATTTATAAAGTTTGGTATAATATCTAATTTTATAATATATGTGTGTGTGTAGGTTAAGTTGCATAATAGATGGGGGCACACACGATCAACACAATGCAAGACAATAACTAATTCAATGGATAGGAGTTCAATTTCTAGTCAAGCAAAGAGAGGCAAAATGTTTCATTAATAGTATTTGCTACACATACATAAACACTTTTATATCTTTATGACACATTCATAACTATTTGCATGAATATATATTGGTGATATTTTGCAATCTAAGAGACAATGTTGGCCTCATGTCACTGTATATGATATTTTCATGATGTATTATGTATGTCTTCATGACCTTATCAAGATCAATATATAAATATTTTGTGCATATTTATAGCAAATGGTTTTAATGGTTTATGCCTATTCTATCTATCTATATTACCCTTTATATGTATCTCTCTTTATCACTATCTCTCTCACATATATATGGTGTGCATGAAGGTTGAATGACATACATTTAATGAACCCATACTAGTTCTAACTCTATCTAGCCTATCAACAAATAAAGATTCAACAAATTGGTCTTCTAGATTTACATACATCTTAAGAATTGACTACCATAATCCATAAGACAAAGCAACAATAACCCATAATGGGTGTTTAAACTCACAAGTGAAAGTCAAAATGTTATAGCTAGCTATACCATTTTCTATGAAAAGGGGAGGGCAAAGGCAAAAGGAGGAAGAAGGTAGTGCAAATTATACATTTTTGAAGCCTATGAAATTCAAGTATGTAAACCTTATTATTTTTACTTGGTGGCAATGAGGTATGATTTTATATGAAGGTTCTTTTTAGTGTTTCTATATGTAATGTAAGAGAAAATGCTATTATTGTATGAAATTATAGAAATCATGTTAAAAAGCATTAGCTTATAATTTCTACTATGTGAATGGAAATCTATTGCTCTACCTAGGACATTTAGAAGCTTGTGTTGCATTCATGAGGCCAAACATAGTAGATTTTTTTTTACTTTATGTGTGTTATTGGAGATAGGGTTTTAGTATATAGACCCATACAATAAAATGGGGTAATTTTCCTTGTTTGAGCTAAAAAACCTACTATTTTTTAGCTAAGGGATAGCTAGCTATAACATTTTGATTTTCACTTGTAGCTATAACATTTTCCCTCTTTCTTTTCCTTTTAATCCTTCCTTGATTTCCACCTTTTTCTCCACATTTCTACGTGTTTTCCATTTCCACTTCCTCCGCCTTCATTTCTTCCCACTTTGTGAGCAATAAAGTCCCACTCTCTCTTCACTTACTCATCATTCAAGTTTCCTTGAATAGCGTACCTCAACATTAATTCTCGATACTTAATATGATGGGGCCAAAAGGTGGGGTGGCCACTTTTTGGTCCCACATCTTTTTGCACCCACCCTCATAAGGTTTGTCCTTTTGATAAGATTAATGTCCAAAGGGGGCTCTTGTTTGCATGTGGATACATTTATACCGAACATCAAATTTTAGTGATATGTGTGTGAAGATTTTGTAGATGGTTCCATATATTGTTCTTATTCTCTAAATATAAAGGAGGATGAATAATCAAGTCACGATGGACCTATGAAAGAAGATGAATCCAATAGTGATATAAACTAGTTTACTATAGTTAGTGATGATGAAAATAGATTATATAAAATTATGTAGGCATTCTCATATTACTTAGAATCTCTAGTGTTACAATAGGAATAGTATTTTAAACACATGATAGACCTTTTTCTAAAGTGTCTCTACAAACTTGTGACCATTGTTCAATTTTCTTAGGAGTATAGAAAATTGCATTGTAATACATCAAACAATAGGGTAGAGAATGTAATTGTTAATTTTACGGTTTCCAATACCAAACTTTGTAAATGATATTAATTGAAGGCATGAAGACACAATCAAGTCTTTTTTGTTGATGGTTTGATTTATATTTTAAATCAATGGTTCCATTTATACACACTACATGAGGAAATTGTTCAATAAGGGTAACTTACATTTTTAGTCAATTATAGTTCAATTTGTTCACACTACATGAAGACAATGTTCAATAAGTGTAGCATATATTTTTAGTTAGTAATGGTTCCATTTTTACACAATCCACAAAGACAATGATAAGGCAAACAACTTTCCCACTAAAACAAAGAAACTAAAGTTAATAGAATGTATAGTTTTTCTTCTTTTGATGAATAGGCATTAATCTATATTAAATCAAAGATTAAAATACATATTCACAAAAAGAAGGTGGGTGGTAAGAAGGCACACCCTGAGAGTCATATGGGCAATGCCTAGAAAAGCCAAAATATGCATACTCTATTTTGAAAAAATATCTCATTAAGTATTTTTATTATATGATATGTTTTAGATTGTAATATTTAATACAAGACAAATGAAATGTGCACCTATCTATTTTATGTGAGATATATATTACTTAATTTAAAATAAGTAAAGCTCAATATACATACTTATAATAGGATAAAAATGACAATTTATAAAATAATGTATATTGATCCTATAATAAAAATGCAAGAGAATAAAATTAGACATGAATAGACTAGAAAAAGATGAAAAAATTGTATGTGAACGAACTCTAGCCTATTGATAATTGTGTATATTTTATCATTAAGCATTCTTTACATTATGTTCTATAAATTTGAATATTTATTTCTTTTTAATTCAAACAAAAAACTATCATCAATTATGTCAGTTAAGTAAATAATCTCTTTTAAAAAAATTGTTTAGATTTTATGAGGAAGATCAACCCTTAAGCAATTTATACCTAGATTTCTATTATTGAGTTTCTATATTAGATAAAATCATGAATATAACTTAAAAGGTGTTCTCTAATGAGGAATTTATTTCCATTTTCATTATTGAGTTAAATCAAGTACCAAATCATAAACAAAAATCATACTATTAACTTAAATGACATTCTCTCATGAAAAACTTATATATCCATTTCTATTATTAAATTTTTAGCCTAAGTATCAAATCATACACAAAAATTATGCTATTAACTTAAATGAAATTCTCTCACAAATAATTTATTCCCATTTTCATGGAGAAATTATACAATTTTCAATATTAAGATCTTAGACTAGATATCAAATCTTGAATAAAAATAATCCTTTTAAGTTAAATGGCATCTCTCACATCACTAGCTCAGAATGGTCAAACATTTTACAATATTCAAACATTATTAGTAAGCATTTATACACTCACTAATGCCTAAGTGGCTTTGACTTAATGCAAGTTTAGTCAATCAACTATATTGCTTGAGCTTCAAAGCTTCTCAATTAACTCTTTACTTCTATTGCCTTTTGTTGCCCACTTATTCTTTACTTATCTTGCAAAACTATTATGTACCTCATCGTCCAAATTCTACTATATTTAAAGGAATCCCTATTGTTGGTTCTAGTTACACAAGATAGGACACCCATCAAACAAATATATATATATGGATCTTTCTGTTTATTAAACTCGTCTGATGCCTCAATCCAAGTGATCATGCAATTTGCAAGGTTCACATAGTAAGGATGTACTTTCCCAAGCTTGTCTTTAATCTTCTTAGATAGATCAAGATAACATTCTTGAGTGGAACAACACTTTGGAAGAAGAATCGATTGAAAAATGGAATGACTTCCTCTTGCCAAAAGAAACCCTTGTATTCTTTTTGTAAGTTAACAAATGTGTTACTTTCCTTGTTGTGCCATGAGTATGACAAAATCATCTTCACCCTCAATCCTATATGATCACATATCACCAAAAACAAGAATGATGACATCATAATATTATTACATAAATTAATGAAACAAGAGAAAAAATAAAAAATTATAAAAGATTTTGTATCATTCACAAATTCATTCTATTACTTGATACTAAATCATCAACATATACTATTACCTCTTGAGACAAATTTAAAGAACATATATGTGCCTTATAGGAAAAAATTAAAGATTGCGTACTTGCCTTTTAACACATGTATACAATCGTATACATGTCATTGTAGCGACTAATTGGTTGACCTTCACCAAAGATACTAAAATACATGGCTGCTCATATCAGCTCACTCCTAAATGCTAAATTCATGGAACACATTCAAAACAAGGAATGCTTGGGAATAGTGAGCACAACATTAATGTATCTACATATACTCATGTTTCATGCATAAGTTCACTCGAATTTTAAGACATTCATAAACACGTTATGGGCTTCACCAAAATTTCACAGCGCGGGAACATGAAGTTTGAATTTGAATTTGTTTTGCTTATGAGCGGGAACTGCTGGCTTCCAACTGTTGACTGTAATGATGACTGTTTAGAGGAACCGCTGACTGCTAATTGTAACAGTGACCGTTTAGATGAACGGAAATGGTATTTGGCTGAAGAAACGGATTGAATAGACCCCACATGAGCCACCTTAGCAGTCAATGCTTAGAGTGTGCTCGTTAAGCCACGCCATTGTGGCGTGTGAATGTGTTTTTTTTTTCTTTTGAATCAGAAAGTTCCTAAAAACAAGAGAGCGTTAGCTGTGGATAGTCTGGTATATGAGGTGAATGTCCGAGTGAAGGATCCCGTGTATGGTTGCACTGGTATCATCTGAATATTGCACCAACAGATTTTATGCATGCAGGCAGAATTGGCTGACATCAGGGCACTCTTGATCAACTGTAGGCAGTTGCAATTGAATGAAAGGGCTTTGCCACTAGCGTCTCATCTACCGGAGAATACAGGTGAGCTCTAGGAAGATATGTCGGAGTAGTTCTCAACACAAATGTCACTGGACCATCTCTTAGATTGAGATAATGATCCCTGATATGAGGAAAATATAGAATGTTATGGTTGTATGTTATTTTGGAGATTAAAAATGTTATTATGTTGTGAGAAATATTGAACAAAATTTGTATATTTGTCGTTATATCAAAATCTGTGGGTGTTAGTGAACTTTCAAATTAGTTTCTTCATCTAGATCCAAAGTGACGATTAATCCACAAGATCAATTTTCAAATATAAGACAATTAATCTAACAAAATTATTAGATATATATGAAAATATAATATTCTTTGATTCAACATGAATATGATTTGATTCATATGTGTACAAAGATCTACAAAAGAGATGGGAATTTCTATTGATGGCATGTGCCTCAGACCTTATATTTTTAGATCTTCCTATTTGACCCCCGATATCTGTTGTTGCCCAATATTAATAACTGGTCTAAGATAATTGATTTAGTGAACCCATTGTTCTTATATGTCCTATTTTTGTCTTCCTTCTACAGTTTTGATAATTCTTGATCACGTATATCTGTCTTTGTTGTTCTTTCATGTTCCAATCGTGGCAGTTTATACCATCATTTGATGGTGTGGGCTCTAAAAGAATGAAGATAATGAAATTACGTGTGGTGTTGTGTTCAAAAATTCTTCATGTATAGCAGCTGTCTTGTTCTTTTGTGTTCCAAAGGAATGAAGATAATGAGATTGTCTGTGGTGTTGTGTTGTGATTTTGCAATATGATGTGTTTTAAAATTGGAGTGGAAAATCTTGATCTTCGTTTACTAAGAGGATGAATTCATTTTATGGTAACCAAGAGTGACACTCACTGTGATGGCAGATCTCATTGTTCCACATGATTGAATTTAATATGCTAAATGACCTCAGATCCACCGGATCAGTTTATACTGAAAGACCCACGCAATCCTAGATGCATTGTCACAGTTATGTATCCTCTATAGGTTGCACCATTAGCATGTCAGCTTCTATGCAATCCTCTATGGACCTCTTATCTTATTTGCAGGATCAATCGAGTATGATCTCACCTAGATACATGTGGTGCCTTCTCGAATCTCTAGAAAGTGTGAAAGGGTAGTCAGTTTCTCTTGTTGTCCTATTGGCGTGAATGGTATGTGGTGGTCCCAAGGGTCATGTGCTTAGTTGCTATGTCAACAACCTGTGGAGCCATCCGATCTCTATTAATGTGATCTACGATCAGCACATGACCTTGCACCTGGTGCAAATGATGGGTTTAGTTACATTGAACTAGTGGTCGGTTGTTTCCACATCATTTATTATGGGGGGCACTGTATCCTTTTGTTGTATGCACAAGTCTTTGTGGTGTTCCCACCAGCTCAATGCACAATGACGATGTTAGTGAATTAGTACATGGCATCTTCCCACGCTCCTAGGGTTTTTCAGTGTTAATTTGATCGTAGGCTTTCATCATCCACCGAATCTCTTTTGATCTAATGGCTCCCATGCCTCCTTCAAGCTCTATTTAGATATGATAGGTCGTGATTGGCGCCATTGCTCGTGACTTTTCCAGGTCAAATTTAGCGGTTTGTTCATCATCCTTTCT
This sequence comes from Sequoia sempervirens, assembly GCA_007258455.2. NCBI lineage: Eukaryota > Viridiplantae > Streptophyta > Pinopsida > Cupressales > Cupressaceae > Sequoia > Sequoia sempervirens. The sequence goes on along the minus strand of VDFB02271358.1, from coordinate 528,344,396 downwards.
ATGTGCATGTGTTCTATCTACAATGTTCTCGTTCCATAGGTTTTATTTTGTGGCAATATGATTCAATGTGTATGAATGATGTTATCGGTTACGCAACCATTCAATCTTGTTTTGAGCTATATGATTCAAATGCCCGTGCATCTCTAAGGGGCTCATTTGTGTTATGTTATTGTGGGTTTTTTGTGACCATTCATCTCATTTGAGATGGGTAACACTTGCACCACATGAGCTGATTTTATGATTGTGATTGGCTGAAGGTTTAGGAGTTTAAATTAATTGTTAACATACACGCTAATCTTTTGGATTAGAAAATTTATAAATTTATTTTTCTATTTAGATAGTTAAATAGTTATGACAGTTAAACTGTCATCTTCTTTATAAAAAATAATGATGTAAACAGTTTTTCAATATAATATCAATACACAATCTGCCCTGCCTGGACCTAACAGTTGTATCAGAGCAGTTCTATTCTAGAAGTGTTTAAAAAAAAGATCATAAAAACATATATAGGAACTTAGTCAACACCTATTTCAAGACACCAATGACCAAAGGCAATTACAGATGAGCGGGAGCATTTGAAATATTTCAGAGCAGATGTAGAAGATTATTCGATGGTTGTTGGTTGAACATATTAACGGTGGTTGAAAGAGGTTTTCGATGAACTTGTAATCGAACAAGGTATTGTTGTTACAAGTTGGTCAATGTGGATCATGGAGAGCACTCTGCTCATGCAGCTATGTAACTAAAGTGCCACAGGACTCTGTCATCCAATGCAATATTTGCTTGTTTAACTACATAATATGGAGTAGAAATTTATGAATCAAGATGATTGTTGGTAGCATCTTCATCGCCTCCCACGATGTAAGGATTGGATAATTTAAGAGGCCATGTTTTCACATTTTATTTTTTGCTAGTTTTCAGGTCAGTTATCTTGGCCCATTTGCAGTACATTGTGGTTAAAGATCTAGCACAAGATTTTTGTTTGGTTAGTTTGTAGATGCGTAGTCCAAGAGCCTTCAATGAAAATGGGTTGTGAATAAATAAAAAGAGGTTGAATCCAATAAATGTGAAGGAAAGAGATCCAGAGGAGTTTTAAAAGGAATTTTTTTTAAGGTAAGGTTTTTTTTCAAGGATTGATTTCTTTGTTTGGTGTTGTAAACTCAAGAATGAGGTGTTTCAATTATTGATTTTTGGTGGTGGAAGCTGAATTTATATCAATGCCATTGAATTGGAATACCTGTGTTATTTATTTGTAAAATTTGCATATAAAAGATTTTTTCATTGACCTTTTCATGCAAAATTGGTAAATTATGGAGTAATAAGGTTTTTGGGAGTAATTAAAAATATGGAGAAATAAGGGTATACATTGATGTTATAAGGTGTTTGTTAAATTGTTTGTTTCTTTATTTATAATCATGTCCACATTCCACATTGATGGCATATTATCTTTACAAATTCATGTCAGTACAAAAGATGAGGCAAAATTAATATTAGAATGTTGGATACAATACAAACCTTTGTTCTTACAATTTTGTAACCAATACATATTATTGAGAAAAGAACTTAATATGTCACAAGATCAATTAGGAAAGAATAAATAAAAAGATATTTAGCATGATGCACCTTCTTCTAACATTTGAGCAAAGCAAGAAAGTAAAACCAATGTGTCCTTGAAGTAAGGTGTTGTGTCTTCCCTTGTGTCAAAAAAGAAACATGTTGCATCTAAAATTGTGACACAAAAATGCTACCAATCAAAGCCACAAAAACAAAAACCCATTGTGACAGTTTGGGAATCTCATAAAACAAATAGGGGGACATGTGGTCTTCATTTCAAGGGTTTTCCTGGCTCTTATATCCCATAATACTCCAAGCCCATAAAATTTGTATTAGGGGGACATATGAACAAATCTCTTGTTGAGTCTAGATGTGTTGATGACTCTTGTGAAGTTCAAAAAGCTAACTGGAACCAAAAACAATATTTGCTAAGTCAAATAATATCCAAATTTGTTCTCATTGTGGTTGTCAAGGTCATCTTTCTAGTAATTGCTTTGATCTACACCCTTGTACATCATGTGGTTTGCATACCCATTCTACCAAGCATTGTTATCTACAAGTTCCACCTTCAAAATCTACAAGTCATATGAATTTTGGTTGGATAGATCGTTCAAGTTGGAGATCTAAGGTTGCTTTGTTAAAAAAATCTTATAAGAGAGTTCAATCCATTATTGATAGTGAAAATATGCTCACTCATAGTGGTGGTGATGTTATTGCTCATAATTCTTTTGATGATGATTTAGATCTTATTGAGCCTGCATTAATTCCAATCAATGTTGATATTTCTGAGATGCCAATCATTATATTTGATAAGAATTCAATTTTTGAGAATATTGATGAAGTGAATCTGCTTCCCATGATTAATTTTGGTAATATTGAAGATGCTCAGAAAATAAGGTTATGTTGAGTGAAGCTACTATTGGTGATGACAATAATATTGGTAATGCGATTGTTGATGACGATATTATTGTGGGTGATAACAATTTTATTAGTGATGATAAGAATGATTTTGCTAAAAAATGTGATTATGTCGAATATGTTGGATATGTAGTTTATGATGATGTTGGCCTTGACTAATTTTTTGAGGCTATGGAGATAAATAATTTGTCTATTGTTCTATTACTCCATCAAGGATATCATGTTGTTTTTATTTTCCTCTCTCATCTGCCAAGGGGGGAATATTGGTATATGTCAGATTCAAGTGGAAATTTCATAGATTGTTGACACCTTGTGATTGGTGTGGTAACTTCAATATTTTATTACACTTAATGTTCCATTTCAAATATTTTTTTAAATACCAAACTTGATGTGTGCTATCTCAGATAAATTTTAGATTTAATTTTCAATGATAATGGTTTCCCTAGATTGATAGTTGGTGACTACTCATATTGACCACTAAAGTTTGGTCATTTTTCAAATTACAACATGGAAAAAACATGTCTAAAGTTGAGACTTGTTGAAGAAACAAGCTCATTTTTCAAAAGTTAAGACCTATCCAAGTAATTGGCTTATTATAAAAAGTTGAGACTTGTCCAAGCAAAAATCTTATTATCAAAATTTTAGACTTGTCAAAGTAACTGGCTCTTTATCAAATTCAAGACCTGTCAAGGCAACAAACTCAATATCAAAGTTTGACCCTTGTCAAGGTAACAAGCTTTGTTCAAAAAAATTCAACTATAACAGGTTCTTTTTAAGAAGCTTCAGGTCAACCATAAAATCTTCACCAAAGTGCTTGATTGAGAGAAGTTTGAGCAATTCAAAATATTGCATAGTTTCATGATAACCCCTTCAAATTAAGGGGGGATGTTAATGTATGTGTTAATCTTCTAGGTTAACATATTTGTAAATTTATTTTTCTGTTTAGATAGTTAAATAGTTATGACAGTTAAGCTTTTATCCTCCTTATAAAATAATGATGTAAATAGTATTTCAATATAATAAAAATACACAATCTGCCCCTCTTAGGCCTAATAAAAATCAGTTTAATCATTAGTTCTATTCTAATGAGTTCATTTTTATTGGTTAATGTGAATGTGCATTCGAGATCTCTTATTGGATCTGAGGATGTGTGTCAACAATATTTGCATGGCGTGTGATAATATTTGATAAAATGCCTAATGAGCATGTTGCACCTAAGTGGATGAATGGCTTTAATGGTGTCAATGGATGTCAATTTAGATGATGTAAATACACAATCTCTTGGTGTAACATTAGATTAGTACAAGATTTAGGGTAGTTGGAGTCATAACCACAACATAGCATTGCTCTTCTTGGGGAGATTTTATTTATTTTGTGGGTTGGTGTCCTTATCTATTGCATAACCCACCATGCCTTGATCTCAACCAAAAGAATTCCAAGATAGATTGTGAATGTGATCTACAACTCAATTTTCCTCTAATAATATAAGAGACCATGTGCTTTAATGCTTATTGAATTTACTAACTATACAAGCCTTATATGGGCTAGGTTGATGAGATTACATGAGGGCACCCCACCTTGTTGTAGGTGCCCAAACCCTAACCAAACTTGAGCTACAAAATGAAGGAGGTTGTGTTGTTGAAAGAAACTGACAAAACCTCTGTAGAGGCCTCAAAACACTTGTTGTAGGTGAAATATTTAGCTAATGTGAAGTAGGAAAAGAGATACTAGATCCAACAAGTAAATTAACTAGGATAAAAAATTTGTTGTTCATCTATCATATGCTCCTTTGTTCCTCTTTATCTATTCTCTTGTATGTTTTCTAGGTTTTTCCCTCTTTTGATTCTTTCCCTTTTATTTTTCCTGTGTTCCTCTTCTTTCTCTTTTTTCTTCCAAAATCTACAAGTTTCTGCCAAAAATCATGCCTGAATTGGGTCCAACACTCAAAAGTCTATCATAAATGTTCAATAACTATTTTTCAGGTTCAAAATTCCCTCTTAGACTTATTCTTCTCCATTTTTCCATGTTTCTATTCATTAATGCTATAGACAGTAGGTAGTTTTCCCTTCCAACGGTAAAATAAAATCAATTTTAAATTGTCACAAACTTGTATGCATGAGGGTAGAAGAAAGAATGCACCAAAATAAACAAATAAATAAACATGATGCCCCTACATCAAATTGGCAGGGTACAAAATTTTATGAGCCACTACTTACTGACTAAAATTCTAAGTTGCTACAAGTCAAAATTTAGTTGCTACAAGTGAGAAACTCTATTGCTACATGTTAATAACTCTATTTCTATAGGCTAAACTAGTAGAACTCAAATTTTTTTGGGCTTTACCAAGTGGTGTCCTCCACTAGTCTATTCTTACATTTTACTAGATATCCATTATATTCTTTGTCCCTAGTCTTCCTAATCTAGAGTCCAAAATACATTCAATCTCTTCTCATTATCCTTCGAGTAGTTGTTCCATCTATTTTTCTAGTGGTGCTTCATCTTTCTCCTACTGCTGCAATGTATCTCATTCATATTATGTATACAAATTAGAAACATCAAAAATTGGTGAGATGTCCAAACCTATAGGTAGCTCCAACTCATAATCATTTTGTCATAACTTCTTGATATTCTTATATTGTCCAATCTTCTTCCACTTGAGTTTGTTATAGGTATGACTCGAAAATATTTATTTTCATAGATGTGTCAGTACCATATCTCCCACTTCAATTATACTAAAATGAATAATTTTAACTTTTCCAACATCTTTTTTTTTGTTGGAGGGTTTAATACCAAAATTACATAATCATTTAGCTATTCAATATGAGAACATTGGTCTTTAGATAAAACCTCATTGGCTAAGAGTGAAGGACTAACATGTATCCATCCTCCTATAGAGGAACACAATATTGACCTCATTCCTTGTGATATTGAGGCCTCACATTCAACAAGACTTAATCCTTGACAAACTAATTGAAAACCATTCAATTTCATATAAGAGAAAAATTCATTGAAGTTTCTTACATCCTTTAATATTAAAAGCCTGGATGAAAAATTATTTGATGAATAATCCAAGAATTTGATTACAGGTTGATTGTACAAATCCTCAAGGAGGTTGACAATCAAATTTGACCTAATAGAAGCATGTTTGTTCTACACTAATTTTGTCAAATAATTGTGCATGGATTCTATATTCGATAGAATTTATGATAAAAATTATCTAACTTGAAATTCATTTATACTAAAAAAATATTTAGTCACATCGATTAATAAATAATGTACCTCGTATTCCCAAAAGTTTCCTCTCATATTTGGAAATTAGTTTCTAGCGCCACTATTTGAAAAGGGAAAAGGCTATGTAGCCCTCAAAAGGGCATGGCATCTGGGCTCCTACATCCATGTCCATAAACGCTCATGCAACTCTAGATGTGCAACTAACGTTAGATTGATTAGTACTGTCAGCCAACCAGGTTATTCATTTAATGTGAATTCTCCTTCCTGATGCATGGAAAGCAATATTAATGGGAGGTGGAAAATTTAATCATCAAAGGAAAATTTAATTCTTTGGAGTATAATGCAAAGGCAACTGCATGTATAAACTAATTGAATTATTATTTAACTAATAAAATATTCCACCTAGTAAAATCAATAACTAATTGAATTATTATTTATCTAATTAGTTATAGATTTATAATACTTTAACTAATTGAATTATTATTTACCTAATTAATTAATTAAATAATAAAATAATCCACCTAGTAAAATCAATTGAAAAAATATAAAATTAGTTATCTTAATTAAACATTAATATATAAAAATTACATAAAATAAATGATAATTGATGAAAAAAGTTATTATTCAACAATTATCATTTATTTAATGTAATTTTTATATATTAATGTTTAATAAACATTCACTTAAAATATGAACATAATAATTTCTAATCATTTTATATATTTAAAAATTGAAATTTTGACATCATTTTATACTCAACTACAAATATTTACTATATTTCTCAAATATTTATATTGTAAAAGTAATAATAATTTATTAATAAATAAAAATATTTAAAATAGACATAAAGCACACCATTGTATAAAACCTTTAATTATCTATTTTAGAATTATTTCATAAATTAATCTTTAATTTTTTCCTAATCTTATAGTTTTATAAAACTATAAGTAATTCTAAAATAGGTAAATAGGTAAATTAAAGATTTATTAATAATTATCTTTAAGATAGGTAAATAGATAAAATGATACAAATAATTTACATATTACTCATTGATTTACCTAAATTATCACCTATTTACCTAAATAATTTATAAAACTAGGCGGATAATTTAAATTAGTGAATTAAAATAGTTTAATAGTTGATTGTATATTTTAAATAATTAATAGATAGAAAAGAAAATATCATTATGGAATTAAACTATTAAGTCTATTCATATTTACCATAATTAGTTAATTTATGTATATTTTATTATAAGTAATTAATTCAAGTAATTATCCACCTATAAAATATTTTAATTCAATTTAAACTAGTTCTATATTCACAGATTCAATCATATCTACTATTAGTAAAATCAATATATTTTTTTAAACATAATTAGCACATAATTATTAATAGTTTTAAAATGAACATAAATTATTTATATTAGTAAATTAAACACCTAGTAAAATCAATTGATTATTTAACTAAGTTGGGTGAATAAAGATTAAATTAGTTAACTTATTTTAATTTATTTTAAAATTCAATTAATTAATTATTATTAAATAATCAAATATTTTACAAATAACTAATTGAATAAAAAATATCAATTGATATTTAATTAAGATAACTAATTTTATATTTATTCAATTGATTTTACTAGGTGGAATATTTGATTAGGTAAATAATAATTCAATTAGTGAAAGTTTTATAAATCTATAACTAATTAGATAAATAATAATTCAATTAGTTGATACACACAATAACTGCCTTTACATTATACTCCAAAGAATTAAATTTTCCACCTCCCATTAATATTGCTTTCCCTGTAGTAGGAAGGAGAATTCACATTAAATGAACAACCTGGTCGATTGACAGTACTAATCAATCTACCGTTAGTTGTGGTGCAGGAGCACCAATCCATGTCAAGTGAATTTTCTCTAGTTTGTTTCATGGTAGGATGTCTTAGAGTTTGAAGTCTTTTTGGTACGTAAATAAGGTCTAAATTGACCACCTAGCATGTATTAGGATTTCATCTTTGTAAATGTGCAAAATTGTAAAAGTTGACAAGGTGCAACATTTGGAAGGTGAAAGGTCTTAGGTCATGTTTTGGTGTGTTTTGAGTTTTGAGTCATTGGTTAAGGTCTATTTGTCATGTTTTTGGGGATTCCTAAGTTTGAATTGTTATATTTTGACATATTTGTAAAAGTTGTCATCTTGGGGAAAAGTTGCAAAAATGTGCAAGTTGGAAGGCCAACGGTCTAATATTCAAAAAGTTAGTTTGTTCAGTTGGTTCAGTTCATTTATTGGTGGAAAAGGTTTAAATACTGTTGGGATCTCATTGTAAGGGACTTTTGGTGTTTTTGAAGAGAAATAAAACTGAAATTCTCTAGTTTTCTTCAAATTTTATGTGTACAAACAAACTGTTCTCAAACTAGTATGGTTCCGTACTATGGTATTTTGTCTTAAGAACCTATGAAATCATTTGAGGCATGGATTAACATCAATTTTCTCTTGGTTGAAGAGTTTATACTGAGTTTGAAGGATTTCATTCTTGTTTCCTTGGGAAGTCCTATCTAGGTACACCCTGTTTTAAGGGTTTGAGGCTTCCATAATGAAATAGAGCCCATTCCACCTTCTATTTTCCCTGTTGCTAAGTGGAATGGGTTCATGATAATAGGGTTAGAATGTAGGATATTATTTTTAGTAAAAAAGAGAGGTTTGATGAAGATTTGAGGATTGTCCCTAGGGTATTTTGTTGAGTTTAGGTATGAATATGATGGATTTGAATAAGAGTTGATGGAAATAATATTGATAAAGGTTGTATGAAGGTTTGTTGAGAAATGTTACCAAGAATATTGAAGTGTGTTGGAGGTAGTGGCAAAGTTTGTGAGAGGCTGGGAACATCAACTTTCAATAAGTCCTACTCAAACTTGGTAAAAATGAGGGTTTTCTGATTCGATGGCTAGATGAGGGTTTGTCATCCAAAAAATTGTAGATGCGGGCCATTTGATACCTATCAAAAAGGTCTGTGTAGTTATTTGGGATTGGTTGAAGGAATTTGAGGCACTTCCTTTGTAAAAGTTGCCTAATTGGCCTACTAGGACAGTGTAATTCCTTGATTTTGAGTGAGTTGATACAAAGTGACCCATGGAGAGTTTTAGGTATGTTATAGTATGCTTTAAAGGGAGTCATAAAATTCAAAGGGTTTGTTGATTATGAAGGTTTGTGGAAGATAAGTTGCAAAATTTAGGTCTGCAGACCTACTAGACAAAGGGTGAGTTTATGTGAAGGAGTGCCTTGTTAGGGTATTGCGAATCAATTTGTGTTGTGTTGATTTGGATCAAAGCCATTTAGCTTTGCATCAAGTTGCAGGTCTGGGCTTGCACAGATGTTTATGGCCATGGATGCAGGAGCCCACATGCCATGCCCTTTTGAGGGCTACATAGCATTTGCCTTTGAAAAGATGTGCGAACAAATAATATTGCTCTCAACAAAGAGCTCCTAAGTGACAAATCACCGTACAAATAAATTCCACACATTGAATCCGTTTCTTCGAGTACATTCATCATCACATTTTATAGTAATCCCCTGCTCTTACCATAAATTTTTAAAAAAGGTTTGCTAATCATATGTCAATTATGAAGGAAACTGGAGAATATAAGCACAAACTTGAATCACAGCCTGGAAGCTGCTCAAAATATGATGTGTTTAAGTTCATGCTTACTCGCCCCTTATTTCCCACCAAATGACGCAAAAGGATTTATCATTACATGCAATATTTTTTTTCCCCAAAAAAATATGAGAAGAATGTTTTAGGTAATCATTCATTCATCCTTTGACGTTCCCAAAATTCCATAACATATAGTTGTGTGAATGTGTTTTTTTCTTTTGAATCAGGGATTTCTAGAAAACAAGAGAGCGTTGGGTATGGATAGTATGGTATATGAGGCGAATGCACGAGTGAAGGATTTTGTGTGTGTATGATTGTGGTTTTATGGATAAGGGCTTCAAGATAGAATGGTTTGTTGTGAGATAGGTCGATAAAATGAAAAAAATTAGTGTGAATGTGAGAGATTGTGGAGAAGATAAGTGCCCCGTCATGGATTGAAATTAATCAACGTTAGTTTCATTAGGGAAACATGATTTTTGGAGGAATTTCTCAAGGAGTTCTTTGTGCATGGGAGATCTTTGAAGTAGCTCAAGAATGGATATTCTTGCTATTGTTTTTCCTAAGTGGTCAAGGAGTTTATATTTTTGTATAGATGGGGAGGAGGATGACGCTCCTTGGATGGTGACTTGAACATGATGGGTAGTGAAAACACAATCAGATACGTTAATGGTTACAATAGATACTTGGACAAGACTTTGTTCAAGACACCATAAACATCATCATTGTAAGGGAAACAAATCAAGATCTCACCTACATAACGTTGTTCTATCCGTCCTTTCACTTTTTGCAGTCACAAGACCACTTTGCACACAAGGTTTCCATAAGGTTAAGCACATCAAATAAACAATGTTGCTTCCTTAACTTTCACCATACCTTCAATCCACTGTAATCCACATCAATTTCACTAAAACAAAACAAGAACATGTCCACATACCACTGTTCTAGCAAAGTCCTTGATTCCTATAGTTAAAGCATTTTCTTGTTCCTTGAATACTCCTTGCTCCAACACATCAAACCATCAAACTTGATTTCCAATCACTAAACAAGCATTGATATAACTTCAAGACCATTGTGTAAACAATTCCAACACAGATCCATTCACAAATATCACATTTTTAGCATATATTATGTTTTGGGCAAACAATCCACTAGATCCTTAGTAGGTCAACATACCCTTAAATCGGGTGATTTCATTTTAAGAACAAAGCATAATTACAAAATCAACACATATTTTGAGACCTATTTGGACATTCTTTCACATGTCTAACTTCCACAAGAGCTTTTTTTATAACAATCATCAAAAAACTGGCCTGAATGTTGTCAAAGTGCCCCAATTAGCCCTAATTTACAAAGGAGACACCTTCAAATCAACTCCAAATCTCTAACCAATCATAAAAATTATTTATACAGGTGTAAAAACTCACAAATCATTAATCTTCAAGGTAGGAAACACCCAACAATACAATTAAATAGTAAACCCTTGTTTATAGGCTTTTAAAACATAAACAAGTGAGGTTTTCATAGATATACCACCCACAACATCCAAGATGTTTTTGACTGCTTCATTCTCATTTGTTTATGTCTAAAAATTCTCAAGAAACCTTTCCCAATCCTATACAATGAATATATCAACCCTTGACTGTAGCAAACACTTTTGCATGAAAAACTATGTTTTCTTTCCTATAGCAACAAATCCACTGGTGCTTCGATTCCCATCTCTGGCAGCTCTTCGGTCATTTCCACACCTGTTCAGGAGAACTATGATGTTACCTCTAGGGCTGCAGATTTTCATCCTCAGGAAAATGATGGGCTAGCTTGGCAAGCTAATGCAACACAAGTTGAAGAAGGTTGGATTACTGTTACTAGAAAAAAATCTAAACCCTCTGGGCCTTCTTTCGATATGACTCTTCACTCCAACAAGCGAAAATATAATTTTAAAACCTAATGGTGTTTGTTTGGGAGCTGGTTTTTTGTTGACTGCTAGCTGTCTTTTTTGCAGTTTGGTCTTTTTGGTTGTTTTCAGCAGTTTGGCTTTTTGGTTGTAAAGGGTTCCGGGTCCCTTCAAAATATGTATTCCCCAATATCAAAAACAAATCCACTGGTGCATTATTGACTTCCCTACACAAAACAACATTCCAAAAAACCTAACAACATTCTAAACAATCCATATCACCAATATCTAGCCCTACATTTGGTGGGATGGTGAGTTCTATCCTAAAAGACTCTTAAAACCCTTAACCGGGTTTTCAAACTGAACTTTAGAAAATGCACTCAAATCGAATGTCTAACCCATCGAACCTCTCCCAAATGAATTTAGATGAGTGTTAGAATCTCATGCTACCAAAATCATAGAAGTTCTAAGTCAAGACTTATGTACCAGCCTTTGAAATGGTGAACAATATTCAGAAAACACATAAATTAGAGAAAAACAGGGAACTTTATTCAATATGACTCTTGAAGAATACATCCAATGCTCCTTTGATCACCTTACTAAGGCTTTATAAATATATTTGAATCAATTAAGTGTCTTTACAACTTCCTCCTTCGATCCATCTCTTCATTTTCCCTCAAAGACTCTTTAACTTCCTTGTGACTCTTCATTACATTTTTTGCAATTTCTTGTCTTTTTTTTGCATTTTTTAGTTTTGCAACTTTTTTTGACATTATGCAAACTTACATTATTGACCTTGTAAGACCTATTGATGACCTTTTACAATACCTTTCTTGGTGACATTACAAAATTTTACAAAATGCTTATGGAGACACAAAAGCATAAGGTGCTCCTGCACCATGAACTTGCTTCAAACTCACACTAAAGTAGACATTAAAGAGGGGTCCAATCGTACCAATGCAGATGGGCTAGGATAACAAATATCAAAGAAGTAGTCAAGCCCCTAGAATCGAAGATCCTAAGTCGAACTAGCATAAGTACAAAAGGACACACACAAGGTGTATAATATGTAGCAAGACAAGATACACAATCATGCAATGTCAATGACTTAAAGAAAGGAGAAAAAAGAATAAAAAATAAAAAGATGGATCAAGCTTCGACCGTTTGTCCAACACGATGTGGATCAGATCTAGGTTGTTTGTCCAAAAAACACATAATAACTCCGAGGAAATGAAACTCTTGGCTATCTGCTAGGTGAGAAGTCCTAAAAAGTGAGAAACATACACTCATGGCTAGTATGTACTCACACACACATGAGTGGCTATGGGGAAAGTCATGCCTCAGTTGGGCTTCCCGCTCAAACCATATCAAAGTTATACCTCCTGATAACTTTGACAAGCCGCCACACAAAAAATGATCTTCGAGCTCCATGAGGAAAGAAAAAATTCATATGCTTGAAACTCATAGACATTATAATAGTGTGAGGTTTGTTCAAAGGGATTTTGCTTCATTCATGTAAGGTCTCTTCTTTAGGGAACATTGTGCCTAATGTTTCCAAGAGAGGAAAAGTCAAAGAAATATGATGCTCTTGGAGGAAATCAAGCCCAATGAAACCTCCAAGAAAAGGACACATCGCAAGAAGAAATAAATTGCACAATGAAACATGATGAGTGTCAATGTATGCCCCCACTTTAAAGTGGTTGCTAACACCATTAAGTTGTGAGCAATTTCTTTAAATTAGAAGAAGACATGAGAGCTTATTTGGAAAGCCCTATGCCAAGTCATATGTCTTCAATAAGATACGTCATGAAAAAGGTAGTATTTCACATGCAAGCCAACTTAAGGCATGTTGTCCACATCCCAAGATTGGTCTTATATATACATGAAAGTTGGTCAACTAGCCAAAAGAGACAACAACAAGTGAAATATGAGGAGGAGGCTAACTAAACACTTTCCCCCACTTAATGCAAGACAAGGATGAGCTGATTAGAATGAAAATAAGTATTAGTTATACTAACTAGGTGCTTCAACACAAGGAAGAGCACCACACTCCTTGAGATTGTTTTGTTGTTGAAAGCCTTACATTCATTAGTAGAATGACCATGAACTCTGTGATATGCACAAAATGAAGTCTTGTAATAAAATTTCTTTTGAGTTCTTGGAGGAAGGGATATCAAATGATCTACCTTCTTGATCCATAGAAGATTTTCCTTTATTTGGCGACAAAGATATCTCTTGCTTAGTACAAGATGTCATACCTATGCAAGACTCTTTACATTGTGATATTTTGTTCTCTCCTTTAAAAGAGGGTGTAAAATCTAAAAAATTCAAATCCGAAGTGTTTTGCATGATGACATTGACATTAAGTGAAGATTTCTTTATTTGTTTCATTTCATTCAAAGAATAACAATCAGGACCACTAGTGTCTATCAGCTTAGGATGCATTACTATTAAAGTCAGCTTAGAAGAATCTTTTGTAAGAGTGTTGATGTTGATTGAGGGATTGTTTGATGGGTTGATTTCTATGAAAGGACAATAACCAAGACCATGTGTTTTTTCTTGCATGTTAGGCTCTATAGGGACATAGATACCTTTTTCTTTAGCACCACATCCTTTTCCACTATATCCAAGTTGTTTCACAAGCTCATAAAATTTTCCATAAATTTTTTTCATTTCTTTAGGATTCGAGGGTTGTTGATAGTCAGTTTCATTAAAGTTTGTTGTGTATGTTGTGTTTTTTTCTTAAGTGGTTTAGGTGGATGCTTTCGAGGGGTCTTTCAAGTTTTGTGTCGATATTACCACTTTTTATTTTCCCTTTTCAGAGTCTTTGTTGATGATCTTGTATTCTCCCATGAATGTTGGTTCAAATTATAAGGAACCCCAATCATCTTCTAATAGCTTTGTGACTTCTTCAATGTTTTTTTCTTTGTCTTTCTATTGTATGGGTTCCACTTGTGTAGTTGGCGTCAATGTTTCTAAAGGATTTTCCTTGCCTTTCTCAATGTTTAAACAACTTTTTGGGTCGAGGTCAACTTCAAGTGTGTACACTTTATTGTTGTAAATATACCTCATTTTACGATGAAGAGTGGAAGGTACACCATTCATTCCATGAAACCTCGATCTGCCTAAAAGGAGATTACATGAGAGATCATGAGGCATAACATGGATTGGTGTTTCCAATGTGGCCTTTCTAGCTGTAATAGGTAAAGTGATCACACCGAGCAATTTTTTTTATACATTGTCAAATCCACGTATAGACAAGGAATCAGGTTGAATTTTTTATTTGTCCACACGAAGCCTATCCAAAAGGTTTATGCTACACACTTTAAGGGTCAAGCCATTTTCAACAAGGGTTTGATTTATCCCTATTCTTTTATATCGAACTAATACCATGAAAGCATCATTTTGTTTTTGCACTTCCAAAGGGGGGAGTTCACTTTGGTGGAAAACAATGCCAACATTTATTCCTTGAATCATGGCTGCTATGTCATTCGGTTGCACATTAGAAGGGATAGGAACTTGTTGTAAACAACTTTGAATCATGTTGTGGTGGTGAGGGGATGCTTGAATAAGGTTCCATAAGGATATCTTAATAGGAGTGTTCTTTAGTTGTTTAACAAGATTGTACTCCATTCCACTTTGTGGAGATAAACGAGTTGGACCTGGTAAGATGGGGTTAGGCAATGGGGGGATGTTGGAGGTGTTTCTCTTGGTTGCAAATTGTTCCTAGTGTTATATGTATGAGCAACGGTATTAGGAATCGGCTGTTGCGGCACATTATTCTTAGGTGGGTAAAGGATAAGTTTGGGTTTGTTTTGAGCTTGAGGTTTGTGTGAAGGTGGGTAAGGGATTAGAGGATTCTTAGGATGTACCATGGGATATGTAGGAGGTCCAATAGTCAAGGGGGGTCTAATGGATACTTGTACATTCATAAGCTCAGCGGTCTTGGTTTGATGTATCTCTAATAAAGCGAAATCTAGTATCACCTTTTTATCCTCACCTAAGGAAGTCACCTTACTATTATTGTCACTTTCTTGCACTATGATATTATCCCTAGGAGGAGATCTTTTAGGAGAACTACAAACCAAGTGTTCTTGACATTCAAGGATTGGTTCTTCCACAATGACTTCATCACAAGGGAATGATCAATGGTTGGATTGTCTTGTTTATCAATAATGGGGATATTAGATGACGGATCTATTTGATTGTCCTTTTTCTCTAAGGCCGCATTCTCTTGTGCCATATTATCTACCCTAGTAGGAGATCTTGTAAGATGTTTATCACATTCCATGGTTAGATTTTGTAAAGTAGCTTCATCATTAGTAGGGGAGGCATCAAGAGAAGGACAACTATGATTTTCATGCTTACCAAATAGATCTTCCCAAACGGTAGGGGAATTAGGGAAGGGGGCGAAAGATTCTCATGACCCTTAATAGGTGCATCTTCTAACACCAACCTATCCTCTTCGTATCAAGGAGGGATAGTAGGAGAAGGACAATTTTGACTTTTTGATGGCTATCTATGATATCATCTTCTTTTGCTAAAACATTATCACAAGCAAGGGATGAATGGAGATTAGGAAAAGTGATGTTTAGAAATGTTTCTATGATCTCATCTTCTTGTTGTCTAATATCTTCCAAAGGTGGATGAGGAGAGGGACAATCAAGACCCTCAATGCTTGTATCTTCTTTCACCAAGATACATTCATCACTAATATGAGAGGTATCAAGAGAAGAACAAGTATTTTTGTTATGATTGTCAACACTACCATCCTCACCAATGGGAAATGCAATATTAAGGATTGTGTCTATGGTTTGATCCACTTTCTCTAAGATATTCTCATAACTATGAAAGATAGTAGAAGGATGACTAACATGTTTCTTAATGACCTCATTGTTGTACTCTAAATTAAACTCATAAGAGGGGATGTTGTACTTATGCAATCCATTTTGAACCATATCAAAGTCACATCTCTTGAAAGAAAACATGTTATCATGGAAAAGTAAAGAAAGTGCAATGCAATGACTTAAAGTGAACTGTTTAAATGCAATTTTTTGGATTTGAAACAAGGTAAATTGCTGATTATATTATGCAACAACTTGAAAGATGAAATGTTGTAAATGTTAATTTGGAATTTGAGCAATGAAATGGACCAATTTAAGCTAGAATTAATGAAATGTATGTAACAAAAACTCGACTAACTAAAATAGATAGTTAATGGAAGAAAACAAAAGTGTAAAAACAAGGTTTTTAGTGCTATAAAAGGTAGTTTTAGATGTGCTTTGGGACTAATTAGCCCAGGGTAGCGAATGAGTCCCAATAGGGAAATTTTTCAAAATTTTCAATTGATTTTGATGATTTTTATGTTTTATGATGTGTATCCTAAGTGAAAATATAGTTTTTATATGATTTTCAATGACTTCAGATGCAAAAGTACATCCTATATGCACTTTCACTAATGCAAAATTTAGAAACCCTAGATGCCAAATAACTTTAATGCAAACCTTAATGCAAAGTCAATGAAAGATAGATCGAGGATGATGATGGAATCCAAATAAGAAAATAAGGTATTCTAAATGCAAGTTCACCAAAATGTAGAATAGAATTTTGTCCCCACTAGAGTTTAGAACCTAGGGCAACAATCTTCTATACTTCACATTCAAGGATGAACCTAGAGATCTCACCCTAAGAGTGGAATAAAGGAAAGAGATATAACAATAGGGTATCCTAGGGTATTATTTTAGGTTAGAAGAGGGGTTCACCATCAAGCCAGGGCTTCAAAAAGATAATCACATGTAATATGAAATGCAAAACCTAGTTTGATGCAAAATTGAACTAAATGACTTGAAAATGCAAGAACAAAACAAAAAGCTACATAATAGAATGTGTACACCTAAAAATGTGTTGAAAACTAGAAATAGCTCTAAAAATGCTGAAATTGCTGACTTTTTGATCTAGTGGGACTCATTCAACATTCTGGGCGAATCAGTCCCAGTTCTGGGGTTTTGTACAGAAGCAAGTTTCAGGCAAATGGGTATCCAAATCTGAAAAGATCTTCAAAAAACACCTACAGTGGGACTCATTCACCACTTGTGGTGAATGATTCTAGTTTATCTTTTCTGTAAATTCAAAGTTCGGATCTACACCTCTCAGTCTGCTCTTTCTGCTTCTCCAAGTTTTTGGATCCGAAACTGCCAATCTCGAGCCTATAGGTGACTTTTTGTGAATATGATGACCTAGAAAATGGGGATAAAACTCCAACAACCTTGTAACCTATTCTTCAATAATCTTCAAGTCTTCAAAGCACCTAGATCTACAATCGTGCACAAAGAAAGAGAGAAAATGTTGATTGTTAGGGAATAGGGGTTTGCCTTGGTCAAACCCCTTTTAGGTAATTAAACCAAATGATGAAATAAGATAATGAAGCATGAACATGAAGTAATGCAATTATAACCTTTCCATGATGATGGATCTTGAATTGTTGCAACAATTGATGAAGAATATGTCCTTGAATACCCTAGAAATGATCTTGAAAGCTAATGATCTTGAAAGCTATCTTGATGAACTTGTGAAGACTTGGAATGCTTAACTCTTGCTTGCTTGACTTGATAACATGAATGTATGATGTTGCTTGTTATGAAATGAGGATTTGAAAGCTTTCTTATATAGGAAATCTACTCACATGACCATTAATTTGATCCCCAAGGCCGACATAGGAGAAATTTGAATTAAAAACCCACTTTTTCCCACTCAAAGCCTTTAAAATAGGCCAAATGGGACTCATTTTCCATCCTGGGTGAATGAGTTTCACCTTGATGGGACTCATTTCCCAAGGTGGTGAATGGGTCCCATATGGGATATTTTTGATGCTAAAGTGTCGAGGAGTGAAGAATTTAAGCTTTTATGTTGATATTGTTAGGTTTTTTTATCAAAATATGCCTTGGGATGCACAATATGGGGTCATAGGGAGATATTAATGATGATATAAAGGTCATAAATGTAATAGGGCACAAGATCCAATGTGTAAGTGTAAATAAATACACTTTACAACACTAAATTAAGGAAAATTTGGGTCTATTTAGCTTAGAAGGGCCCTAAATCCCATGTGAATGTGTAAAACACATTACAACACTAGATTAGGTCCACTTGATTTATGATCCTCCCAAATTTAATGTGAAGATGCAAATAAATACATTTTACAACATTAAATTAGAGAAAAGTTAAGTTAATTTAGCTTTAAAAGGGCCCAAGACCTAATGTGGATGTGTCAAACACCTCACAACACTACATCAAGGTAATATCGAGTCTAATTTATCATTAATTATTCCCATATCAAATGTGAAAATACAAAGGGACACATTTTTCGACACTATAGTGTGAAAAAAATAATTATTTATATATACCTAGTTGTTCATTAGGTGAATTTTGCACTCCAATGGTGATTTCTCCTCAATTAATGAGATATTACATTGAGTTTTTTGAGTCTCATGCACTTTTATATTTATGTCCATGTACTTGATGATATTCACAAAAGTCATGCTCTTTATACCAAGAGGGTTTGGGAATATCCTCACTAAGCCATTTTATAGTTGGAAGTTGGATCAAGTTTTCTTAGATTATTTTATGGAAAACTATGTCAAAAGCTCTCCCAATAGAGTGTACTCACATTGAGTAGGAAGTTAGAAAACAAAGGGAGAAAATGACTGCTATGATGAAACAATTTGGAGAAAAGTGATCTAAAGAAAATCCCATGATGTAGCTAGTAGTGGAAGTAGTGTCAAGTACAAGGTCAAATCCTATAGATAAACAAGAAGAAGATTTTATAAAAGGATCAATCACTCCAGAAGTGGGAAACTATGGAGAAATTGATGAAATAAGAACATGGGATACTATAGGATAGAATCCCATTGATAATATTAATAATGAAGATACAGTTGATGATCAACTTCTAGAAGGAAGAAATGAAAATAATGTTGAGCAACCACAAACTTTTGAGAAATTAGGAGAAGGTCTAGATAAGATCAAAAATGCAGAGTCCTCATAGACCTTGGGTGGTGAACCAAGAAATGATGAGAATCCTGATGTTTTAGGACAACAGGAAAATGATGCTCCAATGACCAATGTTGAATACATGGTAGGATAGGAGAATATAAGTCTCGAAAAGGAAGAGACAGTGATAAAAAAAATGTAATCTAGAATCAATGCCAGTGAGGATAGAATGTGTTCAAATTTTGGGGGTTGTGACATGTAATGTTGATGGTTCAAGAGGAGAAGTTCTTGAATATGTAGATCATCAAGAACAAGGAAATACTCAAGAGGCAGAAAATAATGAAGAAGCACTTGACTGGCTAGTCAAGAAAATGGCTTCGTCATTGGAGGTGGAACTTGTGCCTCTGGATCTCAGAAGTTTAATACAAGAGGTAGAGACCCCTATACCTATAGGTAGAGAAAAGATAAGATATTCTATGAAGAGGAATGTGGATGGAGGGAAAACTTTCCAAATAGCTACTCTAATGGGAGATAAGATCAAGCATGAAATAACACCTAGGGATTATAGGGTAACAAAAATTAATGACTGAAATTCATCATGGGGACATGAATTAGAAGAGATGAAAGTAAATTTAGAGACAATTGTCACCAGAGTATAGAAGAGTAAGCAGAAGAAAAGAGAGCTAAAAGAACATATATCTTTCCTAGAAGGTTTTACGAAGTCGCTAGCCCTAGATGATTAAACATAGACTGAATTGCCCCAGAAGATTCCATGTCTAAGGAGAAAGTAGATTCCATTACAACACTTCATCGTAAGGTAAGGGTATTTGAAGAATGGATGGAGTACCTGGTAAGGCAAGGAGAAGAGTTAATAAAGGATGCAATTGGGAAACATAAGGAAGCATATCGTTGGTGTTACAAGTACAAAAGACTTAAAGGAGAATTTCAATTTCACCAAGAACAGACTGATGTAGAAAGGTGAAGGCTAAAATCTCTTCTTCAAATAGATGTCCAAGAGTTGATGAATGGAAATATAACCACAAAATAAGAAGTTCTGGTGTTTGAGAAGTGGAGGAAACAAGTGAATTGGGAAAGTGACACTTTGTTGCAATGTGTAGAAGGATTTGAAAATGTCACTGAGAGATGCAAGAAGTCGATTGATAGAGATGAGAGCTTTATTGAAATGCTAGCTCAATAAATTTATGATCCCTGAACTTTAGGATAGGATGATAAGGAGGTAAATGATTTCAAGGAATGGATTGAAAAGGTGAATAAGGATCATGTTGACTCATTAAGTCAGGAGGTTATAGATGAAATTATAAAGTGTAGGAATGCTATGACTAAATATGAGGAAAAAATAATGTAGAGAAATGAAAACATCATTCAAATATCAGAAGATTATGCTAAGCATAAATATAGTTGGAAGGTGATTCAAGGAGTTCCAAAGGAATATATATGCATCAAGTGTTGATCACTTTCCAGGAATATTAGCAGAGGAAACGTGAAGATGAGTTTTTAGACTCAGAGCTCAATGAAGAAGAATAGATAGTCAGATACTAGATGTTAGAATTTTTCTGCACGGATATAGTTTTGAAGTGAATTTTACAAGTTTTTTCTCAGTCTCAATTAAGGTAGTTGATTCTAGAGGTTTGAAAGTGTCAATTTTTTTTTTTTTTGTGTACAGTATTCTCGACCCGGAGCCTAAAGTTGAAGATTGCTGCTGATGGAGAAGTCAAAATATCTTTGAATTTTCCTAGAATGTTCTGATGACAACTGTCACCTACCACGTGTTGCATTTTATTTTATTTTTATTCTCTTTGATGAGACTAAGTTTGAACTCTTTGGGGCCTTGTTTCTATAAAAGGCCATTTACTGCTTTATTTTATTTTAAGTTCAAAATTTGTGGATGTCGGAGAACCAAAAGTTTTTCAAGTTTTGTTCTTTTTCTTATTTTTTGTTCCATTCCAAATTAACAACTTGTATGTTTCATTAGAAGTTAACTAATATCAGAACCAATTTCAAAGCTATTTTTTGATATGAAATCTTACGTAGCTTATTGTTTCTTCCTATCAGACAAGACTGTGTGATGCACCGTTTAAGGGTGCATATTGACACTATCTGGTGGCAAATAATCCCCCTTTTCTCTAAACTCTTGCATCATTCTATGCCTAGCTATGAAGAAATATGGTGATGTATGGAATGGTTTGCTTTGGTTTAGTTATTTCTTAAGGCATGCATGGATAATACCAAGGAAAAATTTTACTTTTCAGTATTTTTTATGCTTTATTTTAGAATAGATGTTTTAAATTTTAGAAAATGTTCCAAAAAGTGATAAGTGCATGGAGTTTCTATTGCAAATATTTTGATTCCATGAAATTGTTGAATGCTTAATGCTAAATCTATGTGAATGATTGCAAGTTATTTGAATTTCGTGAAATATTGTTGAAAATTTGTTGATTTCATGAAGTTATTGAATGATCGAATTGAGATTGTTTTCATATATCTATGATACTTGGTCAATACCTTAAGGACCGTTTACCCCTCGTGTTTAACAAAATTATCACAAAAATCTTGAGTGAACCTAGTACGTCAAGACCTAACATAAACGAGCCTTAGGATTAAGTCGAGTTAGCCCTAGATTTAGGTTTTCTCAGTGGAGTCTTTCAAGAAAGATAGGTTCTCATGGTGTCTCTGTAGAATTTATCTATTTGTTGGTGAGCAACTAACATCTATGTCAATAGGAGTGGTGCTAGGAGGGCCTCCCTTTTTTTTTTTAGGAAGGAAGCTGAAGTCTCATAGAGTCACTAGGTCCTGGTCTAATGATCCTTGTGTTACATTAGTCAAACTTAGTGGTCATATGTCATCTAGGCCCCAAGGTTCAAGAATTGCAAGCGTAGTAATACAAAATCTGACTATTGTTATACCATCCCCACCCACAGTGATGAATTTATTTAATGTAGAGTCACTGATTTAGTTCGTTGTGTATAATGATCTTCCAAAAAAATTGCACAAATTGTATCCTAAGTATTATCTTCACAAATATGTAGAAGAGAATATTAGTATGTTCAAGGATACATGCTTCAAAGTAGGAGTGCAACATGAAGATGTTGTATGCAGGTTGTTTCCTTTCACCTTAAGTGATGAATTTTACCAATGGTACATCAACCTGCCTTGTAATTTTGTTAGGACATGGCCAAACATGGTGAGACAATTCTTGGCTAGGTTTAGAACACTAATTGATCCTGTCTTTCTATATCATCAGTTCACTCAAATTAAAAGGTTTGATGGTGAACCTATAACTGCTTTTAATGACATATTTCGAAAGGCTTATTCTAGGTTGCAAGCACCCTATGTAGTAGATAATTTGTCTGCCATCATTGTTTATCATATGGAAGTTGATACTTTAACTGTGATATTCATAAAAGGGAGGGCAAGTCCCCCTACTAGTGTTACATATTTTTTGCCTCAGCTCAAATAGTGGAGCTGGCTGATTGTTATTTAACATTAACTGGAATTGCAGATTGAATTTTAAATACTGTTTCGCATCACTTTTGCATCGAGTAATAGTTATGCACTTTAGTGAGGTAATAGAGTTTTAGAGTGCCATTCAGATGTTGCAGAATTTAAAGAAATATAAAATTGAGTACATGAGCAAAATAGCATTTCATATGCTTTCCTTTTTTTTGTAAAGAACTCATATTTTTACAAAGCTTCATTTGATTTCACAATCAAAATGATATTACAATATTGCATGGAATGCATTTTTCTTTTCAATTGAAAAGCAAGATTGAAATCAAAGATCCACACAAGCCGTGGATATAACTGTGACAACATATGGTTAATAGCACATTGCACTACTGAAGGTACACAAAGGAAAAGAGGGGTGTCAGTGGCTCCGATTATGATGTAACTTATATGGAACACCCACAATAGTACAACATGCTATTAGAAATATATTGAAACATTCAATTAAGTGCAGTATGAAAGAAGTGAACTGAAGGAGAAATAACAATATCATGATCAACATGTTCTATTTTTTATGTTAACATTGTTTGTTTCCTTGTGCAGGTATAGGTAAAGTCATGAAGCTGAACATTATTCAAAGACCAAGCATGTGGAGTAAAACGGGCTCCCACAAGGGTAGAGCTCGACATGCTGCCCTGTTCATTAAATTGGCTGATTTAATGATACATTATCGTATTCATCAAATGAAATGAAGAACAACTGAAAAAGTAAAATAGAGTTATTCATCAAGCAACGAGACCAACTATTCATTCATAACGATCAAGGTTGCTTTCTGAAGGCTACAGGCGAATAGTGAGTTTAGTTCACTTAAATAATTTAACTGAGTACATTTACATCAGAAATTGCTGAATAAACTTCATTTTCTATGCTGATTGTAATCAAACGTCATGTAAGCTTCAATTCATCAATTCTTTCTTGGATAGTGAACATGCATACATTATGCCTTAATGTTTTGTTTAATTTTCATCATCAAAGAGAACAGATTTTAAGAACAGTTTGTACAGTGAAATATAAAAATGCATGAAGAGTACCATGTTGCTCATGAGAACAAACACAGACAGTGCATTTGAGTGTTGAATGAACTTCTAGTTCTAAGTTGACTGGTAAAGTAAACACAGTATTATGAATATCAAGCAAGTGATCATTCTATTAAAGAAAGAGTAAGCTTTGTCTTTCCAAAATGAGTTCTGAGTGATCAGTTATCCATATGAACTGATGAATAAGGTGCAGTCCATAAAGTGATGCAATGTCTCATTTTTAAAATCTCTATGGAGTTCAAGAACAGAAGGTAGAAGTTGCTATGTTAAGATTAAGGAGTGTCAAAAAGACATTGAAGTACAAGAAGAATACAAGCATGGCGATCCTTCTCTTCACAATGGACAAGTACGAATCATTCTCAAGTTCCATGTCAAAGACAGTTCTGTGACAAGAGGTCAGATGTTTTATCAAAAGGAAAAACAATTATGAATCAAGCTCAAGTGTTAATCAACTATCAAAGAGAGTTACAGAAATGCCAAAGTGGAATACCGAGTAATATGAGTCAATGAATATGGACAAGCACACAGATTCTTATTGTTCCTATCATGTTCTTTTTTATATTTCTGAAGACATATTAAAGCAAACAGAAGTGATGCAATGAGTGGGTTTCTTTTGAGACGTACAAAATGCTAAGGAGGTTAAAAGTAAATACAAATATTCAAGGCATCCTTTTGTTACAAAAGTGAAAGCATAACATAACGGGTTATTTGAGTCAAAATCCTAAGAAGTAAATGCAAGCAAATATACAGTTTTTATCACAATACAAGCAAGATGTTTACAAGTGGAGATCACTGTTTTTCAGAAATATATGGAGTCTAATTAATGTAGTGTTTCCAAGAATATCAAGTTATACTCATTTCAAATTAAGGGACACAAGATTAACAAGGTAAGCTTCAGTTGTTTTGGGTTGAGCCCCATAACTAAATGTTGATAAACATACAAGTTATGCTATTCTTGTCATGAGTTTCATTTCTAAAGGTGTTCTAAAAGAAAAAGTAAATACCCATGTTGGGTTTTCCAATGAATAACTTTTTTCCTCGTTTAAAATGGGTATTTGATCAGTTTTGTTCAAATTTTGAACAGTGTTGGCTATGTGATAGTTCAAGCTACACTAATGAGGATACATTCTTTTCATGAAATACAGAATACCAAGGAAATGAAATGAAAATTAAACTTTCAGGTCTTTCTTTTGTTTCAAGGTTTAGAATAAGCCACTGTTTATTTTAGCTTGAGCCCATACAGATAGAAATGAACAGCAGTTACCCATATTTTCAATTGCTTTCAAAATATAGAAAATGCAGTAATCATGACAACCCATGTGAAGGTTTGCCTGAGACAACAGTTGAGTCAAAATATGGATTATTGTGTTAAGTCAAGTTCTAAGAATACAGTTCTCTTCAGAAACCTAAAAAAGAAACATGTGGGATTTGCTTTCGAAAATACAGAAATGCAATAATAGTGTGAACCCATGAGGGATTTTATAAAGCAACGGTATAACTACAAAATATGCAGATTTTGGTGCTATTTCGAGCCTCAAAAGAAGGAATGCAATTTTCACCTATTTTCTCTATTACCCACAAACAGAAATGCTTTCAAAAAGACACAATAATAAGTTTTATGTTCTGGGTCGAGCCCGAAATTCAAAGGAATGCTTTTTACAGTGTGCATTTGGCACAGCCTGAATATGGCCAGAAGTTCATGAGCAAAGAAGAGAATTTTTTTTAAGTCTCTTGAGAGAAAAATGTTTGGCAAGGAAAGTTACCAGTCTGTATCTCACAAAGAGCCTTTAGCCATGGCCAAGAGTTCTAGATGAAGTCCAAAAGACAAGATCTTGAGCCCGTAAAAGATAGTCAAGCTCTCATACTGCAATGGTACACAACAATGTTGATGTAGTCACAGGGAAACACAGAAAATGAGAACAAAGACATTAGAGATTGTGTTCACCATGGCCTCAAGGCCAAAATAAGCAAGGAGGAAGCCATCGAAATAGCTTACCTCTGCATAGTGAGAAGAAAGCAAAAGCATAACTCGAGAGCTCTCTCATGGAGCCTTCAACGAAGCTCGAGCTCATGATGGAATGGAGGAGCAAAGGAAAGAAAAGAATCAGAAAATAAACTCATGCAGGCTGCGGCTTTAGGGCCTTTTTTATTTTCAATAAGGAAGTAGAAAAGCGCTATTTTACCATGAAAGGAGGCTTACCCACTAGAGATTTAACCATATGAAGAAAATGGAGAAGATTATCATAGCATTTGAGCTCAAATTTGACACAGTCATGGTGGTGGTAGAGTTTCCTTTCTTTCAAGTGGAGGAGTGAAAATGAGTGATCATTAGGGTTCGATTCTGTTTTGACCAAAACCCTAATTTGAACATCATATTGTTCTAGAATATTCAATCAAAATACATGTGTTGAATTTCCAATGTGGGCCAAAAGTCACAATGTTTTCCTTGTGATTTATTTAATCTAGGTCCAAATGTATATGATGGAGGTCGAATCCCTAAGTTGGTCTATGGGTTAGGTTTTAGTGTTTTGTCCTTTTGCCTTGGTGAAATATTAAATGGTGAAGTATGAAGTCTTGGGGATAATATTGATGGATATCTTGTGACCTAAGATTAGGTTTTTTAATGCCATATGACCTAGGTGCTTTTGTTTAAATCCTTTAATCTTTTTAGGGTTTTATTTTTTGGGTTGATATTACAGAAATCAATGAAGATCGAAATCAATGAAGGATGATTATGTAATGTTTTATTTAGAATATTGTAATGGAAAAATAAGGAAATTTTCTTTTGCAAAATATTTTCAATCTTTAATTGCAAAAAATAGACAAACTGTGCAAATTTGCATCTTGTAAAGTAGAATCATAAAGCGATATTCTATAAATTGCTTTATGTTTTCTTGCTATTTTTAGCAGATCTTTTATTGACTTTTCCTCTTGGTCGGATTTGAGACCTATCTTGGAGAGATAAGGTGTTTTTGAGATTTTAAAGCAAGATTAGCCTATTTTTAGAGGCTTGACTGTATGATCATAAAAGCATTATGATTTTTTCTACTTTTTAGCAGTTTTTTGAGACAGTTAGAACCCTTTTTTCCTTGAGCTTTTTCTAAGCTCGGATTAGGGTTTCTTTAGAGCTAGGTTTTGATAGACTTAGTATTTTCAGCTCTCTTTTCTTAGTCAGAGTTCAGATCAGAGTTCCTGCTCTTATGCATTTTTTGAGCTTGTGAACATTGTACTCAGTTTTGACAGATTGACACTCTTTCAGTTCCAATAATACAGCAGAGTAATAATATAGCAGAGTCCTTCTTTCCACTTTCTTGTGTGAAGACCGGTAACAATAGTTTGATATTTTGTGTATTCAAGTTTGAAACCTTAATGTCCTGTCTTTCTTCTACATAAGTTTTCATGTTTTCAGGTTATATGTTGTATTCGAAGTTCTGAATCTTCATATGAATTAATGATGAAATCATGTATTGGTGAGATTGTAAGAATCATTGTAGTGAAGGGATTGTTGTGAGTGGCATGTTTCAATTTTTTGTTAGAGGTTTTAGTCAATCATCAGTTAGATTCAGATTTATTTCCAATTCATCTTTTATCCCTTTTCCCTTGGAGTTTTAGAATAGGACTTATCATTCAGAGAACCAACTCACTCTGGAGATTCCTCTTTCGCATAGATCACCCACATCTGAAAGAGGTTTCCATGTTTCAGTAGTTTGCTGAATATTGTATTCAGCAGGGTGCAAAACTATTGATAACAACTACCTTAATCGAAGCCTATGTTGAATCTGTAAGTGTAAACCTAGAAATGAAACACCTCAAAAGTGGATCATCTATAAACAACAAAATTGGATTGAATAACTATCCCACACCGAGCGTAAATGGAGTTCCATTAAATCATATAATGGATCCTATTCCTTTTCCTTCAGTGGTCCAAAATGGGACATTTGCTCAAAATAGTTTCTTTCAACTAGGAAATAGTCAAGCTCTAGTCCCACAACTTGGTCAAGCTATCACAAAAGGCATCCTAATGGAAATTATTTTATCTCATAGACTCAAGAGAATCAAAGAGCTTAGATTTTGGAAGAGAAAGAAGAGATTAAGGAAATCATAGTTCAACTTAAATGATTAACCATAGAAGTTACATAACTAAGAAATCATTTTTTTTA
Source organism: Sequoia sempervirens (assembly GCA_007258455.2). Taxonomy (NCBI): domain Eukaryota; kingdom Viridiplantae; phylum Streptophyta; class Pinopsida; order Cupressales; family Cupressaceae; genus Sequoia; species Sequoia sempervirens. The sequence goes on along the minus strand of VDFB02271358.1, from coordinate 528,316,442 downwards.
CTCTCAGAGTAAGATTCAAAATTTGCATAGTCGAGCATACAATGCTCCTAGACCACCTAGACTTTGGAACACATGGCCAAATAACGAAGGAGTATCCACACCTTTAGATAATGCTAATCCCTCTAAAGGCAAGTCTATGTCAAAGGTAAATTTAGTTGACCTAGCGCCATGAATAATTGGTGTAGAATCCATAATACAAATGCTCATTTAGAAGTGGATTGTTTATAGTTTAAGACTGCGTTAGATATTTTTCTATCCGCTACACACTATAATGATCAGTTTGACTCCCACCACCCTGAGGGAACGAGTAGTTCCAGTTGGATATGATTCTACTTTAGTCCTTGAAAGTTATGAGTGTTTTGAGTCACCCATTGTTCCTAGGAGTCATACTTAGGAACAAGAAGGTAATTCATCCATTACTTTGGAAACCTATATGTTTCCTTATCAAGAAGAGAATGAACCTCAAGACGAAGTCGATGAAATTCATGCTTTCCAACAATATCCAAAAGGACATCACTACAACCTAGGAAGTAATACCAATGGTGGAAGTAGACTCAAAGGTCCTTTGACCACGCCAATTCTTCCTAACAACTTTAACACTCCACCTGACGAAAAATCAAGTAACGCTATAGGGTTACCCAAGGTGACCTCTCAATACAACTCATCGAGTATTTTGTAAAGTGAGAAAATAGAATATGCTAATCAAAATAATTTGACTAATTATTTGGTAGAAGAAATCAAAAAGGTGAAAATCAACCTCTCTCTATCATAATTACTCAAAACTCTTGTAATCAGGAAATCTTTCTTGAATACCTTAGAATATTTTCCCAATGAAAGCATGCTTAATAAAGAGACACAAGCAAAGTACAACTCTATTAAGGAAAAGGATAAAAACATAGTTCCTATGGTGGATACACAAGTAGCCTTTTATAAGAAAAAAATAGAATCCCCACCATTTTTGCTGACATTAAGAATATTTGGTAAAAATATTCATAACTGCTTGGTAGATTCTGTAGCATCTACTAACATTATTCCTTTGGCCATATGTCAAACTTTAGGTTTAACCCCAACAAATTCCCAAAATAAAGTTGCACAACTAGGTAAAATTGAGGTAAATGTAGTTGGGGTGTTGACCAACATCCATATGCAATTAACGTCAAACCCCAAGATTTAGTATTATATTGATATCCAAGTGGTCAAGATACCATATACTTATGGGATGTTATTGAGTAGAGATTGGTCAAATACTTTGAATGGATATGTGGCCACTAAATTCTTGCATATGTGGTTACCCTGGAAAGGAGTCCCTAGTCAAATTAGGATTGAGAGAGAGCTACATATGAAACATATGATCACCAATTATAAAAAAAAATGAAGTTCTATACATAGATGTAGAAGCAAGAGTATATGGAATTATAAGTTTCGGAGTTAAGAAAGAGGAAGTTTTCATGTGCAATGTTGAAAAGAATAATTAGATAACTCCTAGGACAGACATGTTAGTCAAATCAGATTATGATTCTTCCGAAGGAGAAGACATTCATTTAGAAAAATTATGGAATAATATTGTTAAAGAAGCTTGAAAGAGCAGGAAAACTAAAGATTCACTAAAAAATTTGTTGTTGCATAGTTGGTGTAGGTTACATAACTCTGTAGTTTTGAAAGACAATTGTGTGATGTGCCTAGAGATCATTCATAGAATTAGAGATCAACACTGTCAAGAAAATACAAGTCTTAATAGGTTTGCACCTGAAACACTCAAAGATAAAATGCAGGTAAGGAAAACTGAAAATATCAATTTGTTAGTTCATAAGAATGCTAAGTTTAAAGCTATTGAGGATCAAACTTGGAACCTTAAGTTCGATGGGTCAAAATCAAAACAAGGAATTGGAGTTGGGGTGAACTCATCAATCCCCAAAGTAAGTCTCTTCTTGTTGGTTATAGATTACAATTTTAATGTACTAACAATGTGTGGTAGAATATGAGGTTCTCATTCACGATTTGACATTCGCAATAAAAAAGGAAGTTGAAATTCTTAAGGTTTTTGGTGATTTAGATTTAGTGGTCAAGCAAGTCTAGAAATAATATATTTGTCATCATAATTGCTTTCCAGTTATCGACACCAAGTGTGGGACCTAATAGAAGATTTTGATGCCTTCAACATCACCCACATCCCTCGAAGATTCAATTAGAGAGAAGATGCTCTGGCTACTACTACTAGTGTTCTAGAACCGTTAGGTGATTCTAATTTGAGAAGATTTACTGTTGAGCTAGTGTAGTTGCCCTTGGTTGCTAAAAATGTTACTAATTTGTAGGTGTTTGAAGATGACCACCATATATTGGAATTTATCACTAATATTGGTATCTTCGAGGCACAAATAATTGAATAAATGAATCACTCAGATGGTGAAATTCAAGATGAATAATTAGCTCAAGCGAAAGATAATCATATCCTGAAAGGAAAAATTGAGCTAGAGAGATTATTTGATGTGGATTAGATAGTTCAGTAGAAAGACCTGCCTAAAACCAATGAAGGATAGCCTGAATTATATAATTTGAATAATGAAGAAGATCCAAAGAATGTGTTTATAGGGAAGGTATGTACTAAGGAAGAATGAAGAAACATTGCTCAAGCAATCAAGGATTATTGGAAAGTTATATCATGGACATACAAAGATATTAAGACTTATGACACTTCCATCATTACTCATACAATTTTTTTAAAGCCTGATGCAAAACCTTTCTGAGAGAAATAATGACCTATAAATGCACTCTTGGAACCTTTGATTCAAAAGGAAGTACAAAAGCTCCTCTTAGCCTGAATAATTTTTCCCATTAGACATTCTACCTAGGTGGAAAATTTGGTGCTGATCAAAAAGACGAATGGAGACATACAGTTGTGTGTAGATTTTTGAAATCTTAACAAGGCATCTAAAAAAGATAACTATCCCTTGACTTCATTGGATGAAGTGCTAAAAATTGTTAGTGGTTCATAGATGATGTCCTTCCTAGACAGATTCTCTTGGTATAACCAGGTAATTGTCGTGAAGGAGGATCAGTGAAGATAGCGTTCACCACAAAGTGGGGAACTTTTATTACAAAAGGATGCCATTTGGACTAATAAATGTCGAAGCCATGTTCTAGAGAGCTATGGATTATTCCTTCCAATCTTTGGTAGGAAAGTGCATTATTATATACATGGATGACCTCATGGTATTTTCTAAGAATAGATAAGATCATGTTCATGATCTCAGAGCAATATTACAAGAGTGTGAAACTTATGGATTTTCACTGAATCCTAAGAAATGCATTTTTGGGGTGACTGAAGGAAAGTTGTTGGGAAACATTATCTCTGAAAGAGGTATTTCAATAGACCCAGATTGAGTGAGTGCCTTACTCAAGTTACAGTCCCCAAGAAGTAAGAAAGAATTAAAGTCATATTTCGATAAGAGAAATTTCATCTAGAATTTTATCATAGGATTTTCCCAAATAATGAAACCACTCAATGATATGCTGAAGAAAGATGCAAAAATCAATTGGATGAATGAGAATAAGCTTGCCTTCGAATATATGAAATTTTCAATTATGGAAGCACCGATGTTGGTAAGTCTGGATTACTTTAAATTGTTTTATATTTACTCTTTTTCTTCTAGTCACACATGTGCAGCTGCATTGACACAAAGGGGTGATAATAAAGAAGAAAATACAATTGCTTCCATGAGTGCTCCCTTTAAGGAAGTGGAGTTGAGATATATGGATATTGAGAAACAAGCTTTTACTTTGGTCAAGGTGGTAAGAAAAATCAAACACTACATTCTCAGAAGTATAGTCAAGGTGATTGTGCCCTATGTCGCAGTGAAGATGCTACTGATGCAAAGTGATCTCAGAGAAAAAAGAGCTAAATGGGTTACGATCCTGCAAGAATTTGATTTAGAAATCATACCCATGAAGTTGGTTCATGGGAAAGCCTTAGTTAAATCCATTGCTAAGATCGATCCACAAATTTCTTGCTAGTAGTATACTTTGGACGTGGAAGACCAAGATGATTAATATTCAAATATATGGTACTATCTGGTTAGCAACAATTTCCTAGACCATATGCAAAGAAATCAAAGAAGAGCCTTGAAAATTAAATCCAGAGCTACATGATTAAAGGAGGGGTTCTATTCAAGAGAAATCATGAAGGAATTTATTTGAGATGTTTGAATGAGACAGAAGTGAATTAAGTGTTGAAGGAACTACATGATAAATTTGGAATGGCTCACAGAGCAACTTTGGCTACTGCACACCTCATCTTGAGAGCCGGATATTACTAGTCGACTATTTTCAAAGATACATATGAGCATGTAAAGCACTATTACACTTGTCAAACTGTTATGGATAAAGGGATATTTAATGCACAAACATTACAACCCATGATGGAGATGTGCCCTTTCTCACAATGGGGGTTAGAATTCATCGAAACAATTAATCCTTTGTCATCTGCAGGTCACAGGTTTGTGTTAACTGCCACTGATTATTGCACCAAGCATATTGAAGCATGCAATAGTAAGCAATTCACCTCATATGTGGTAATTAAATTCTTGGAGGAAAACATTATTACCAAGTTTGGAGTAATGTATGCCTTGATATGTGATAATGGCCCCACTTTTTCCTCATTGAAATTTTATAACTGGGCATTTGAATACTATATAACATTGAAGTTCTCATCTAATTATTACCCATAGGGAAATGGATTAGTAGAGTCATCAAACAAGAACTTGTTGGATATAATTAGAAGGTTAATTGAAAAGAATCCTAGGGAATGGCATTCCCTATTGAAATTTGTCCTTTGGGTAGATCGTACCAGGATGAAATCTGCATTAGGGAATTTCCCTTACCTTTTAGTCTATGGAATAGATCCTATATTGCCTATAAATTTGAAAATCCCTACCTAGAAATTTTCTCAAGAATATGTTGGATTAGATGATCAAACAGAAGCTTGATTGCTATAACTGATGCATTTAGATGAAAAATGTACCAAAGCTATAGATCATTTTGCTAGGCATCAATCTATGGTAAAACGTTGGTTCAACAAAAGGGATAGATTGAAATTTTTTAGAATATCTGATTTAGTCATGTATTGAGACAAAGCCCATGAGCGTAAGGGTGAGCATGGTAAGTTTGAAAAGTTATGGACTGGTCCTTACCAAGTATCTAAAATTTTAGGTGACAACACTTACAGGCTTAAATCTTTAACCAGAGAGGATGTTCCATTGCTTTCCAATGGACAATTCCTAAAGCATTACTTTTAGGCCTAGTTTTGGTTGCTTGTCCTTGTTGTAAATATGTAAATAGTTTTTTTTTGGGTTTTGGTGATTTCTTTTGTTTTGTTTTCTTTTCGTGGTTTTGTGTTGCGGAGATATATATAGTAGTTAGCAACCTTTGAAGGTAGTCAAAATAATAGAATGTCAACTATGGAAATATGATTCATGCCTTGACCAAAAATAGTCTTTTAATTATAAATGATTGGGGAATTGTTTAGATTCATTCACTTTAGTTCACATAAATCATTTAGTTGATGTTGAGCTAGAAACGAGCATACCTAAATCATTCTATTGAATTTTGGGTAGGAGATGTTTGCATTGAGTGAAAAATCAAAAGGTAACCTTTGCTACCGTTGTAATTCCCAACCTAATAGCGGGCTTTGTTTCCTACAAGTTGAAGTAAAAGAGCTTACAAAGAAATATCAAACAAAAAAACATATCAAAGAAATATCAAAAGATAAAATTCAAATCTTTAGGTTATCCAAATATCTCTACTGGGGCTATAGATGCATGATTGGTAGTAGAACTATGTTTGGGGGAATTATAGAGATAACCTTGTCAGAACTATGGATGCTTGACTAGCAACAAGGCTCTATCCAAGGTTGGCTTAAAAGAAAATTAGCAAATTATGTAGGTCAATGCAAACATTTTCTATGTTCTGAATTTACTGAAGCAAAATAAATTAGTTGCAGATATGTGAGCTCAGTAAAATTTGATCTTGTATGCTGACTAAAGTGAAAATGGAATGCCAAAATGAGGGTCCGATTGTTTATAATTTGAGGACTGTAGAAAGTTGAAGTATGGTTATTAGGTTCGGAATTGACTTTCTACTATTTTGTTTGGTTTTGTTGGTTGCAAGTTATTGTATGGTCTCACAACACACCCTATTTTTCTCTTTAGCAAAATGTGGACTCCCTTTTTTATGTTGCTTTTCTTTCCCTTCTTTTTCTTTTTCTTGCTTTGGTGTGCTACTTTTGGAGGAAATGATAAAATGGCGAGTTTTAATTCAATTTGTCTGGCCCCTGCCTTGGTTATTTCTTTTCCAAACTTAGGATGTTGTAAAATATTTTCCTCGCCCTTATAAATATACCAAACTCTCGGGTCTTAGGTATTGAGGTTGTTGTTCTAAAGATGTATCTTCGGTAAGTTTCTCTTTTTCTCGGGTGATAGTCGTGCCTAGTAGGACATCACCCGAATAAAATTGTCTTAGTGTGTGTGTTTCATCTTCTCTATTGGTTAGCCCAGTAGTAGCTTTTCTTTTCTTTAGAATTGGAGACTAAAAGCATTTTGGAAAATATTTTTTTGAACCAATTTGGTTTCGCTTGCACCCAGTCCCAAGTTTCCTTTTACACCCAGTTCTCATGAACCCGATAGGTAAAAGTATTGACTCCCTGAAATCTTTTCAAAGTCCAATTCCAGATGATTCAAACCTCAATTGATTGTGAATTTGTTAAGTATCCAAGATAAGTGGTGCTTCTAAGGCCTTTTCCTCGTAAGAATTAAAGTGACATGTAAGTATGCCATGTTATCTGCCTGCACTGTTTTCTTCTCTAATGGTGGGACCCTACATAGAAACCAGAGAGTTCACTATTTGAACCCTAATCCACCATGATTACACCTTTATTCAAGGTAATTAATGCATTGCAAAATAAATTAATGAAGGTGGAAAATAATACTTGTACTTGGCACCACCTCATGCATGTAGTTGCTTTCGTAACACTCTACCTTGTTCCATATTATTCACTTGTAAGGACATTGAAGAATTAAAATCAAGATTGTGGCACACAAAGAAAGCTAAGTCTCGAGAATCCAAAGAACATAGCTACCAAGGGTTTTGAGGATTTTTTCAGAAAACCATATCATCAACAAAACTAGGTATGCTTCGAATAAGTGAAATTATGTTAATTATTTCATGCATGCATGGCTCAGGTTAAATAGCATTATCATTGGTTAGGTCTCTAAAATGTTGATATGATCCAAATAAGAGGGTCGTGGAGAAAGAAGGAATAGTCTATGTAGACCTCTTTGTAAAAGGGATTGTATACACATTTGGGCTTCCCACATTCAGACAGATGAATCTATTGAATATGCAAGTCTTAGCTAAAGCATACCTAAATGCAAAAGAATTTTTTTTTTTTTTATGAATATGAGATGGTGTTGGGAGGAGATTACAAAAAAAATGAGACAAATTCTAAGTTCTATGTTTAACCAGTATGTTCAAGACATAATAAACCTATTGAGAAGGATATTTGGACTCAATAATGCCAACAAATTCGAACCCTAGATGTTCGAGCTTATAGAAAGAATAATGGAAGGCCCTTTGCAAACTCACTAGGGGAATTTGATCAACGCCAAGTTGTGTGAATAGTTAATGACCTTCTCGAACACCCAATGGTTTTCTATTCTTCACAATATGTTGTTTATTCCTATGCCCTGAGGGAAAATATATAAGGATTAGATAGAGTTGGTACCCTTGGCAGAGAACTAGGGAATAATTTGATTTATGCTCATATGCCCTAGATTACTATTCACCAATACCGGAAGCATTACTGGAGGGTTAATGATGTGTTTCTATGAGTCTAGCAAGAATAATGGAAGGTGAAAAACCCAAAAGATTATCCTTGGAAGCGCAGAGTATCATTCGGTCAATTGGAGGCTAGTATATTCAATTTCCCACTTTCACCTACATCCGGGTGGAAGGATTCAAAGGACACCCCTTCATGCTACCTAGGTATGCAACAAACAAGATGTTGTTACTAGAACTAGTGAGATAAATGAAAATGTCTCATGCCCTTTTCGTTCAAGCATGTAAGAAATGTTCCATCAAATTCCCCATCACTATTGAGAATTATAAATGTGTTGTATCCAAAAATGTTGATATGTGTGAGGAAGAGTTGAAGCTTTATAAGTTGGAGCTCTTTGCACTTCAACAAAAGAATATTATCATGAGGGGAACCTTTCCCAGCTAATAAGCAGGAAGTATGCTCATGTTTATGATCTAGAGGATTTTTGGCATAATTGTGATGACATGAGGTAAGGAAGTGATCATACCAAAGGTTTCCATTACAAGTAGCAAGGATTCTTGCACTCCAAGATATTCCAGAGTAATTGGATACAGATAATGAAGAGGTATTGAATGCAATTTATGATACAAAAAATATTTTTGATGAACCTATCCCAGACCCAAATTATACAAAGAAGGAGATCATAACCATTAAGGAGATTTCTAAGCAAGTATTAACATACACTCAACATTAGATCAATGGTTATAGTGAGGCATTAAAAGAAGTTGGGGTACAAATCACATACCCACCTAATGTTAAGATAGAGCAACAATTAGAAGATGAGTCAAGGTATGTAGAGACTGTTAAAAAGAAAAGAAAGATTGGTAAAACAAAGGTAGTTGGGAATAGTGAGGACAAAATTCTTGATACTTCAAGCCAGAGAATTCTAGTGAGGCCAGCTAGCCAACAGAAAGAGACTATGGCCAATCCAGCCAATGTAGCAATTATTCCTAAGGTGGCATTTTCTTCTATAGTAAATCCAAGAGTAGCCTATGATTGGTGAAGAGGTGAGAATGAAAAAATAGACACGTGTTAAGACAAGGTTTGCATCACAAAAATTAGTAGATATATTTACTTCTCCACCTTCAGTCAATACAGTGGAAATGAGACAAACCCTGGAGGGACTCGTATAATTCAAGAGGAAGTTCCTGAACAAACTGAGGAAGAAGTTTAAAAAAATGGGAGAAACTGACTACTATGATGAAATAGTTTGAAGAAAAAATGATCTAAAGAAAATGCCATGATGCATCCAATAGGGGAAGAAGTGTCAGATACAAGGTCAAATCCTATAGCTAAAGAAGAACAAGATTTTATAAGAGGATCACTCACTCCAAAAGTGAGAAACCCTGAAGAAATTGATGAAAGAAGAACAGGGGATACTGCAAGCCAGAATCCTATTGACAATATTGATAATGAAGATACAATTGATGATCAACTTCTGCAAGGAAGAAATGAAAAGAATGTTGAGAAATTGTAGACTTATGAGAAATCAAGAGAAGGTCCAGATAAGAATGAAAATGTAGAGTCCTCACAGACCTTAGGTGGTGAACCAAGAAATAATGAGAATCATGATGTTTTTGGACAACAGGAAAATGATGCCCCAAGGACTGATATTGAATACATGGCAGGATAGGAGAATATAAGTCTCAAAAAGAAAGAGATGGTGATTAACCAAGGTAATATAGAATCCATACCAGTGAGGATGGAGTACCTGGTAAGGCAAGGAGAAGAGTTAATAAAGGATGCAATTGGGAAACATAAGGAAGCATACTATTGATGTGACAAGTCCAAAAGACTTGAAGGAGAATTTTGATTTCACCAAGAAGAGACTAATGCAGAAAGGAAAAGGCTAAAGTATCTTCTTTAGAAAGATGTTCGAGATTTGGTGAATGAAAAAAAACCATGGAACAAGAAGTTTCAGTGTTTGATAAGTGGAGAAAACAAGTGAATTAGGAAAGTGACACTTTGTTGCAATGTGTAGAAGGATTTGATAGGTCACTAAGAGATGCAATAAGTTGATTGATAGAGATGAGAACTTCATTGAAATGCCATCTCATCAAATTTGTGATTCCCAAACTTTAGGACAGGATGATAAGAAGGTAAAAGCTTTCAAGGAATGGATTGAAAAGGTGAATAAGGATCCTATTCACTCATTAAGTCAAGAGGTTATAGATGAAATTATAAAGTGCAAGAATTCTATGACTAAATATGAGGTAGAAATAATGTAGAGAAATGAAAACATCATTCAAATATCAAAAGATTATGCTAAGCATAAATATAGTTGGAAGGTGATTCAAGGAGTTCCAAAGGAACATATGCATCAAGTGTTGATTGCTTTCCAGGAATATTAGCAAAGGAAAGGTGAAGACAAGTTTTCGTACTGAGAGCTGAATGAAGAAGAATAGATAGCCGAATATTGGATGTCAAAAGTTTTGTGTATGGATATAGTTTTAAAGTTAATTTTGCAATTTTGTTCCTAGTCCCGCTGAAGGCGGTTGATTCTAGAGGTTTTGAAAGTGTCGACAATCTTATTTTTTGTGCAAATTATTCTTGACCCAGAGTCTGGTGTTGAAGATTGTTGCTAATGGAGAAGTCAAAATATCTTTGACTTTTCTTAGAATGTTTTGATGACAACTGTCACTTGCAACGTGTTGCATTTTCTTTTTCGGATTCTCTTTGATGGGACTAATTTTGAACTCTTTGAGGCCTTGTTTCTATAAAAGGCCATTTAATGCTTTATTTTATTTTAATTTCATAAATTGCGGATGTCAGAGAACCAAAATTTTTTCAAGTTTTGTTCTTTTTCCTATTTTTTTGTTCCATTCTAGATTAAAAACTTGTATGTTTCATTAGAATTTAACTAGTATTAGAGCCAATTTCAAAGCTATTTCTTGATATGAAATCTTATGTAGTTTATTGTTTATTCCTATCGAACAAGACTATGTGATGCACCATTTAAGGGTGCATACTAATACTATCTGGTGGCAAATAATCCCCATTTTCTATAAACTCTTGCATCATTACGTGCCTAGTTGTGAAGCAATATGGTGACATATGGAATGGTTTTCTCTAGTTTGGTTATTCTTGAGGCATGTGTGGATAATACTTGGGAGAAATTTTACTTTTTAGTAAATTTTTATACTTTATTTTAGAATAGGTGTTTTAAATTTCAGAAAATGTTCCAAAAAGTGATAAATAAATGGAGTTCCTATTGCAAATATTTTGATTCCATGAAATTTTTGAATTCTTTAAGCTAAATCTACTTGGATGAATGCAAGTTATTTGAATTTCAAGAAATATTGTTGCAAATTTGTTGATTTCATGAAGTTATTGAATGACTGGACTGAGATTGTTTTCATATCTCTATGATACCAGCCAATACCTTAAGGATTGTTTACCCCTCATGTTTAACAACATTATCACACTGAACCCTGAGCAAAACTAGTGCGTCAAGATCTGACATAAATGAGCCTTGGGATTAAGTCAAGTTAGCCTTAGATTTAGGTTTTCCCTATGGAGTCTTTCAAGAAAGATAGGTTCCCATGGTGTCTCTATGAGAATTTATCTATCTTTTGGTGTGCGACTAACATCCGCATCAACAACTACCTAGATAACTATATCTCTCTCTCTCTCCCTCTATCCCTCCCACCCTACCTAGATAAGTCCCTCTCACTCCAACCCCTTCTCTCCCACTCCCTCTCTCTCAGGTCTCTCCCTCCCACCCCCACTCTCTCTCAGGTCTCTCTCTCACTACCCCTCTCTCTCTCAGGTATCTCCTTACCTCTCTCTCTTACAATTCTCCCTCCCTCTAAATACATACATACATACATATGAGCAGATGTATACATCCATATAGGAATGCACATACTTATATACATATAAGCATACATACATATGTACATACAATCTTACATATATACATACATACATATAGGCATACATACATACAAGCGTACATACATACAAGCATGAATACATACATACATACATACATATATGTCATACATGAGCATACATGCATACATACATACAAATATATATACATATATTTAGTAGACTAGAATTTAACACAAATCAAGACATATTGTGAGCATGTTATAATGTGCTCGCATTATGTCTTGCTTAGGAAACTCAAGCACAAACACAAAAAATATGTCAAAACTATGAAATAAAGTGAGCTCGCATTATAATGCGCTCGTGTTATTTCTTGCTTTGGGAATCCCTAAGCCTTAGGCTTGGTATTTGCTTTGGAATACCAACCTAAAGGCTTAGAGTGCCTTCCCAACATCCAAAGATGTGTTTTTGTAAATTCTACAATATTTCACATAATTGTGTTTGTGCTAAGCATTAGGTTTGCATGTGTTTCAAGCTTGAACAAATCAAACACCTAGGTAATGTTAGGCTCTCTCTTAGCTATCTAATGATGTATTTTTTTCACATTTTGACAATGTTAAGCCTTTCATCTTTAATTTATTTTGTTTGTGTGTCTGTTTTTTGGCAAAAACTAGTGTTTGGTATTTTTCTTTATAAATTAACCGTTCATCAAAATTTCAAATAAATTACATTTTTAGAAACTAGAATCCATTATACACATTAAAAAATCTCAATTATTTTTCAAATTTTATAGGGGTAGCACGGCCAAAATTATGTTTTTCAGGAAGTGTCCACTTTGAAAATTAGTAAAAAATCAAATATTTATTAAAAATTTATCAGAAAAATCAGGTATAAACTACATGTTAGCTAATTTCTCACCGAAGCAATTTTTAAAATAGCAAAAAATATTTAACCTTTTGAGTGAGCCACAAAAGTCACTATGTTATGTCTTTTTGATTTAAAAAAACACCAATTTCTATGGCTCCCTCTTTTGAGCCCCTTAATCTCTACCATTTTAAAAAAAAATAGTAGTTTAGAAAGTAGACTTGGAGCACTACGATCCTTTTTTTTTTTGGATCTAAAAATTGAGTGTAACTATCCTCAATTTCACATCCAAGGTCAGTATTTCTTTATTTCAGAAAAAAAAAGTGGCCACTTAATACCCCTTTTTGGCCCCCCATCTTTTTGCACTTACCCTATTCTTCTAGGATTTTATGTATATAGTCATGAAATATCAGTGTCATAGCTCTTTGATACATTGTGCCCACATTCTTTAATCCAAAAGGAATGACAACCCAACAAAATATTCCCCAAGGTGTAGTAAATATTGTCTTGTATTGATCTTGAGCGTTGATAAATATTTGATTATACCCTAAAAAGCCATCTATGAATGAAAATAAAGCATGGCCCACAATCGAATCCACTATCATGTCAATATTAGGAAGGGGAAATTCATCTTTTAAAGATGTTTTATTAAGGTTAGGAAAGTCTGTATGTCACACCCCATCTTGCTGTTACTAATTTACTTTGACCTTAATAGGTAAATAGGATGGTAAATGAAATCATGATTTGGATATGCTTGCTAAAAGAATGGAATACTGAAATAGATACTATGTGAAAGTGTTGATAAATTCTTAATATGGCTTTGAAAGAGTAAATATGTTTACGTTGATTGCTATATGAATATGCTAAATTTTATGATGCATATGGATTTATTATGAACGTCTAACTACCATTGCAAATGTGCTAAGTTGGTTGCAGGGACAAGTTTAATCCTCTGAAAGGGAGGGGGAGTATCACTCATGAGAAGTGATTGGTTGGATAACCCTAAATGAAACCTATTTGAGCTTATACACACACTCATAGTAGAATGGTTGAGTCTTGTTATTGTGTTGGGAATTGGTAAGTCATCCTTAGTATGATGTATTTGCATTAGTAGGAGTCCTGGTTACTCTTGAGTATATTCTTGGATGATGTTTATGTGTTTGGTGTTTATGGGTTCTTCTTATATTACTATGCTTGATTGATGAATTGAATATATGTTGAATGTATATATCTATATGCATGTGAATGCATGTCGATGATAGACCATACATGTATGGAGTAACACATGCATGAGATTACTTAGGTATACGTACCTATGCATGCTTATGAGCACAGTGTTATCAAAAGGACAAAGAGACGTGAACATATATATGTATGTATTCATCACATGAATATACGTCTATCGATAGAATAAACAAGTATATGTGAATGATTGTTTAATCAGATATGTGTACTGGAAGTGTATGTATATTTGCATGTGTATGAAAATATCAATATATGTGTATATGTCAACACGATGAGTGGCTATATAGGTATACTAATATATATAAGTATGCATATGTGTAAATAAGTTATTTAATATGGTATTATTGTGAATATATCACTTAGTCATAATTGTTTGATTATCGAATAGATTATTGCTATATTGCTTGGATTGATATATATATATATGTGTGTGTGTGTGTGTGTGTGTATGGATATATATATATATGCATATACACACATGAGCATTAATTATTATATAGAGGAGTGTGTATATATATATACATATAATATATATTATATAATGAAGGCCTAGTGATATAATATATTATAGGGCCAATATAGTGTGAGTATATATATATATATATGTGAAATTTTATATATACTATATAAGAGCTCGAACTAATGAGTATGGCGATGTTTATGTAGCATAAGTGATTTGTATATATGTTATGCAAAGTATTATGGGCCGATTAATACATATGTTTGACATAAGATAAAGGCCGACTCATTTGATAATATGCTTTGGTCAATGAATGTGAAATAGAGCGCATGAATTAGACACACACACACACACACACACATATATATATGCAAACTTTATAAAGTGTAATATCTTATGGAAGCCATGTAACATTCTAAACTTGTTGGGCATTAAATAGCACAATACTTACAACACATAAGAGTTTGGAAGTTGACAATGTCAAATGCAAACCATAGCAAGTGAATAGGTAGAAGGCATAAACTCCAAGTGTTACACCACATAGATGATAGCATAAAGTGAGTCGATTTACTCTGCAAGGTGTTGTGAAGTAAAAAACAACCAAGTCAATTGTATGAAACATATAAGTTGTGATAAATAGTTGTGTAGACAGTGAGCTATAATAGGAAACCAACGTTTGTTTGGCACCATCTTATGAATTCATAGAGTCGATAGAACTCTGCAATCCACTTCATGTCAATAGAACATGTGCATATTGAATTCTTCAACTGTAGTTGGCTTAAGATAGGGTTGATCTTGTTGGTTTTTTTTCCATCTGAACCCCAAAATTCTCTAAAGGGTTGCCAACCCTTATGCTCAAGACATTCCTAGGCTAGTGGCCAACACGATGAGTAAAGAATTATGAGGTCCTTTCTCCCGCACTTCAGGTACTGTGGGACCAGGGAGGGTATTTCCCAATTTTTTTAATTCTAATTTGTTAAAGTGGAGAACACTTTTTTATAGATGGGTTCCTACTTCATGAAAATAAACAAAATTCACTAAGGATTTAGCTGATCTTTGAGTAAATAATTGTCCATTTGCTAGGAATGAGAATATACTTCAAACTTACATTTCAAAATTGACATGATTTTAATAAGTATTGTTCTTATTTTGAGCCTATGGCTAGGGATATTGCTAATTTATTTGATCACATGAATTCTTGACAAACAAGCCAGTTCCTTATTAATCAGGTCAATAGAGTCAAATATGAAATACCCAGTAATACACTAATTATTAAATTTTGAAGTAGATGGACCATTTTCGTAATGCCAGTGCAATACAAAAACTCACAATATCCAAAACATGAATTCTTATCAAATCCCTTACAAATTCTTACAAACCTATGACTCTCCTCAAGCATTTAATTAACCCTTTGAACTAAAGCAAAGAAACAGAGTCATACGTTCAATTAAACAATTGATGAAAAATGAAAAGATCCTTGATAATTTCATTTATAATCTGAAAAAGTGTACAAAGGAGAGTACATGCTTTAGAATTTAGATTTGTTTCAATATCAGTCATTCATGTAGAACAATTTAAGACTATTACATATAAGACCCATACCTGAGATGATTAACTAGTAGATTCATCAAACCTTCTGCATTGCATTTATTTTTCTTCACTTAAAACCTACCCAAACCATTCTAGACTCAAAATTTTGACCCTTGTAATGAGCCTTGAAATCCCTTTTATAGATGAAGGGAGCAACAAGAATCAGGCTCATTATAGTTACATTTTATAATCAATGTTGGATCTAAACCATTGATCGTTTAGGATTTAAAACTTGATCAATGAGGCTCATTAAGGCTTGCCACTTGCTTTTATGTTTGTACTTAGAAAAAATGATGAAGTGCTTTAAAATTTCCATGTAACCATCTGTATCCAAACTCCATCTTTCTTGAATTGCTCACCGTTGATCTTGGTGATCTTAGCTAGAGACTCAACTCCATCACCCATCACATCTTCTAGCTTTACTTTGAGACCTCATCAGGCAATGGATGAGAAGCCAATGATGAGATATTAGCCATTGATTTTGGTCACAGGAGGATCCTAGCCGGACATTGAAATCCCATCGCTCATCACTCGTTCAATTTTCATTGAGAAATCTTAACCCTCGATACATCGATCCGCCATGATGGGGAGTAACTCAACCCATCTCCGGTCATAGTTTCCTTCCTAGAAAGCATGTGATAACCCTCAATAGTGATAAGGCTAGCGATGGGTTAAAAACTTAACCACATCGCTCATCGCAGGTTACCTTCCGGTGGTGGGAATACAACACGTGACAGGTGATGAACTTGGGGTGGTTGGAAAGATAGTGTATCGCTTGTCGTGGGATGGACATGGGTGGCTTCAAAGGAACACACAATGAGTGATGAATTTCCATTAATAGACTTAAGTGAGGCTAAAAAGCACATGGGAATAGGTTGTTTTAAAAGGGGGACCTTCTAGGTTCAACGAGTGACCAAAATTTTGGGGCTAGTTAAAACAATGATAGTGAGGACCATAAGGTGCCACTTAAGTAACCGATTGCCTGATGTAGCCGATCAATGAGGAAACATAAGCCAATAGGAGGATTAAGGGTATAAGTGAATGGAGACCACAAAACCCTAAACCCTAATGACAACAATGAACAATCAATCATAGGCTTGACCATGGAACCAATGGGACAATGAAATTTCAGGGTTCCACTAGTCACTCCGACTGGGGATGTATGCCTCTTGCAGGCATAGAAAGAATCTAGAATCTCAGGTAGAAGTAGACTAGCAGAAAGGCACAAAAACTAGGGACCAAAACAAAAAATCATGTACATTGATTATAAGGATACAAAATGTAACTTTTATTTCCAATCCTAGAATCCATCTCTTATACCTTCTCAGGATTCATTCTCCAACTGGAGGCTCATGGCCCCCAAGAATTTAGAACTAGTTCTTTCCTCTGTCGAAAACTTTGTCCTACTCTACTAGGAGTGGGTCAACATATGTATTATTCATTCCTAAATGACCAACATCACCATGATTGACATCATCAATTCCATTTTCTATGAAACTTCCTTGTTCATCAATCAGTTCCACTGTAGCTCATCAAATTGAACTAGAAAGATAAAAAAATCATATTGCACTTGATCATGACTTGTAGCATCACATTCAATTTTTTCATCAAATTGAAATCCTTCATAGACACTCCAATGTATACAGGGCCAAGCTTTTGAAGTATCAAAGAGAAAAGGTTCATATTCAACAACACCTTCATTGTACTTGACATGAGTGTTATCCTCATTAGATGAAAGCAATTCCATGATAAGGTCTAGAGGATGTGGGGTATCTATAAATAATTCAAGTGCACATTCATATTGATTAACATCATGCTTCATGTTATTTTCACCTCTAAGCTCCCCTTCACATAAATCAAACAATCTTGTAATGTCACCATAATCTGAAGACTCATCAAGTTATTTGTCTTCATCAACATGTAACAATGCTACTTTAGGGCTGATTTTCTCATCTAGATGCATCAATTGATCCTTCAAGAAAGGATTTCCTCCTTTGTCCATATGGATATCATCCTCTTACATATGTGTGGTTGAAAATTCAACCATTGTTTCATGCACACAGCCAAGTACCATAAGAAAATGAGTATATTCATCTATTTCTTCCTCAGTACAAGCATTGTATTTAGTATTGTCATCATGGACCATAACATCTTCATCTTAAAATTATTTACCATGCGAACAATTTTCCCTTTTAATTATCAGCACATCTAAGTTACACCCTTGGTAATTGTCAGATACAATTTTCTCATTCACTTGTGGGAAAATGACTTCACAAATACTTGTACCACTGCATCTTTCACATGACTGGGTAACTATCGAATCAAAGTTACCTTCTTCAAACATAGAATCTACAATTTTAGTATTAGCTTGATCTTCATTACTTGTTATTTCATTTATACCGTATCCTTCATACTCACGAGTAATACTTGCCAAGAACTCATCAAGATTTTCAACAAAAAGTGGATTGCTTCTACACTAGTAGGGATCATTATTTACCACCCCACACACTGGTAAGGGTTCATTATATAAGGGGTTCTACCACACCTTCATTGTTGTCATGAAAGCCTCTACCTCCTCAAAATGAAGGTCTAAATCTTCTATATCATCATTATATGTGAATTCATTATAATCACTAGAAGAGCATACATATAGCTTATCAATTTCATTCACATCATCCATGGTTAACATCTTTGACTCACATTCTAAAAATTTGTTGTTAGAGAAATCAGCAAGCCTTTCAATATCATCAATTGGTAATGTTTTTGATTCAAGATCCATGTGTTTGTCATGATGTACACCCTGATAATTCAATAATGAAACCCTTCTTTCATCCATGAGTACATCATCATCCTCTTCATGCATAACTGACATCTCCATATCTACTTCATATAAACAATCATGAGCAGCAGGTCATAAGCATGTTCATCAGTATCTTTATCATATTTAGTCTTATGCTCATGATCAACATATTGAACACATATTTTTATCTTCAAATTCCTCATCACTCACATAGTTAACACACTCCATTGATAGAAAATCCAAATTACATTACAGGTATGCATCATCTGTAATTTGATCCTTCACTCATGGACAAGTAACATCATGAGCATTTATATCATTGCATCCTTCATGTGAGGAATATGATTCTAAATAATTCTCAAGAGAGCAGTTACAATCCTCAAATAAGTAATCAATAACTTCAAATTCATCATGATCTTCATCAAAAAAATTGATCACTACACAATCCATGTTCAAAATTTTCTGAGTGGATGCTTAGGGCTGCACTTTCAAGGTCATGATCACTGGTTTGTAATGAAGTATCAGCAACACATGTGCATTGTTTTCACTGGTCACAACATGACATGGAATAACACCTTGTATCTCTTTTACTTCTCAATCACCTAAGATATCACAAGAAAAGCATTCATGCATATTTACTTTGTTATCATCCCATGTATCTTTTTCTTCATCGTTGTTTTTTTGCTTTGTATATGAGTTTTTTGTGAGTTGATCACAATGTTCATCTTATGACATATTCTTTTCACTTGTTTGCATTTTTATCTGATTTTTCTCAATAAGGCAGTTGATGTCTTCATTTTGAGAATCCACATTTTGTGCATAACCACACTCGGTTGATTCCACAATCTTTATCCAATTAGGCACTTGATCAAAGCTATGGGGCTTCAATTCCTTAGGCAAAGTGTTCAACCCAAATTCATAGATTTCATAAAACAAATCAGCACACACTTAATCCTTGGGTTTGAAATTTTTGGGGACTTCTATCAAAACATCCAAAAACATCAAAAACAATTCATATGGTGATTCTCCCTTGCATCTCTTCATTTCATACAATTCCTACACAAAATACTTTTGATCAACATTGCTCAAATTTCATTGACATTCAACTTGGAGCCACTATGATTTGCATATTGTGATGATGGAGAAATCATAGCAGAAAAAGCATTACCATTTTGATAAGCATTTCTATTATCTGATCCTTGAATTCTATTTTCATGAGATGTGTTGGGACAACCAACACTTGCAGCCATATATCCTTTCATCATTGAGTATTTCAAATTGTTCTCAATATCCATGGCATTTTGATATGCTTGACACAATGTTGTAGGCTCTTTATCCCTTAATAGATAGCTCATCTTACTATCAAATGCACCAAGATATACAACCAAACATTCAACATCACTGGGTCTAATATTCTCAGGGATATCCCTTATTGCCATTGCAAATCTAAGATTAAAAGCAAGGACCAACTCATCTTCATTTCTATGGATTTTCATAAGGTTTTTTTCTTACCACACTTGGATTTACCCTTTCACCAAATTGTTCTACAAATGCTGTCATAAATTGATTCCATGAAGCTATAGAGCATGCTGGAAAATATAAGAACCAATCTCTAGAATCATACTTCAAATATTGAACAAAAAGCTTCATGAGACATCCTCATGATTTACCTCATAATCCCCCATCAAATCAACAAACTCTTACAAATGTTTGCTTACTGATTCAGACTTTTCTCCATTGAAATTTCGTATCTTATCCCTAATCTTAGGTGGTACAACATTTGGAAAACCACAAATATTGCTAAAATCTATGGCTCTGTACCTTTCAGTACTAAAATTCCTTTGATGTGACAAAGGGTGCTGATCATGTGTTATTGCATTCAAATCTTCGTCTAGATGTACAACTTGACTAGGAATCTTTCACTACCTCTTGTAGACCTTGTTAGATTTAGCAAAAGGAAATTCAAGTCCCCTTTTCAATTATGATCTTAAGCTTTTACAATAAGAACTCCTTTCTATTTTACTTAAGATCTTACACTATAGCATGCTTCTTTATGGTAATGCACTAATTTCAATTTACATTCAAAAGACATGCTAACTTACCACTACTATTCCCTCATTTAGTGAAAATTCACCTAATAGGGAGTCATTCATATCATATATCTTGAAAATTCCCTCAAATTACTTACAAATGTGATAATATTTTCTTTAGATTCATGAGAATACTTGGAATTTTAGAGCAACCATTCACCTTTTGTTTTGAAACTTGCAGATCTGAAGCTTTGTTATATTCTTTATTAGGTTCTTTGAGTCAGAGTCGCCACATCTCTTCACAAAGGATTATACTTCAAATAAGATGAAATGTATTCAAAATAAATCTCATTCTTGGTTTGATCCAACAATAGAGTCACAAGCTTTACTGCAACTGAATCCTTCACCAGGTTCAAGAATTTTATGATATCTAAAAAATATGTTTAGACTTATCACACCATTTGACTTTGTAATACAACAATCTATGTTTGAAGATAAGATATTTTCTCTAGAAAAGTCACCAATTCTATTGGTGTTTCATCCAACTGAAACTCAAAATTCTCTAAAGGGTTGCCAACCCGTATGTTCAAGAAATTCCTAAGCTAGTGGTCAACATGACAAGTAAAGAATTTTGAGGTCCTTACTCCTACACTTTAGGTTCTGTGGGACCAGGGAGGGTATTTACCAATTTGTGTTCATTCTAATTTGTTAAAATGGAGAACAATTTTTCTCATATGGGTTCCTACTTTAGGAAAATAAACAAAATTCACTAAGGATTTGGCTAATCTTTGAGTAAATAATTGTCCATTTGCTAGGAACAAGAATATACTTCAAACTTACATTTGAGAATTGGGATGATTTTAATAAGTATTGTTCTTATTTTGAGCCTATGGCTAGGCATATTGCTAATTTATTTGATCACATGAATTCTTGACAAACAGGCCAGTTCCTTATCAATCGGGTAAATAGATTCAAATATGAAATGCCCAGTAATACACTAATTATTAAATTATAAAGTAGATGGACTATTTTCATAATGCCTTGCAATATAAAAACTCACAATATCCAAAACATGAATTCTTATCAAATCCTTTACAAATTCTTACAAACCTATGACTCTCCTCAAGCATTTAATTAACCCTTTGAACTAAAGCAAAGAAACAGAGTCATACATTCAATTAAACCATTGATCACAAATGAAAATATGCTTGATAATTTCGTTTATAATCTACAAAAGTGTACAAAGGAGATTACATGATTTAGAATTTAGATTTTTTTAGATATCAGTCATTCATGTAGAATAATTTAAGACTATTACATATAAGACCTATACCTAAGACGATTAACTAGTAGATTCATCAAACCTTTTGCATTACATTTATTTTTCTGCACTTAAAACCTACCCAAACCATTCTAGACTCAAAATTTTGACCCCTATAATGAGCCTTGAAATCCCTTTTATAGATGAAGGGAGCAACAAGCATCAAACTCATTACATTTACATTTTATAATCAATGTTGGATCTTAGCCATCGATCATTCAAGATTTAAAACTCAATCAACGAGGCTCATTAAGGCTTGCCACTTTCTTTTATGTCCATACTTAGAAACAACGATGAAGTGCTTTAAAACTACCATGTACCTATCTGTATCAAAACTCCATCTTTCTTGACCTACTCATCTTTGATCTTGGTGATCTTAGCTGGAGAATCAACTCCATTGGCCATCACATCTTCTAGCTTTACTTTGAGACCTCATCAAGCAATCGTTGAGAAGCCAGCAATGAGATATTAGCCATTGATTTTGGTCGTGAGAGGATCCTATCTAGACAAATTGAAATCCCATTGCTCATCACTCCTTCACTTTTCATCAAGCAATCTTAACCTGCGATACAATGAGCCCACACAATGGGGAGTAACTCAACCCATCAGCGGTTGTGGGTTCCTTCCTGGAAAGAATTTGAAAATTGGTGATAATGATAAGGCAAGTGATGGGTTAAAAACTAATCTTCATCGCTCATCGCATGTTACCTTTGGGTGGTGGGAATACAACACGCGACAAGCGATGAACTTGGGGCTTTTGGAAAGATAGTGTATCACTCGTCATGGGATGGACATGGGAAACTTCAAAGGAACACACAATGAGTGATGGACCACTAGTGATAGACTTAAGCGAGGCTTAAAATCATGTGGGAATAGGTTTTTTTTTAAAGGGGGACCTTCTAGGTTTGATGGGTGACCAAAATGTTGGGGCCGATTAAAATGATGATAGCAAGGACCATAAGGTGCCACTTAAGTAACCAGTTACCTGATGCAGCCAGTCAATGAGGAAACATATGCTGATAGGAGGATTTAGGGTATAAGTGAATGGAGACCACAAAACCCTAAACCCTAATGACAACAAGAAACAATTAATCACAGGCTTGACCATGGAACCGGTGGGACAATGAAATTTCAAGGTTCCACCAAATCTATTGCATCATTAGCTGAGTAAGTTACATATTTAAGCCACCCTTATTTTGTCATAGGTGAGTTGACTTGCATGGTAATTAGTGTCTATTTACTCACCAATTTCATAGGCATAAATATCTCATTTATCTGTATAAATAGAGGGACTAGTTCTCTCATTTGGGACACATATTTCTTCAAATCTATTTTGCTGCAAATAAACAAAGAGTTATACTTTGTGAGAGTTTAGAGTTACCTTGTGAGAGTATATAGTTATCTTGAGAAAGAGGTTGTAATAAGAATTTTTGTGAATTCATAAAGAGAAGCTAGTAAGTTGTTTTTGGAAGGTTGTGCATCAAGTCAGTCAATTGGATCAAATGTATTATAGGCATGAGGATCTCATTTTCTCTTATTTATCTTTATTTATGAAATAATGAGATTTGAATGCTTTTTTTTTGTACTTCTTAAGAATACTTGCATTAGGAAATCATAGCATTTTCTTTGGAAAGGAAAAGAAGTTGTTTTATGCTATTCTGTGAAAGTTCTTGTATTTACTCCATAATTGGAGGGTTTCTCATTAGTATAAGTATACTAGGAATGATGAAACAATAATAGCTTAAGGGTTATTCATAATGTGAAACATATCATTGTCATGAAGAGACTTGACAATAGGTTGGGAGTAACCTATTTGGGTTGAGAAGTATATTGAAACCTAGGATTAAGATTATCCTATTAGGTTGGAATATTTACTTGATTACCCATTAGAACCAATAGGTTAAGAATAACTTTCTTGGATGGGTTGTATGTTGTTCTTGTTGGAACACACAGGTTTAGGTTTTAACCTACTTGATTACATTGATTTTTTATTATTGATTATATACAGGATTGGGGAATACTAAGGTTGAGACTCACCTATATGAATTGAAATGAAGAAAAATGGGTGCTTCCTTTCACTTCTAGAGTATTGGACCTAAAAGGAGAAAGACCAATTCCTCAACCTTTCACTCAAGAAAAAACCCTTGAGATTTCAATGCAGAGAATATTGAAATCTAACAAAGGGAAGGATGTAGGGATTGAATGATAGCTAATGGAGGGTTTACCACCCAATGTAAACATGGAAAAGAAAATGAGTTGGAAAAAATGGTGTGATATACAAACAAAAGCTAAATAACCTAAAGAATGCTCTAGAAATGTAAATAAATAGGACAAAAAAGAAAGAATGCAAATGTTGTGCACCTGGAAACCTTGAAGGGATTGGAAATAGCTCTGAAATTCTAGAAATCTACACTTTTTTATGCTATTGGGACTCATTCGCCAACCTAGGAAAATCAGTCCCAGATCCTAGTTTCTATACAGGAGTTCTTTTCAGGAAAAAAGGTATCAAAATATGCAAATAGATCTGATAGATAGTTGTAGAGGGACTCATTTTCCACTCTTGGAAAATCAGTCTTGTTTCACTTTTCTAAAAAATGAAGGTTCTTATCTGTACTCTAACACCTGCCCTTTTCTTCCAATATGAGTTTCAGGTCTTAATCTGCGAAAAACACCTGTAAAACAAAATTCAAAAGGATTTTCTAATGGGGCATTTTCCTCGGTCAAACCCCTAGTTTGGTAATCAAACCTTGGTAAAAATAATGAAATGTGCATAAAAACCCTAGCCTTAGGTGTGTTAAAGAATAGGAAATCCAACGCATGATGCAATCCTATTCTAATGTGCAAGAATATGATGCAACAATGGAAATGCAAAGATGAACAAGTCACTTGTGATGATCTCCAATCACCCCAAGTGAACTCTAATGATGCTTGTACCATCCTTAGGCTAAACGTAGAGTGACAATGGAAGATGGAATCACTTAGGAAACAAGTCTTTAGGACTGACTTGATGGCTAGTTGCATCTTCCCAACCTAGAATCCATCATGATTCACCATAGGCATCCATGATCAACCCTTGAAAATGTTAGATCTTGTTAGAAAGTGAGCTTGAAGACCTGCAAAATACTCTAATGTTGCTCCAATGCTTCAACTTTGCTTTCTTTTGGAATTAGAATGCTCTTGTGAAAGATTGCTTGAAGACTCTTGATGCTTGATGCTTGCTCAAAGTGCTTGAATTATGCTTAGATTCTATGAAAAATGGCTTAGAAGCTTGCTTTAATAGATATTATCACCTATTGACCGTTATTTGGATCTCAAAGGATGGCATTTACCACAAACATGAATTAAATTGATGAATTCCTACTCAAATTTGAAAAAGACCCCAAATGGGATTCACTCGCCACACTTGGAAAATGGGTCCCACCTAAGGGGACTCACTCACGCAAGGTGGTGAATGAGTCCCATCTTAGATTTTTGAGGTGGGTTTTTGGGATTTTTGAGGGTTTAAGTGACTTTATGTGATTTAATATGATTTTTGAGTGAAATGAGCCTCAAGATCCAAAATAATGGGTCCTAGGGGCCTATAAATGGTGATTTTAAAGGGTAATTAATGCAAGGGTGCCAAAATAGGTCCAAATTAAGTGTGAAATTGCCTCTTTCTTCAAAAGTGCACAATTTTCTACAAGACATTTAGCCCCCACTTTATAGCCCATATGAATCTATGTTCATATGTAAGCTAAAGGAATCCAATGATGAATTGTGTTTCATAAAAGGATGCACATGTAAGTTCAATCATGATATGAGAGAATGAATCCCCCACTATATTCCTTTGCAAAAACACAATGTTAGGAACCGTATCCTATAACATGAATCTGTTAGCTGACCAAAAATCCTGAAACATCTAACTAGAAATCACATTTGAGGGTAGATGTATGCCCCCCTTGATTCTGCTTAATTTATGGGGGTGGAGTCAAGGTAGAAATCTAGCCACATTGAATAGGGTAAGTCATACCATAGGGAATTTCCAAGTACCATGCCACATGATGATAGATAGTTGATGATGTCAGGAGTGGAATCAAAATTCCAATGTAATGAACGGTGTAGAAAATAGAGTTCTCTAGCACCGGTTATGTTTGTTTTAATGAAATGCACTTTTTAACTCTAATGTTGTAAAAACCCTAATTTTAACTTACATAAGAGAAAAAAAGTGAAGTTAATTCTAACTTACTTTGTCATTTACCTTTTGTAGCTTGAAAGTGATTGACGAAGGGTGAAGGATGTCGAGCAGATGAGATTACATGCCTGTGATACTGGACATGTTGCAGGAGTAGGTAACACGCGGTGAGTGGAATCATGACGTGAGTTGATTCTTTTTCCTATGCTTTGTCCTTACATAGTAATTTTATGATTTTTATGCATTTTTAGGTTAATTTAGGATCTTAGAAAAAATGTTTGCAAAGTTTCCCATTTTTTTGTGCGAAGTGTCCCACTTTTTCACAAAGTGTCCCTAAAGAGAAGGGGGATTTTCTACTCCCGAGTTCTCTTTATTTAGAGAGCCTCACAGGGCTAACTTCCCTAAAATACCTCAAGGAACAACAATGAGATTTCTAGAATCAGGAAGAGCAAGTCATAAAGATTCTCTAGACAAACTGACAAGCTCTCGGCCAAAGGACTACAATGCAGAATATGAACGACAACGCGACACACTAGCATCCTAGAGGCACACTGGCATCTCATATAGACCAAAAAGTGAGCTTATCACAAAGAATGACAAAGTGGCTACTTCTAATCTAATTGCTAAGGATTTTCAGAGTACAGGAAAGTAATTGAAAGTGATAGAACTGAAATAAAGTAAAACATAAATGATTAAGATAAGGAGAAGAAAGGAAGGAAATTATTACAACCACGCAAGTGATGAAACTTCCTACCCATGATTGTATTCAAAACATACATGTGTGATATCTGGAGAAATTGTTGAGGCTGTATAGGCGTATGCCTTAGTCAAACCCCCGTATTGGTGTTCCCAACTCCACAGACAGCTAAAAAGATAGAGAGAGAGTAACCAAAATGGAAAAAGCGAATGGTGAAAGCAAAACACACTCAGGAGTAGAACCCACACCACCAAGTATGAGTGATAAAAGAAATCCCCACTCAAGGAGGAGAACCTGTATCAAAAAAGAGGTGATAAAAGAAATCCTTGCTTAAGGAGGAGAACTCGTATCACAAAAGAGGTGATAAAAGCAATCCCCACTCAAGGAGGAGCACCTGTATACAATATGTAGATGCAATAGATAGAGAATGTGAAAAATCCCAAGATGCTCAAAGGTGCAAGAAAATATTAGGGAGCCAAGGAGGGAAGCCAAGAGAGCTGCAAGAGCCAAGAGTGTTGTAGAGGGTGCTGTGAGAATAGAAGAGTGTTGTAAAAGCTTGAGAGCTTGAGGTTTTTGTAAAATAAACAAGGGGGTTGTGCAAGTAGGAAAGATGGAAGGAGAAGAAGCTAAAAGTATAAGAGAGTTAGAATCACTTGGAAGAATGGAGCTAGAAGAATTTAGAGGTAGAAGAGAAAAAGCAAGAACTTAGAAGACCAAAGGGATTGAAAAGACTGCTTTTAAGGAGGGAAAAGAAGCTTCTCCAACCATTACAAGGCATCTTGGGCCGTTACCACTGAGAAAAGGTGAGGACAAGTGGAGAAAATGCTCAAAGAAAATTGTTTGAGCGTTGAAATGTCGTAGGACGCTAGCACAGTGCACAAACATTTGCACAGTGCGCTAGTGTCTGGACACATCACACTACAAAAAAACACAAACGAGAAAGGAACAAAGTCAAATGAAAAGATGACACACGAGGGTAGTTGTTGAAAAGGGATGTTGGAGCATCCTGAGAAGGGAAAAAGGCTGATGCAGGGGCTTAAACGAGCCTACAAAATGCTAAGGGAGTGGACACTAAAGCAGATGCAAGAATGTATGTGAATTGCAAGGGGTGCAATTTTATAACTATACATTTTTCCCCCACTTTAGCTATGAGCATATGGATCTATGCTAATATGAATGCTAAAGGACTACCAAACATAAATAACATCATATTCCAATAGGATATTGCAGAGGAAGCATATAACTCTTCGAACCACAGAAGCATGCCCCCAGTTTGAAGACCTGCAAAACCAATGCATTAGACAAAGAACCTTCACCATACAACAATGCTAGAACATAAAAATCCACTAAAGGATTTGAATCAACAAAGTAAAAGATACCTCTATGTAAAAGGTTGTATTAGTACTATGTGTTGTCCCCAAATTAAAAACACTAATACAGAAGAATTTTAGAATGAAGAGAAGGGCATATACTCAGGATGAAGAAGATATAGATCTTTGATCCAGTATATACATAAGAGAAGAGTGGAGGAAAAATAATCTAAGAGGGAAAAGCTAGAATGGAATGAGAATTCCAAGAGAGATGGCTCCACAAGTACTCAGACCTAAGGAGAGTTTGAACAAAGCACACCGAAGGCCTGCAAACCAACGATGAAAGTGTCTCATAGGCCCATGGACCTACAAGGAGGAAAACCCCAAGATCTCTCACATGAGGGAAACCAAGAAAAGTGCCTTATAGACCCATAGACCTATAAGGGAGGTGTCCTCCAAGATCTCTCACATGAATGAAACTAAGAAAAGCACCTTACAGACTTGCATACCTACAGGGGAGCGGCCCCCAAGATCTCTCACATGGAGGAAGCTCAGAAGAAGCACCCTACAAACCCATAGACCTATAGGGAGGTATCCCCAAAGATCTCTCGCATGGAGGAAACCTAGGAAGGGGACTCTACAGAGTTGAAAAGCAACTTCATAGGCGCACCTGCAAAGTGAAAGTGGCCACACAAGAAAGTAATCGGATAGTCATGCAAACCATCAAAAAATTGGAAGGCTTTCAAAGGGGTCCCTTAGGGAACCCTTCAAAAGAAGAGGGTCCACTCAAGGGACACAAGTCAAGGTACCCCTAATCTAGATGCAAAGATATGAAATAGGTCTAGTCAGGCTGCCCCAAAGCTAGACACCATAGAATTCATTTGAGATGCAAGCTTTCAAAGGGGCTCCCTTGGGAACCCTCAAGAGAAACGGGGTCCACTCAAGGGATGATTCATTTGAAAGACAAAGAGAAGAGAGGGGGTCCTTAAGGACATACATCTCCAAAACAAGTTATCACTGCCCCCAACATACAAGGGAGGAGAACCAGGCAAGATACTTAGAACATACAGGATAGATGTAGACCTCGATATCACTTTTCATGCAAAGAAAAGGAAGGTGCATCAATCAAATGGGAGTTTGATGGAAACTGAATTAAAAAGTTATATTTTATCCTCCAAGGCCTTGCATTCACTAGTGGAATGGCCAAGCACTCAATGGTATACATAAAACAAATGTTTTTCTTTATCATGTTTATGAGATTTATTGCATGTAGGAGGAGGAAGAGTAATCAAGCAAGCTTTGAGAAGTCACAACAAGATACACTTTTTCTTAGACAAAGAATGAGGAGCAAAAAACAATGACTTCTCACAAGAAGAAGAAGAAGACACGAAGATAGAAGACAAAGGAGGATTTACATGGAGAGTATTATTTCGACAATGAGGATTATACTCCTCTACAAGACCACCATCATGCTTCCTAATAGGATTACCAACATTAACCTCCTTGACATAAGTGTGATCATCTTCCTCAAAAGGATGATGATCAAAAATAAGAAAATTACAATTTACATTCACCTTATCCAGCAATACATAAGAGTAACCATCTTTGGTAGCGGATGTGGATGATGTCATCGGAAGGTCTGAGTGGATCAAGTCAAATTTATATTCTCCGGTGAAGGATTTTGTAAAGTCTAATGAACCCCAATCATCACCAAGACATGCATTCGAAGACTTAGGATTTCTTGCTTTAGAAGGATCTTCTTTAGGGACATCTATCTCAAGAGTATCCTTTAAAACAGATACAACTAGAGTAAACATCGACACATTGGAAGACACTAAAGGAATAAGAGTAGGCACAATAGAAGTGTGACCGACAGCTTCCATTTCACATAAGTGCATAAAATTAGGGTCAACCTTAATTGTGACTACTCGATTATTGCAAATGAACTTAATATATTTATGCAAGGTAGACGGGACTACACCCATAGCGTGAATCCACGGTCTACCAAGAAGAAGGTTATAAGGTAACTTTTCTGACATAACATACACAAGGGTGGGTATAGTAACAAGTCCCAACCTCAAAGACAATACTATCGTGCACAAGGCTTGTTGACCGACATTATCGAACCCACGAATGACAACAAAAGAAGTATTAAGGAAAGATAAATCAATATTAATCTAGGAAATAGATCAATGCTACATACATTGAGCACCAAACCAGCATCAACAAGAGTATGTCTAATACCAATTTTATTAATATTAACTATAATCAGAGGATTTTCTTGCTTCTGTGCTTCCAGAGGTAGGAGTTCTTGTGGATAGAACGTAATATTTGGCGAATCTACACAAATATGAGCTATCCATGTATCAACATCTATGGCCTAGTAGAAGAAGGAAAGAGGATATTTTGTAGGGATTCTTGAAGCATACCTTGTGTAAACACAGGTTTTGGTACCCTAATGGTCTCTTTCACTTCTAGGATCTTTCACCTAAAAGGAAAGGAATAGGGTACAAACTGCTATGTTCACACTCAAGACTAATGCAATGCGGATGAAATATGCCTAGATGAGATGATCTAAATGCAGAAAATGAACAAAATCTATTGATTATGAATGCAAAACTAAGAAACATGAAGTGTTTTAAAACACACTGTGATATGCAAAATAAACTAAAAACGTAAACAAACAATGACAAAACTTAATGAAACTGAATGAGGTGCACCTGGAGGCTGAAAGCTAATGTGAGGAGGTTCTATAATACTACAAAGATTAATCCTGAAGCCCACTAGGACTCATTCGCCACAGATGGTGAATTAGTCCTAATTCTGGTGAAAACTATCAAAATAGGTTTCAGGATTCTGGGAATAGAAAAATTCAAAAAACACCATTTCCAACCTGACAGGGGGACTAATTCACCATAGATGGCGAATTAGTCCACCTGCAGATTTTTGAAAAGTCAAGGGTCAACTTTGTGTGTCCTGGTCTACACTTTTTTGCCTAACAGGTTGTCGGGTCTGAATCTGGAAAATCTGTCGGGAAAGTGTTCTCCAAGCTTCAAATAGGGTTTTGTTGACTTTGAATGATCTTCAAAAATTTGATGAAACTTTTAACACCTATCTCTTTGAAAAATATGCATATAAGACCTCCAAAACACACATGCAAAGAGGGGAAAAGTGTTAAGGGTTAGAGTATAGGGGTTTGCCTTGGTCAAACCCCGGTTTGGTAATCAAACCCTTAAAAATGGAATGAAATAAAGAGAGAATAATGAACAAATAACATGCAATGTCACAAACTCACCAAACCCTTGATGTTGAAGTCTGAAGATGTGTTGCTCCAAGATGCTTGAATGCTTGATTGAGTGATTAAGGATGCTACAAATTTTATGATGAATGGATGAATGATTGCTTGAGTGAATTACGTTGATTGGGGAGTTAAAATGAATAGAAAATCATATATTTATACACAATTATGTCCTAATTTCTCAAAAATACAACATCAAAGGCCGACCTTTGGTCTTAAGAAATAAAAACCCGCTAGTAATTTAAATTTATTTTAATTTTTGTGCCAAGAGGGACTCATTCGCCCCTAATGGTGAATGGGTCTCACTCAAGGCATGTGAATGGGTGTTGGGAATTAAGTTGTCTTAAATGATGTTTGTTGGGTTTATATTTAAAAGTAAACTTAATTAAGGCCTGTAAGTACATAAAGGGGCCAAATAAAGAATAAGAAAGGTGTATTTATTGATGACAAGCATAGAAAAGCATGAAATTTTGTTACAAGACTTTACAACACTTTAAAATAAGACTTGGTAAGTGATAAAAAGGGGATATGTAGGTGAATTATAATAAGAAGAGTCTAGAAAAGTGTGAAAATGTGTTACAACACTTCACAATACTTTTACAAGACATCATAAAGTCTTAATGATTCATAAAGATTCAAGACATAATGTGAATGTGTGGGCCACATTACAACATTAAATCAAGGAAAAATCAAGCCAATTAAGCACAAGGAGGGACAAAACAAGAAAAAGTAGAAGGGTTACTTTTTTTGTGTCCACATTTATCCCCACTTTAGTGAGAGGATGAACTTGCTTCAAACTCACACTAAAGTAGAGCCATGCATCTCAAGAGGGGTTCTAATGAATTAATGCTTAACAAGATGAGACAATCAATGATCAAAAGGGATGATCAAGCCCCCAGGATGAAGATCCCATGGAAAACTAAAAATAAGCACAAAGAACACACATGAAAGCGAAAGAGAGAAGAGGGAAAGATGAAAGAAAAAATTAGATCAATCTTCAATCATTTGTCCAACCTATTATGGATCAAATATTGGTTTTTTGTCCAAAAAAAAAATCCATACTCAATCTGGGGTGAAGAAAATCATGGCTGTTTGTTGGGTGAGAAAGCCCAAAAGATGAGAAAAATACACTCACGGTTGGTATACACTCACAAACACACATGTGGCTATGGGGAAAGTCGTGTCTCAAAATGGGCTTCCCACTCAACCATACCGAAGTTATACCTCCTGATAACTTTAATAAGGCACCACAAAAGAAAATGTAGTTTCATGCTTCATGAGACAAGCAAAGCTTTGTATGCTTAGAACTCATGAACAAATGTGATGGCACCATAGGAATGCAAGTTTTGTTATGCAAGGTTGCCATATAAATGGAGAATGTAACATGCAAAGAATGTTCAAAGGAGTATTTATTAGTTTATATGAGGTCTATAACTTAGGGAACATTGTGTTTAATGTCTCCAAGAGAGGACCGATCAAATAATAGAATATTCGTAAATTAGGGGATGCAATGTGTCACATTAGGCCACTAAGAGGAATATAATATGCTAAGATAGATCACGCTTATGAAGGACATTATACCCAATGTCATCCACAAAGTGACAAATACATCGTATGAAGTAAGAAGGCTACACTAAGAACCAAGAAAAAGAAAAATGCAAAATGAATAATGCCAATGTATGCCCCCACTTTAAAGAAATTGCTACACATCGCTTTGTGAGAAATTACTTTAAAGTAGCGAATAAAAAATGCAAAAAGAAAGAAGACATGATAGCCAATTTGGAAAGCCCTTATGAAAAGTCATATGTTTCTGAATAAGGCTAAATCATGCGAAGAGCAAAAGAAAAGGAATGGGTTGCCTCCAAAATGAAAACACCAAACACATAAGGGATCTATGGATTTGGGGTTAGTATGTTCATTGCTGCAATGTTGTTTAAAGAGCTCAAAACTATCATCATTCCCCAAATACATAGAACTGGAAGAATGACACAAATAGAGTGAAAAAAAGAAAGAAAAAGAATCCATTTTGGGTCAACATGGAGGAGACATAGGATGTCTCAAGGCTTTGCAGCATCCCCAAAAGGAAAAAAAAAAACAAAAGGAAAAAAGAAAAGAAAAAGTTGAAATGAACAAGAAAGCCTTGTGGGTCAACATGAAGGAGACATTTCAGTCTCAATGCCCTGCGTCATCCCCAAAAGGAAAACACAAAACAAAAGTGAAAAGAGAAAGATTTTTTGGGTCAACATGGAAGATACATAGGGTGTCTCAATGCTTTGCATCACCCCCAAAAGGAAAACACAAAATACAAGCGAAAAGAGAAAGACCTTTTGGGTCATAATGGAAGAGACATAGGGAGTCTCAACGCTTTGCATCATCCCCAAAAGGAAAACAAAAACAAAAGCAAAATGAAAAAATCAAAAGAAATGTACGACATATAGAAGAATGAAGATACAAATAGAGGAATGGCACAAAGAGAGAGAGGGAGAGAGAATATCAAAAAACACATCACAAGAGATCACATTACACACATGCAATCACATCAAAAAGAAAAAAAAAATGTAAAAGGCTAGTAAGGAGAATGCAAGTCAAGCATCTAATAAGTCATCTACCTCATAATCATGTTCGGAAGGTGGAAAACTGGTGAGAGGCACAAGAGCAAGATCCGAACTAGGTGAAGTTCCAGACTCATCACTTTGTATAGGAGATATCTCGGTTAAGCTCATAGACGAGGAAAACAATGTGTTTAATTCATTATGTATTTCTTCATTGATCTTTGTTGTTTCCTCGTCATCATCTAGGTTAATCACAACATGAGGATGAATTATTATACCTGACAGAGAGTGCATCTCTTTCTATGATTGTTGTGTTGGATTACTTTGTGGTGGTTCAAGATGCATTACTTTTGGCAAGTGGGGATTATGATTTTCTTTGTTTTCTTCTTAATGTAACTGACGAGCAAGGAGATGACATTGATGCCTACGCTCCCTAGCACCTTGGTTTCTTTTTATTCTATTTTGAAGTTGTGTGGGTGTAAGAGTAGGTTGATCCACCATAGGCTCATTTTGTTCCCTAAGGGGAGGAATAGAAGGAACCATATAAAGTGGGTCAATCACTTTCTCTTTTCCTTTATAAACTTGTTTTATGTGAGGGGGTATGACGAGGTTGGTTTCTTTATTTTTTGGGTGTTTGGATGATGAAGGTGAAGTGTTTATGGTTGGTTGATCTTGATTTTTAGGGTCAGGTTTAGGTTGAAGCATTGTCTCATCTAGGATGGGAGTGTCAAAAGTGGACAGGGACATATTGTGAAGAGACAATTTTTCTATTCATTTGGCTTTAAATTTTTGATAGGAAATCAAAAGAAGTCCTTGCAAGGTGTTATGGGTTCCATCGGCTTGGGCCAAAAGGATTCCAAGGAAAAGTTTCCTTTAGAGGACAATGGGTTAAAGCCACTATGGTGGACAGTAAATATGTCATTTTCGAGTGGAAACTTCAAACATTTTTGAATGACTAAAGGGACAACTTTCATTGAGCAAAGCCATGGATGGCCTAGCCATATATGAAACTGATCTGACTGTGGAATGATGGGGAATGTTACATCCAATGTTTTAGGTCCTATTTGTAGTGGAAGGAAGATTGATCCTATCATAGGGTATGAAAACCCATTATGTTTCTTGATCCATGTTGTTGGTTTGTCATAATTGTCTTGATAAAAATCATGTAATACCAATAACTCTTTCATGATCACATTCTCACCACAGGCGGGATTGATTAATATCCCATTAGTGGGCTTATCATAGATGCGGCCGACTATGCAAAGAGGACCATCAGGAATATTTTTGAGTATGTCTTGAGAAGAAAACTTAATATCAAGAGATTTATTAGTTTGTCCCTTACGAGGGATAACATATATCGTACTGACCATTTCATTGATAGGATTAGCATGGGTAACATGGGGAGTAAGATCATGATGTTCATCAGTTGTATCAACATTCATCACATCATTATTTGAAGGTTCACTAGCTTTGACAAATGAAATATTGTGTTTAGGCATTGGGTTGGGAAAAATTTGAAAATTTTTGTTGGGAGGGGCAACAAACTTATTGCCTTGCCACAATGGATAGATGACCAGAATCAATGAGGTCTTGCACTAGGTGTTTAAGATGCTTACATCATTATGTGTCATGTCCATTTTGGTGATGAAAATGACAATAAGCATTTGATTTAAATGTCAGGGGTAAGGGTTTAGTAGGATCAAGTGATTTAACAATAGGCAAAGTGATCATTTGTTGTTGTAAAAGTTGAGTCATCATGTTATGAGGGGTATCAGGAAAATGTGTAAATTGTCTCTTTGGATCCCCATAATTAAAGGGCACCGTTGTTTTAACAGTAGCAACTTGGTTATTAACAGGTGGAATGGGTTGCTAAGGAGGAGGATGGAATTGTAAGAAGCCTTTGTTTTGTTTTCTAAAGGGTTGTGAATTTTTTAATTTGACATGTTTAGATTTCTTAGCTCGGCTAGAAGTAGACTTGGCATCATGACTACTAACCAAATTGTGATAGTCACAAAGGGTTGTACATAGATGCACGAAAGAGGGAAATTTCTTCATGGTCAGTTTATCTTGAATTTGACTTTGTAAATTTTCAATGAACATCTTTTGGAGATGTGGATTAGGAACCTTGACATCGATTTGAGCATAAAGTGACTGATAGCGTGAGATGAAATCGATTACATTTTCATCCACATTTTGTTTACATCTCATTAAATCAGCCAATGTCTATTTGGGAGTCATGTGCACTTGGAAATGATTTATGAATGCATCAACTAGTTCATTAAATGAACAAATGGAATTGTTCAGTAAAGAGGAAAACCATTCCAAGGTAGTGTCCTTTAAACTCCTAGGAAACAGTTTAGCTAACAATTTATCGTCAAGGATAAAATCACTACATAAGGTGGTATAAGCATTGACATGATTAGTAGGATCGGCCTTCCCTCTGTACTTCTCAAATCTAGGTATCTCAATTCCTTGTGGCATCAGTGTTCTTAATATTTCTAAAGATAATGGGCTGCTACAAACATAATAGGTGGGTGGTGCATTTTGACTTTGTTTTATGGTGGATATTTGTTGTTGCATAGAAGAAATAGTGTGGAAGAGTTGTGTGATGAGAGGATCAGGATAGGTGGTAGGAGATGGAAGAGAGAGTGGGGATGGAGTGTATGTAGTAGTAGGACAAGTGAAGGGAACACTGATAGGTGGGAAGGTGGTAGAGGATAGAACATTCAATGCCACAAAGGAACTAGGAGTACTAGTAGGAATACTGAAGGAAGGAGTCACATTACTAACAGATTGCATGGCTGTTGCAACTTGGGGAGTGGTGTAGGTGGGTATAGATGCTATTGTTGAAGGGGGAGGAATGTGAAGTCCTCCTTGGATAACCATAGTGTTTGCTGGTTGAGATGCACTAGAGGTGGAAGGGACATGCTTTTGATATATCTCAACAATTTATTTCACAATTTCTAGACCTTCATCACTTTCAAGCATGTGATGGATGTTTTCTATTGTGGGAATGTAGTGGTTGAAATGTTTTCAAGACTTACTTGATGTTGGAGATTTGTTATGTCCTCATGAATGTTAACTATTTTATCATGTGGTATAGAATTAGTTTGTGTGTCAACATGCCTACTTCTTGAATGTAAAGAGTTACTAAAGGTGTTGTCTATGCCTAATGCACTATTATCAATACCAAGAGTAGTAGCTCTGGACAACCCAAGGTCCACAATGAATGTGCTATCATGGGAGGCCATGAGTTTGGAACTTCTTCTCACTAAATTATTATTAGTAGGGGACCAAACACTCATACAAAGGATACTAAAGGTGGGGTGGATGGAAATCTAATGCAAAATAGGAGCGATAAAATGCTAATAATAGAAATTATGGAAACTGTAACAAAGATGCAGTAACAGAAAACAGAAATGTAGAAAATGCTCAAAAAATGACAGAGATTATAGTGCACAATATGCAACTGGACTAATTTTCCAAGGGTGGCAAATGAGTCAAGGGATGA
This sequence comes from Sequoia sempervirens, assembly GCA_007258455.2. Classification (NCBI taxonomy): domain Eukaryota; kingdom Viridiplantae; phylum Streptophyta; class Pinopsida; order Cupressales; family Cupressaceae; genus Sequoia; species Sequoia sempervirens. The sequence goes on along the minus strand of VDFB02271358.1, from coordinate 528,278,892 downwards.
ATTTTTTTGAAATTTTTTTTTTTTAAAAAAGATGAATTTTATACTTTTCAGATTGTTTGATGCAAAACTATGATGCAGATGCATAATTTTAGTGTTTTTTAAATGATTGGAAATGCAAAAATGAAATCTATATGATCTTTTCACTAATGCAAATTTGAAAATCCTAGGATGCAACACAATACAAAACCTAATGCAATGTTGATGCAATCTAACCCTAGGATGCAAATGCACTTGAAATAAGAAGTAAAAATGTTCTAAGGATGTGTTCACCAAAATGTAAACACGGGTTTTGGTACCCTAATGGTCTCTTTCACTTCTAGGATCTTTCACCTAAAAGGAAAGGAATAGGGCACAAACCGCTATGTTCACACTCAAGACTAATGCAATATGGATGAAATATGCCTAGATGAGATGATATAAATGAAGAAAATGAACAAAATCCATTGATTATGAATGCAAAACTAAGAAATGTGAAGTGTTTGAAAACACACTATGATATGCAAAATGAACTAAAAACATAAACAAACAATGAAAAAACTTAATGAAATTGAATGGGGTGCACCTAGAGGCTGAAAGCTTATGTGAGGAAGTTCTAGAATGTTGTGGAGATTAATGTTGAAGCCCACCGGGAGTCATTCACCATAGATGGCGAATTAGTCATGTTTCTGGTGAAAACTGTTGAAATAGGTTTTGAGATGTCAAGAACAGAAAACTTCAAAAAACACTTTTTCAAGCCTGGCAGTGGGACTCGTTCACCACAAATGGTGAATTAGTCCACCTACAGATTTTTGAAAAGTCAAGGGTCAACTTTGTGGGTCCTGGTCTGCACTTTTCTGCCTGATAGGTTGTCGGATCCAAATCTGAAAAATCTAATGGGAAAGTATTTTGTAAGCTTCAAATAGGGTTTTGTTGACTTTGAATGATATTCAACAATTTGATGACACTTTTAACACCTATCTCTTTGAAATTTTTTTTTACAAGACCTACAAAACACACATGCAAAGAGGGGAAAAGTGTTAAGGGTTAGAGTATAAGGGTTTTCCTTGGTCAAACCCCAGTTTGGTAATCAAACCCTTAAAAATGGAATAAAATAAAGAGATAATGATGAACAAACAACATGCAATGTCATAAAATCACCAAAGCCTTGATGTTGAAGTCTGAAGATGTGCTGCTCCAAAATGTTGGAATGCTTGATTGAGTGATTAAGGATGCTAGAAATGCTATGATGAATGCATGAATGATTTCTTGAGTGAATTATGTTTATGGGGGGTTAAAATGAATAGAAAATCATATATTTATACAAATTATGCCTTAATTTCCAAAAAAAACATCACAGGTTGACCTTAGGTCTTAAGAAATAAAAACCTGCCAATAATTTGAATTTATTTTGATTTTTGTACCAAGAGAGGCATGTGAATGGGTGTCGGGAATTAAGTTGTATTAAATGACGTTTGTTAGGTTTATATTTAAAAATACACTTAATTAAGGCTTGTAAGTGCATAAAGGGGCCAAATAAAGCATAAGAAAAGTGTATTTATTGATGACAAGCCTAGAAAAGTGTGAAAGTTTGTTACAAGACTTTAAAACACTTTAAAATAAGACTTGGTAAGTGATAAAAAGGGGGTATGTAGGTGAATTATAATAAGAGTCTAGAAAAGTGTGAAAATGTGTTAAAACAGTTTTACAAGACACCATAAAGTCTTAATGATTCATAAAGATTCAAGACCTAATGTGAATGTGTGGGCCACATTGCAACATTAAATCAAGAAAAAATCAAGCCAATTAAGCACAAGGAGGGAAAAATAAGACAAATTAGAAGGGTTACTTTTTTCATGTCCACACCTTGATAAACTAGAGCAGACTGAAGCAAGTCCCACAGTGAGGTCTTAGCTGGAGAAACTTGAGGTTGCTTGACAAGATCACAATCACTGGGTGCTTTAGTTGTAAGTTTAGGTGCTTGAAGAAGGCTTGATTGTTTATTCATTCCATTCTCATAAGTATGGTTTACCGCTCTGTAAGAGGGAGCCTTAGAAAGATTAGGAGAGTCACTACCAAATGGAACACTATCAATAGAAAAAATCCTTTTAGGAGGACTCGCTGGAGTCACATAAATGATTGGTCTCTTAGGCCTCTAAGGGGAAACAGGGACATAGATTACATTTACAGAATCATCACAACTAGTAGAATAATTAATTGAAGAGATATTCTCAACCTTGATCCAAACAGGATCAAATGTGGAAGGAGATCCATCATGCGCTAATGCATCATCTCTAGAGGAGAGTGCATTGGAATATATAAGAAATTTATCATTCAAAAATGCAACATCTCTAGAAGAGAGTGCATTGGAAGGTATAAGAGATTCATCATTTACGAATGCATCATCTCCAAAAGAGAGTACATTGGAATGAATAGAAGGTAGAGTAACATCAAGAAAGGTATCAATGATTTCATCTTCTTGCAACAAGATATCCTATGAAACAAGAAGACTTTCGTGAGAAGGATCAAAGATACCAAGTGACATGGGTAAACCCAAGTCACCATCACATGCATGAAATAGAATACAATTAAAAATTTGAACAAAATTAAATACTGAACTAATAAAAGAAGATATTAAATTCATTACAATTTTTTCAGTATTTTCTATGTTCTAGCAATTCACATTTTCGAAGGTCTTCAGAGCAGAATTTGAGGTCTAAACTTGTGTCGATTCCTAAAATTTGACTATCAAAGGTAATTTTATTTTAGGGATTGAACTAGTTCTCTAGAAGACCTTTCCAATGGTGCAAACAGTTCTGAATTCCGAGAATCGAGTCAAAATTTATGACCCCGCCAAGTAGGGGTAAATAAATTCCTAGTTTTTTGGAAGATTTTCTCTTCACGTCAGGTTCACCAAAATTTAGAGAAGGGGGATTCGCTACTCATGAGTTCTCTTCATTCAGAGAGCCTCATGGGGTGAACTGCCCTAAACTACCTCAAGGAACAACGACGAGAGTTCTAGAATCAGGAAGAGCAGGTCACAAAGATTCTCTAGATAGACTGACAAGCTCTCGGCCAAAGGACAACACAAAATACTGATGACAGCACAACAAGTTGGCATCCTAGAGGTTCGTTGGCATCTCATACAGACCAAAAAGTGAGTTTATCATAGATAATGACAAAGTGGCTACTTCTACTCTGATTGCTAAGTATTTCCAGAGTACAGGAAAGTAATAGAAAGTGATAGAATTGAAATAAAGTAAAAGATAAATGATACAGATAAGGAGAAGAAAGGAAGGAAATTCTTACAACCACACAAGTGATGAAACTTCTAGCCTATGAATATCTTCAAAACCTACATGCGTGATATCTGGAGAAATTATTGGGGTTGTATAGGGGTTTTCCTCAGTCAAACCCCCATATTGGTGTTCCCACTTCCATGGACAACCAAAACGATAGAGAGAGTAGTTCCAAAATGGAAAAAGTGGGTGGTGAAAGAAAAAACCACTCAGGAGTAGAATCCGCACCACCAAGTATGAGTGATCAAAGCAATCCCCGCTTGAGGAGGAGAACCTGTATAACAAAAGAGGTGATAAAAGGAATCCCCACTCAAGGAGGAGAACCCGTATCATAGAAGAGGATGTGAAAATTCCCAAGATGATCAAAGGTGCAAGAAAAGCTTCAGGAGCCAAGGAGGGAAGCCAAGAGAGCTGCAAGAGCCAAGAGTGTTGTAGAGGGTACTGTGAGAATAGAAGAGTGTTGTAAAGACTACTTTTAGAGGTCGAAGAGAAGAAGCAAGAACTTAGAAGACCAAAGGGATTGAAAAGACTGCTTTTAAGGAGGGAAAATAAGCTTCTCCAACCATTACAAGGCATCTTAGGCCGTTACCACTGAAAAAAGGTGAGGACAAGTGGAAAACATGCTCGGAGACAACTATTTGAGCATTGAAACATCGCACGATCCTACCACGACATGCAGAAATTTGTGCAGCACACTAGTGTCTAGAAACATCACGCTACAAACCAAACACAAACGGGAAAGGCACAAAGTCAGATGCAAATCTAACACATGAGGGTAGCTACTGAAAAGGGATGTTCGAGCATCCTAAGAAGGGAAAAAGGCTGATGCAGGGGCTAAAATGAGCCTACACAAATTCTAAGGGAGTGGACACTAAAGCGGATGCAAGAATGTATGTAAATTGAAATGGGTGCACTTTTACGACTATACAGTCTCGTTTCTTCATGAAGTGTCCCAAAAGGGTGCTAAAGTGTCTAGGGCCTTTAGGAAAGCACACTAGAACCAATTTAGTACACTTATATGATTATTTATGTAGAAATTGAAGAGATTAGACTGCTTATAGGACATATTTTTGTTTTTTCTGTTAGGTACCCACCCATTCGCATTAGCGTCTGGGTGTAGATAGATTAGCCTACTTAGAGATCTAGTCCCCACTCTTTCAATGGAGGGCATAGAGCTGATTCAAACTATTGGAGTATATTGGGCATACCTCATGCCCCCCATGAGGTACCATGATGCTATGTTGATGGCACTAGTAGAGTGTTGGCATGCGGATACATGTACTTTCCATCTTCTGACTAGCTAGCAAGATGATGATCACACTAGAGGATGTTCACCATATACTCCAAGTTCCTATTCAAAGTGAGTGTGTATTCTTCTGAGCAGAGCGGTAATTCTAGAAGATGAAATATAACATGCAATATTGCCTTTGTAGACCATTACATGAGGAGAGAGTGAGGGAACAAATCGATCTTCCTATACTATTATATTGATGGGCCCCACTAGTTAGATGGATCATGATGCTCATGGTTGTATTAGTACTGATCCCAAACAACCAGGGAGCACACCTGGAGGGAGGAATGATACACCTGATACAAGGGATGATAGAGCATCAAATAGTATATGCTTGGGGGCGTTGTATCCTAGCGCACCTATATTATGATCTTGGATGGTTTATCTTTTAGGAGGTGGATAGTATGGTAAATTGTATGCTTCTACAGGTTTGGTGCCTTGAGCACATCACTTGTACCAGACCTACCGACTTCTTGTTTCTGACAGCCATGGGGTATCCTCAAGCCTTTGGCTATCCTTTTCAATGGTTTTGGCAGTATGGTGATTTACCCTTTTGGAGAGTGTGTTTTGATTGACTAGAGGAGGACAAGATCCCTTGGAGACCTTATTAGCTTGTGCTTCAGTGGCCAAATCACACTTGGCAGATGAGGAGGTTATAGCTAATAGATTTTTTATTGGTAGACATAATTATGTAGTACATCCTTTCTACTATGATCATGTCATGCGATAGTTTGGGTAGATGTAGATAGCACCCAGGGCATGACCATTCTTGAAGAGATCAATGTGGAGTGCTCGAAGACCAGGTGATACTATACAATTCACTATAGACAATGTTATCTTCAATGACTCTGAGTACTCAGATCATGACATTCCTTCGATCTCCAACATGGGTGACATTGATTCCACAAATGACTATGAGGAGTGGTGGAAAATATCATGACTAGCTCTCATGTTTCCTATGGAGGAGCCGATAGGTGATGCAATGCCACTCCCGGATGAAGGAGATGAGGTAGAGGATAGTGCCGAGGAGACACACTACAGGATTTCAAAAATATTTACAAATTTTATAGATGAGGAGTATGATGAGGATGTAGATCGTAACTATGACGGCCAAGAAAGAGGATATGAGGAGGATGAGGAGGGGGATCATTCCATGAGTGAGGGTGATGAGGCAGAAAGTGAGGATCCAATAGGGCATGAGTGGGGAGAGCCCTCTCCAATTCATATGACTAGATCACAAGCAGCAGCTGCGACATGCACCAATAACCATATTCATTGAGAGGCTAGCACATTCTCCATGCCCCTTGCACATGCCGAGGCTGATTTTACATAGCCTGCTAGGGATATAGATGATGATATGTCATTTATTGTTATAATTTATTCTTGTTCTTACATTTTATATATATATCATGATGTGTACTGATATTTTATTGTTTCTACCTTGTAGAATCTGTGAGAGACTTTTGAGATCTCGATCAATAGGTGGTTGCAGAGATAGTTCCCCCATCAGTTGAAGAGGAGGCCATAGGATCAGAATATGTGCCCCCATCCATTGTGGATTGAGACCCAGAGTCATTCAAGCCATACGTGAGACTGTGGGTAGCGTATGATAGTTTGAGGTGCATCCACTGAGCCAATGATGCCCCTGAGGCACAGTCATTGTGGACCCCAGCAAAGTTGGAGAGACTAGAGGTAGAGGTAGCCAGGCTACAGGTAGAGAGGGATCAGATAGCAAGAGCACATCGAGAGGCCCTTGGACAGATATGGGATTTAGAGTTTTCTCTTGGTACACTTAGTGGATCACAATCACAATCGCACACCACCATCTCCTAACAGACTGCCACCAGACAAATGCAACCACTAGGTCCTGAGGGATTTAGTAGTCACAAGCCTCAGTAGTATTGTATATTTGATGATATGTACACAATATATATATATATATATATATATATATATATATATATATATATATATATATATATCAGCACACTATGTTTTCTTCTTTTTTCTTATGTATTTGAATGTTAAATGGCAATGTGATTAATTAAATAACTATTGTAGATTATTTAGTGAATGTTTCCATGATTTAACATGCTTTATGTGATCTTACAAAAACTTATTATAGTTTCTCGTAGATGCAACATTGTGATTAAGTATATTATGCTAAATTAGATGCACCTATGGTCTAACTAAAGAACATTAAACGGATATAAGGATCTAATCTAACACAACAAACAAGATAAGCTTGAATAGTATGAAAGCTAAATTAATTATTTAAAGATGAATTAAATAACCACAGTAGTGTTTGAGACACACAAGTGACTATTTTTTGAGAACGAAGTAATGCGAAATCTCCTGGAATGGAAACCAGTAACTTTAACAACATTGCCTATCATTCATACTATTCAAGGGGATTAGACATAATACCAGAAAAAATGTGTAGTATTAATAGGATCTTTGAGAGGTGTGCCATCCATTTCTGTTAATGTGTATGCACCAAACCCATAGCTTTCGTTAATTATGTAGGGTCCTAATCAATTAGGACTGAATTTTCCTTTTTTGGTCAGGTCAGTATTGACATTTCATTGATTAAATTCATACAAGACTAAGTCACCTTTACTAAATACATGAGGGATGACATGATCACTATAATTACATTGCAATTGCTTAACATAAGATTGGAGGTGCTCAAGAGAATTAATGTGTTGTTCATCAAGCATCTCAGGTTGGTGTAATTTTTGTTGTTTGTAAGTGTCGTCATCGATAAGTCCCTGAAGTGTAATCCCTAATGTGGGGATTTCTAACTCCAAGGGCAGGGCATAATTGCCTCGGTACCATATACAAGGTTATAAGGAGTTGTTCCAATTGATGTTCTAATTTTAGTACGGTAGGCCCATAACGCATACGTGAGTTGCATATGCCAATCCTTGTTATGTTTATTTACTATTTTTTTGAGGATTTGCTTGAGGGTCTTATTAGTTGCTTCAACTTTTCTGTTAGATTGCAAGTAGTAAGGTGTTGAAAAGTGATGTTGGATATTAAATGTATCAAGGAATTTCTTCACATCGTTGTTCTTGAATGGTGTTCCATTATCCAAAATTATCATGGAAGGAAGTCCAAAGTGAGCAATAATGTGTTCCAATATGAAACAACATATTACATCAACAGTTGTGGATTGAAGAGGAATAGATTCTACCCATTTTGTAAAAAAATTCATTGCTATGATTATAAACGTATGTCCAGCAGATGAAGGTGGTGATATTTTTCCAATTAGATCCAATCCCCACAATGAGAATGACCAAATAGGAACTTGGGAACAAAGCTCAGAAGCAGGAGCAAAAATCAAATTACTATGTTCTTGACATTTGTGACATCTCTTAACATACGCAAAGCAATATTTTTCCATATGTCTCCAGTAATATCCCATATGAATGACTAGGGATATCCCTCCAAAATGACCTCCACAGGAACCTGCATGTGCCTCTTCAAGTACTATGGATATTTCAGATTCATTAAGACATATAAGAAACATGTCGTTAAAGGATCTTCTATATAATATGTCAACAAGGATGATGTAATTGGTTGCTAATTTTCATAAGTGATGTCCAGTGTTCTTTGTTGTGGGCTCGGGAACAGTACCACCTTTCAAATAGTTGAATATTGTATAATACCATTCATATGAATCTTGCTTGGTTGTTTCAAATACTTCTTCAATTTTTTTGTTGATGTATGGTTTCATGATTGGGTGAATAGTAAATGTGAAATATTTCGAAGGATCTTGAGGTGATATAAGAGAAGCTACACTTGCCATTGCATCTGCATGTCGATTATCTTTTCATGGGATATTGTTAATGGTGAATGCTTTGAAACTTTCTAACAAGTTCATCATGAGATGCTTATATTTTGATAACTTTTCATGCTTTGCTTGATATGTCCCATTTATGTTTTGATTACTAATTGTGAATCACCAAAGATCTTAATGTCTTTTGCACCCAAGATTAAAGTAGCATGTAGCCCAACGATCAATGCTTCATAATCAGTGGTGTTGTTTGTACATAGGAACTTTAATTGATATGACAAAGGAATAGGATTTCTTGCAGGTGGGATGAGTATAGCACTAGCACTAGAGCTTGTTCTACACTTAGATCCATCAAAGTATAACTCCCATGTATTAGTTTCGGTTGTCAACACATTATCATCGGGGAAAGAGTCATTACTAGGTAATGCAAAAGGTGAAGGAGCGTTAGCCAATTGGTCGGTCAAGGCTTGACCCTTAATTTCTTTTTGTAAAAAAAACTTCAAGTCAAACTCAGTCAACAATATCATCCACTTAGCTAGACGTCTTGATAAATTATTTTTATTGAAAAGATGTTTAAGGAGGGTCGAATTTTGTCATCACTTGTATTTCAACATTCAATAAATAATGTCGCAACTTACTGGTAGCAAATACAAGGGACACACATTTTTTTCTATTGTTATGTATCATTTTTCATAAGCTATCATGGTACGATTGATGTAATAGACTAGATTCTCTTTATTTCTTTTTTCTTGTTGAGCCAACAATGTTGCGAGAGCATGAGTTGATGCGGCTGTATAAAGTATAAATGGTTTATTTTGCATAGAGGGTTGTAAAATAGGTGGAGTTACAAGGTATTCCTTCAAACTCTCAAAAGCCTATTTACAATCATCATTCCAATCAAAGTGGACATCCTTTTTAAGCAGATGTGTAAATGGTAACATTTGATCAGCTAAAGATGCGATGAAATGATGGATGGCTTGAATTATTCCTTGTAATGTGTGTAACTAAGAAATGTTTTTAGGAGGTGGCATGTTGACAATAGCATCAATCTTCTTTTATCCACCTCGATGCCTCTGTGAGATACAATAAACCCTAAATTTTTTATACTATCTACACCAAAGACACATTTTTTTGGATTCAATCTCATGTTGTATTTTCGCATCCACTCAAAGATTTTCTAGACATTCATGTTGTCTTGTCTTGTTAATGATTTGGCTAGGATGTCATCAACACAATCTTCCAAAAATTTATGTATGTAATCATCAAATATGAGCATCATAGCTCGGTGATATGTTGCACCCACATTCTTTAATCCAAAAGGCATCATAACCCAACAAAATGTTCCCCAAATAGTTGTGAATGATGTTTTGTACTGATCTTGAGGGTTGATGAAAATTTGACTATATCTAGAAAATCCATCCATGAATGACAAAAAAGCATGTCTGATAGTCGAATCCACTATCATATCTATATTAGGAAGGGGAAATTCATCTTTTAGAGATGCTTTAGATCATGAAAATCCATACACATCCTAATACGATTTTTAGGTTTTGCAACTACAACAATTTTTGAGATCCATGGAGAATAATCTATAGGTCTTATGAAACTAGTGTTAAGGAGTTTTTCAAGTTCACCCTTAACAGACAAAGCTATTTTAGGATTCATCTTTCATATCTTTTGTCGAACAGGCTTGGAATTCTCAACAAGCACAATGTTGTGTGTCACTATCTTTGGATCGATTCCTAGCATGTCCAAATATTTCCAAGCAAAGAGTTCCGGAAAGTCATGGAGTAAGGTTGCAATATCCTCTTGTTCTTCATCACTAAGGCAATTTCTTATCTTATTGACTTTCTCTTTATCAATTATATCCATTGGTATATCAATTGTATCCCCTAAAGGAAGTGTATTTGACCTTGGAAATTCAAGATTGTATTGTTTTGTATTTATGTCATTCTCATTACTTTCACCTTTTGCATCTTTTTGCTTGGTACTGATCATAGCGCATGTAGCCTTTGTTTTGGGAGGATTAGATGGTGTATCATAAACTCCCAAATTTTTTTTCAAGGCTTCATCATCTTCAAATCATTCCCATGATGGTGGTAAATCCATGTCAAGCAATTTAGGATGCTTCATAGTGAGGCTGATTTTTGGTTTGCATATGATAGTATTGATGTTTAACAATTGTTTCTTCATTGCTTGTGTAATTTTAGAGGGACAATATCCCAATCTAGTCTTTGTCTCTTGTGGGTTAGGCTCTATGGGAACCTGAATTTCTTGGTCTTTCTTTCCACATCCTTTACCACTATAACCCAATTGTTTCACAAGTTCGTAACCTCTCCCATAATTTTTTTCCATTTCTTTCGAGTTCACTGGTTGTTGGTAGTATATCTCATCAAATTTTGTTGTATAAATTCTATCCTCTTTAGGAGTAGATGAGGTAGATGTTTGTGAGTGTTCTTCTAGGTTCTAATTTGACATAACCATTGGTTGTTTTTATTTGTCATCTTTTCTTTTGATTATGTATTCTCCCATAAATGAGGGTGTAAACTCTAAAGAACCCCAATCATCATCTAACAATTTTGACACTGTTTCCATTTATTGCTTGTCTTCTTGGTTCTATGTTGGATGTTGGAATTAGTGTGCTCAAAGGACTTTTTCTTCCTTTTTCAACTTGTAAGCGACTTTCAATCTCGGGGTCCATTTCAACTTGGTATACCTTGTCATAGACATACTTCATAATACGATGAAGAGTCAAAGGAACCACATGCATCTCATGAATCCATGGTCTTCCCAAAAGAAGATTGTATGAAAGATCATGAGGCATGACATGAATAAGAGTTTGTAAGGTGACCTTTCTAACTATAACAAGTAAAGTGATCACACTGAGCGGTTTCCTTCCTACGTTGCCGAATCCTCGAATTGATAAAGAGTCAAGTTGCATCATTGATTTTTCTGCTCACAACTTATCTAAGAGTTTCACACTGCACACATTAAGGGCTGATCCATTATCAATCATGGTCCTTTTTATGCCTATTCGATTAAATTGAGCAATTATCATAAAGGCATCATTTTTATGCCGCAATACCAAAGGGGGCAGCTCATGTTGGTGAAATGTTATGTCTACATTAATTGTATTCATTCCTTGTATGAGAGCTACCACATCATTTACATTTGGGAGGAACCACTATTTTTTGCAAGGTTGTTTGAAGCATATTGTGATAGTTTGGTGAATTCTGAATTATGTCCCATAGGGATATCTTTGCAGGGGTATTCTTAAGTTGTTCAACAAGATTATACTCCTTTCCACTATGTGAAGTTAAACAAGGGGCACTAAGCAAAATGGGATTAGGTAAAGGTAAGGGTGTCGGGGTTGGTTGTTGTGGTTTCAGATTATTTCAAGTGTTGTATGTATGAGCAATGGTATTATAACTCGATTGCTGCAATACATTAGTCTTAGGTGGATAAAGGGTAAACTCAAGCTTGTTTTTAGGTTGTTGTTTATGTGAAGGTGGGTAAAGGATGATTTGAGGTTGAATCATGTCAACTTATTGTGTTTTTGGTTTCTCATAACAAGCCTTAGTGGATGGGCTTTGTGAAATGAATTCCTTAAGGGCTTCATCTAACATACCAAATTCCTCACTACTAAAAGGCTTGAGGGTTAAGTTAACTTCGCTTGGTTTAGGTTTTTCATGACAAGCCTTAGTGGATGATCTTAGTGAGAGGAAGTCCTCAAGGGCTTCATCTAAAATTTCTAATTCATCACTACTAAAGGGATTGGATTATATGCTTTTTCTATATTTAAGCATTTTTTGAATTGTTTCTTTTGATGTTTTCAGGTTTTGTTTTCATTTTCTAATGAATCTGATCTAAGTGAACTAGGAACTAATGTTGAAAATGAAAATTACAAAAATCTAATGCTATCCATAATTGCCATGAATGTAAATAATGTTATTTCTAATGACTTTAATGTAATAGAAAGCAATTGAACTGAAGCATACAAGTAACAGAGGCAAACATAAGCTTAAAAATTGGAAATGTAATTATGTAAACAATAGTGCGAATTTTGCAATGGGACTAATTCACCCAAGGTGGCAAATGAGTCCTAGTAGGGATTTTTTTAGAAATTTCATATTTTTTTGGTTGATTTTTATGTTTTCTATGTTGTATGGCCTAGATTGCAAATGTATTTTTTCATTGATTTCCAATTAAATTAAATGCAAAAATGCAAGCTAAATGTGCTTTTCACTAATGCAAATTTTGAAACCCTGGAATGCAAATTAAAGAATAAAAATCTAATGCAATGTTAATGCAACCTAAATATAGGATAAAAAATGCACTCCAAACCAGAAATATGATGCTCTATATGCAGGTTCACCAAAATGAAATGAAGAAAAATGGGTGCTTCCTTTCACTTCTAGAGTTTTGGACCTAAAAGGAGAAAGACCAATTTTTCAACCTTTCACTCAAGAACTAGCCCTTGAGATTTCAATGCAAATGAGATTGAAACCTAACAAAGGGAAGGTTCTAGGGATTGAATGATAGATAATGGAGGGTTCACCACCAAGTGTAAACTTGGAAAAGACAATGAGTTGGAAAACACAGTGTGATATGCAAACAAATGCTAAATAACCTAAAGAATGCTCTAGAAATGTAAATAAAATAGAACAAAAAAGAAAGAATACAAATGGTGTGCACCTAGAAACCTTTAAGGGACTGGAAATAGCTCTAAAATTCTAGAAATTTGGACTTTTTATGCTACTGGGACTCATTCACCAACCTGGGAAAATCAGTCTTAGATCCTAGTTTCTACACGGGAGTTCGTTTCAGGAAAAAGGGTATTGGAATCTGCAAATAGATCTAACAAGCAACTTCAATGGGACTCATTTTCCACTCTTGGTGAATTAGTCCCATTTCACTTTTTTGAAAACTAAAGGTTATTATCTGCACTCTAACACCTGCCTTTTTCTTCCAATTTGAGTTTCAGGCCTGAATCTGTGAAAAACACCTGTAAAAAAGAATTAAAAAGGATTTGTAATGGGGGGTTTTCCTTGGTCAAACCCCTAGTTTGGTAATCAAACCTTGGTAAAAATGATGAAATGTGCATAAAAACCCTAGCCTTAGGTGTGTTAAAGACTAGGAAATCTAAGGCATGATGCAATCCTATTCTAATGTGCAAGAATATGATGCAACAATGGAAATGAAAAGATGAACAAGTCGCTTGTGATGATCTCCAATCACCCCAAGTGAACTCTAATGATGCTTGTACCTTCCTTAGGCTGAATGTAGAGTGACAATGGAAGATGGAATCACTTAGGAAATAAGTCTTTAGTACTAGCTTGATGGCTAGTTACATCTCCCCAACCTAGAATCAATCATGATTCACCATAGGCATCCATGATCAACCCTTGATAATGCTAGATCTTGTTAGAAACTGAGCTTGAAGACTTGCAAATTACTCTAATGTTGCTCCAATGTTTCAACTTTGCTTTCTTTTGGAATTAGAATTCTCTTGTGAAAGATTGTTTGAAGACTCTTGATGCTTGATGCTTGCTCAAAGTTCTTGAATTATGCTTAGATTCTATAAAAAAATGACTTAGAAGCTTGATTTTATAGGAATTATCACCCATTGACCGTTATTTAGATCTCAAAGGCCAAAATTTACCAAAAACATGAATTAAATTGATGAATTCCTGCTCAAATTTGAAAAATATTCCAAATGGGACTCAATCACCACACTTGGTGAAGGGGTCCCACCTAAGGGGACTTGTTCGCCTATGTTGGCAAATGATTCCCACCTTAGATTTTTGAGGTGGGTAACTTTCAAGATTTTCAGGGATTTAAGTGACTGTATGTGATTTTATATGATTTTTGAGTGAAATGAGCCTCAAGATCCAAAATAATGGGTCCTAGGGGCCTATAAATGGTGATTTTAAAGGCGAATTAATGCAAGGGTTCCAAAATATTTCTAGATTAAGTGTGAAATTTCCTCTTTCTCCAAGAGTGCACAATTTTCTACACTACATGAATAAGTAAATCACTTGAGTTTATGAGATACTATGTGTATGGGGACATAGGTGGGATTACCTATAGAGTTAGAGTTTCTACTTGATTAGTTGCTTCACACTCTTGAGATGAAGTCATATTGTTGACAAGATTTTACTCTTTTGAACAACTCTTTTTTAAAGGAGATTACACTCTCGAATGGAATCATCTATTGCTATGATTATTCTTCAATTGAGGTCAATCATTGATGTGGCTATTCTCTTGATGAGAACCACTTATTAATGTGATATATTACTAATTGGATTCGATTATTTATGAATATTTGATCTATGAATAAAAGAAGCTTATGTAGCTATACTCTAGAAGTTTTCTTTTGAGACAAATAGCTTGTCTATGCAAAGTTAATTCGTAGACTAGAAAAGCTCATATGTTATACGATTGAGGATTAGAATATCCATTGAAGGGAATAACTTTTTCTTATGCTTTATTGGTAGAGATACCATTGCATTTTTGGAAAAAAGGGGGATTAGGTTATTTCTAAGGTTAGGGACTACCTATGAAAGGAAATTACCTAATCATGGTATATAAATGGTCATAATCCAAACTAAGCTATAGAAGTGTATGTGAATAGAATGATTGTCACTCAAAGTATTGGGTGAGAATACTCTGGCCAAAGTAGTGTAAGTTGCCACTACTTACACTATCAGTTCACTGTGTTCCTTTCATGTGTTCTAGTTCAAGATTTTCATACTTGTAGAATGACGACCGTATGAATAGGATCTAGTTTGTAGAACACAACACTGAGATCAAATAGGCTATTTTTATGGGGTTTACCAACCAATCTCTTTGTCGAAGGGTAGGGCCATCCGGTCACATGTGACAAATGTGCAAGGAACCACATTTGTTTTGTGGTTGGTAGAAAATAACTTGAGTGATGCTTCTCCTCATCACTCGGCGACCGAGGTTTGTAGATGTTTGCTCCAAAATTGGGGACAAATGGAGTGTATGCACCAACAAGCAAGGACATCCAGAAGGTATGCACCATTACGGAAACATCAAGATCAATTTGTATATCTATTGCTAGATGAAGCTCAGAAGAGCTATGTATGTATCATGTACCCATTTATATGGAAGGATGTAATCATGAATGATATACTTGTGTTCATATAATATGACATCTTTGTTATGGAAAGAATTGTGAAATTATAATGGAATTTTGGAAATAGAGTTATTTAAAATGTGTATGTAATTTACATTATGAAAATAAAAAAAATTATTGCTATATCATAGCAACATAGAATATTCACTTAAAATGAAATCTTTGGAATTTTACTAAGTAGAACATCGGGGTTGTTACACCATATGCAACCTAATACGATTATCAGATTTTATGATTGTGACAATGTTTGAGATCCATGGGGAATAATCTATAGGATGAATAAAGCTAGCTTCTAGGAGTTTTTTAATTTAAACCTTAACCAATAAAGCTATATTAGGATTCATCTTACATATCTTTTGTCTTACTGATTTAGCATCTTACACAAGGAAAATGTTTTGCATAACTATCCTAGCATCAATACCTGACATATCCGAATAAGTCCAAGAAAAAAGTTCATGAAATTCATGTAATAGTGTTGCATGGTCTTCTTTTTCATCCTCATCAAGGAACTTTCCTATTTGAATCACTCTCTCCTTGTTAGATGTGTCCATCGGTATGTTAATTGTATCTCCCATAGGTAGTGCACTTTGACTTGGAACTTTGGGAATATGTTCTTCTTTGTCTTCTTCAACATCACTTGTTTTCTTTTCTTTAGCAAAATATTTTGTACTAACTATGGCACAAGTGAATCCTTGTTTGTGAAGGGGAGTTGGTGACTTATCATAAACTCCTAACATTTTCACCAAGGCTCCATCATTTTTAAAATATTCTAATGATCCACCACTTGTTATATCAATTAATTCAAGATGCTTTAGAGTGATATTTGTCTTAGAAGAACCACACATAACAATTTTGACATTAAGTGAAGGCATTTTTTATGCTTTCGTTATCTTAGATGAGAAATATCCAAGACCATTTTTTTTCTTGTATTTTAGGCTCTATAGGGACACGAATGCCTTATTATTTCACACCACATCCATTTCCACTATAACCAAGTTGTTTCAAGATCTCATAACCTCTTCCATAAAGCTTGTCCATTTCTTTAGGATTTGGTGGTTTTTCATAATCAACTTCATTGAATCTTGTTGTGTAACTTGTGTCCTCTTCTAAATTGGTTGAAGTAGATGCTTTTGGAGGTTCCTCCAAATTTTTTGTTTTCATTTCCATTGTTTATTTTCACTTTCATGTTCTTTTGTTATGATCTTGTATTCTCCCATGAATGTAAGTGTAAAATCCAATGAACCCCAATCATCTTCCAATAATTTTGTGACTTTTTCAAAATGATATTCTTTCTCTTGCTCTTGCATGGGATCTAATTTTGAATTTGGTATCAATATTTTCAAAAGACTTTCCTTGTATTTCTCATTGTACAAAAAACTTATCAAGTGAGGTTCAGCCTTGATTGCATAGATCTAAAATGAAACATCAGAAAATAGATGATCCTAAAATGGAATGGGGGTATGATGCACCTATTTCCCTTAGTTCATTAGGAAAAAGAGATCCCATAGGGAAAGATTGACTTTCAACCCTTAGGTGAGTCAACCTTGGTGGAGATCTTATTGTTTTCCTTATGACCTAGGATGAGGTAAATCAACCTGAAGAACACTTTTGGGAGAAAAACTAAAAACAGTAAACAAACCCAATTATGAAAAGTAACACTTGGTTCAACATAAAATGTAAACATTAATCTAGTAGAACCTACAATTTTCCAGCAGATCTAGGAAAGTTATGATTTTATGCACCTATGTCAAAAGCTCCTTCTGAGTGTCCTACTAAGACTCATTCAGCCTAGCGTGAATGGGTCTTACAAGAAGTTTTTGAAAACTCAAAATTTTGATAGGTAGACTCTAATATGCTCTTGTAGCCTATACCTTTCAATCCTCCATTCCAAATTTGTACTGGTAACAAAAACTAGAAATTTTGGTTTGTTTATATGGGGGTTTTCCTCAGTCAAACCCCAAGTTTGGTAATTAAACCTTGATGAAAAATACATATCTGGAATCTGAAAGTGTGTGTGAGCCCTAATCATAAGTGTGTCTAATATTTTTAAGAGCTAAGATACCAAGAAACCCT
This sequence comes from Sequoia sempervirens, assembly GCA_007258455.2. Lineage (NCBI taxonomy): Eukaryota > Viridiplantae > Streptophyta > Pinopsida > Cupressales > Cupressaceae > Sequoia > Sequoia sempervirens. The sequence goes on along the minus strand of VDFB02271358.1, from coordinate 528,261,292 downwards.
ATTCAAGTGTGTTAGAATAAGATTCCTAAATGAACTTGAATGATGAACACAAGACCTAGTTAGGGAGGAGTCAAATCCCCTAATAGATTAAAAATTTGATTATACCTTGCTTTAGGTTACTAGTAGAATGAAGATAGAAGATGGGATCAATAGGAAACAAGTCATTAGATCAAGGGAAATGGCTATTTGCATGTCCCAAAACCTAGAATCCATCATGATCCACCATAGGCATCAATCTTCAATCATGAACAATGCTTGATCAATCTTCACAAAATGAACTTGAATATTTGCAAAAAATAATTAAAAATGCTACTCCAAAACTTCAACTTTGCTTGCTTGAATGTTCTCCTTGACATTGAATGCAAATCTTGTGAATAACTTCTTGATCTCTTTCTCAACCTAGTGTAAAATGGTGAAAAGACCAGGCTTTATAGGCTTCATTTCTAATTTCTCAATTATTAAATCCCAAAAGCTGACACTTAAAACTTAAATTTAGGATTTTAAGATGCCGCCAAAAACATGTTTAAAATTTGAATTTGTGATCTTAAAGGGAACCCATACGCCCAAGGGAAAATGGGTACTAACCTAAATTGCAAGGATTTATTAATTTTGGCACTGGTAGATTTTGACCCATTTTTCGATGATCGTCCATCAGAATTTCGATGGCTGTTCGACGCTATTATTGCGTCAGAATTTTGATGACATTTGAAATGTCAAAATTCTGACACAATAATAGCGACGAATAGCCGTCAAAATTTTGATGGACGGTTGTTGAAAAATGGGTCAAAATCTACCAGTGTGGGGCATTAAATTAATTAAATAAATTTATTCAATGTCTTTTGTAATGTTGGAAAATGTTTAAAGTAGGCCTTGGGATGCATAAAAAAGGGGTTTAGGGGCCTATTTATGAAGGGTAAAATGCATAAAATTGAGGTCACTAAAATAGGTACAAATTAAGTGTGAAATTGTACCAGATCACATAGGAGTACAATTCCCTACACTACAAGGATGTATTGATTGGGATAGTTCATGATTTAATGTTGCATAAGTTCCATGGTTTGGGTGTCTTATGAAGAGTCTTCTAGTGTGAGTGAATCTATGAAATTTGAATCTTGATTTTCTTTATGTATGGTTTTGGATGGGAATGTGTTCTCTAAAGTCACTTGATGGGGCACTTCCTCAAAGAACATATAATTAGATGATGAAGTTGTAAATTTCTTTGAGGCTATGATTTGTTTCTTACCTTGTGACCTTATGATAGGAATACAAGAAATAAACCTAGGAATGGTGGGATTGGATGAAAGTGATTAATGATGATGGGATAAGGAGATGAATGGCATCTAACTTAGATATGAAGTGGTGAATTGGGATGGTTGGATTCAAAGGATTAGGATGACAATGGATTCAACTTGGAAATGATATGGAAGAACAAGAATCAATGATGGATACACTTGACCAAATTTGTTGCAAGTAAATGGGTGATCCCACAATACTGGTTTACAATTTTTGGCCAAACTGGACACTAAAATATTATTTTTTTAACTAAATATTCACTTTTGGGCACCTATAGCAGCTAAACCGTGAGGAATTTGAAGATGATGCAAACTAGTGATTTGTGACATTTTGTTTGTAGATTCTAAATATATTTTTTCCAAAAAATTTGGAATCAGATTGCACTTTTTTCCCATCTCCTTCGAAAACTAGTTTTTTCAGTAAACAACATTTTTAAGGAGTGACGCTCACCGTATAACACAAAAAAAAATTCCGTGAAGGATTAAATTCTAGTTTTTTCAAATTTAGATTTGTAACTACGATATCTAGTGCTTCTAATTGGTTTCATAGTGTTTTATTGAATATTTTTTCCCTAATCAAGTTTCGAAGTCAAACTAATTACAATTAAGACATAGGACCGTATAATGCGTAACCTTTTTTGTATGCATTGAAATTCATTTTTTTTTTGTTGGATCAAGGACTTCAATATCTAGTGCCCTCATATTTTTCAATTTTTTTTTTGATAATCTACTATTTTTCCATGGGCAGAACAAATAGCTTGATTTTTAGTGAAAACCCTATGTTTAATAAAACTAAAAAAACAAATACATAATAAAACCAAAACATATTAAAATTATATTTGTTGGATAGCTCATTCCGAGGAATACCATCATCCAGTTGGGTCTGTGAAGTCTCCTCCATTTTCATCCTCAACCTGAGCTTTGAAGCGCAAACTTCTAGAGTTTTTAGGTGTCAAAGGGTGAGAAGGTGGGAAAAGGGGGGTTCATGTGAACCATGGGGGGTTCGAGCGAACCCACAGGGGTTCTCTTGAACCAGTGTTTGCTCGAACCCTAGTTTGAGTGAACCCCCTTTCAAAAAGGGTTTTGTTTGTGTTTTTTGGCGGGAATGGTGGGACCTTGCGTTAAATTGGTTCGCTCGAACCAGGGTTCTAGCAAACCCTCTTTTCATTCATTTGAACCAAAGAGTTCATTTAAACCCCAAAAAAAGAATTTTTTTTTCATGGGGTCATTTTTTACAACTTTTCTTTCCTCACTCAAATTGTAAACCACTTTTGTGGGTTTACCCAAATCTAGATCCTTCATAAATGGGGATGATTTTCTTACTTAGGGTTGACAAGTGCCTAAGCAAGATTGGATGGGGATTTTGGAAACTAACTTGGGGCAGCCAAGTTCCCAAGCTAAGGTAAGAAAAATGATAAGGTCTAGCTTAATACACCACTTAAGATAGGTAGTTTCTCAAGCAATATACAAGCTAGTGGATAAAAGGGATATAAAGATCTAAATTTGACTCTTAATATGATTGATTTTACTTTGGATATGGATGTGGATTAGAAGATGAGATAGGTCAAATGATAAAAGAGAATGGTTTGGAGGATGATATAGAGTAATGATGATGGAATATGGATGGGAAGATAAGGTGGATCAATGATGATAGATATTGGATGTTTAATGTTTGGTCTAAGGTCTAAAGATGATGATGATGATGATGATATGTAAGCTACAGAAATTAATGAAGATAAAAAAAGTGAAGGAATGACGGGGGTTTCAGTTGAATAGGATAAAAATGGTTGATATTTTAGGTGAAATGATGGTCAAAGATGGGTCCCCTAGGTCTGGTTCAAGTTTGCAAAGGTTCAAGGTGCAATTTAGGGCTCTCAAGTGGTCAAATAAAGTCAAAATAGGCTTAGATTTATGCAATAAGGTGCCACTCTATGAGATAGGCTTCATTTTGTGAAAAAAAAGATGCCTTTATGTGAAATAGAAGCATAATTATGTGAAAAACTATACACAAGTGCCTCAAGGTGGACCACAGCTGCCTCAAAATGGAATGGAGGTGATGAATGAAAATTTGGTATGTTTTGATGAATTTTTGGCAAGATATTGACAAACACAAAGACACATTGGATGAATTGAATTTCAAGGTGATAAGGATAAAAGGATTTCACTGGTATTGAAAATGAAAATATGTGAAACACATGAACACAATCGCATAATTAGCCAATTAGGTGTGTATACTCAATCTGGGCCGCCAACCAAAGGCTAATCCTTCAAGATTAGTGTGAAAAAATTATCTTTTAAGATTCAGTAGCTAGGGATATAGTGGCACAAGGGCTCTCATTTTCCCATTCCTTGGAGGTCCTAAGACCTTTCCCAAAGAGCCTCTACCTCTACTCAAGGAGATACATGGTAAGTAATTTTAGGCATGATATTGTACCTTGCACCACACTAAACAATGACCAAATGGTGTTAAAGGCTTCCAAAAGAAAGGTGTTTAATGGATCTATGAATAGTGAACTTGTCTAATAGTACTTTAGATTTGGGGGTCTCCCCTTCTCTCCTCAGCAAATAAGTCTTGGTAGATTGAGGCTCTTACAACTTGGCTTGAATGATGTTAGCTACACTTTGAGATATAACTTTCACTCTCCCCACTTTATATACCCCACCATAAAACATGGTTGATGCCACCCTTGAGGTGATGAAATCCCCAAGAAGGCCTCCTAAAATGAAACGCTATACTAGGTGTTTTTTATCATCCAAGATCACATGAAGCATAAGGGGAGAGCATACACACAAAACTAGTAAGTGTTGGGTGATAGGATAAAACAAAAAATGAGGAGATACAATATTTTTGATCTCCAAGATCATTCTAAGCCCAAGGAGAGAGCATACATCTACACACCCCTCCAAACATGGTAAACAAGATTTATTAACCCATTATTCTAACTTTAGTTCCTATATTAGTGGAAAAACAAATCTTGGACCAATAAAATTTGCACCAAACTATTAGTAATATTGATAAATACGATCTTTGACAATAGTATACAGGGTGCACCACATGTTAGTCAGCCAAAAATACAAGTTGGAACAAAAGCTAAGGTCAAAACCCTAAGAAATAACAAATTGAAATGAAATAAAAAGTTTACCAAACACAAGCACCACTTTATGATGCAGAGGTGCCTCAATGTGTTAGGTAAACACAACAAATGCACCTTTTTGTTAAATAGAGGTTCCTTTTCATAGATAGAGGTCCTGAAACATGTTTTGGGGTCCAAAAAGTGTTGTTTTTTTATCAACAACCTTAAAAACCTACATATGACATTATGACACACTAAAAGGCACATGAGTCATATAAAAATAGGTTAGTCAATAACCCCAAAAGGCCACAAGATAGCTGTAAATTTAAATATAGTAGAAAACTTGAAAATAGTTCCCTAGATTGGAGAAACCCTATTTTCTATAAAAACCAAGTTAGATAACCTACAAAAACCAAGTTGTTTGAGGGATAAAACCTTGCAAAATAAGGCACCAATAATAAAAAACTAGGAGAAACCCTAATTATTCAATCTAAATGCACAAAATGAAAGTTTAGTTTTGGGTGATGAAGTAACAAATCTTTGAAACATAGGTGCCAATGCATGCTACAAAGACACAACTCTATCTAAAAAAGGTTTCTTTTGTGAAACAAAGGTGCCTTTCATAGTCTATAAGCCAAAAATATATTTTTCCTCAAAAACCTTAGACAAAATTCACCAATAAAGGTTAAAATAGGGATGTGTGTCCCATCAAGTGTGTCAAAATCAATATGTGGAAAAATTATTAAGGAAAAAAATATAATATAATGCATCAAATCAAATGTATACCTCAAACAATCTTCATCCTCCTAGATGAGATGAAATACAATGCATTGTAGTTTTAAATGATTTTCTCTAAATTATGATATGATGTGGATTAATCAATAAATTAACCTTGGTATGATTGCAATAGTGAGATCACAAAATGACAACATAAGGGTATAATAGCTTGATTCTTCTTGATGATGAAGGATGGTGGCCTCTAGTTATAGAGATTTGAAGAGGAAAAATTAAGGGCCGGTATAGATTGATGATGGACGGCTAAGGTTGAATGAGGATTAGGGTTAGGTTCAAAGATGCAACATAGTCATATGACAAGTATCAAATGAGTGATAAGACTTGAATGGATTAGGGAAACATCTTTATGTGAATGACTAGGATTAAGAGGTAGGATATTAGATGAATGGATGAGATGGAAAGATATTTTGGCTTTTGGGAAAGTGTCTAGGTTCAATGAATCTAGATAAGGGGTTAGTTAGACATGTGGAGGGGACACTCGTCACATGATGTCAATTTTAGATTATGATCCATGAGAACAAGTTAAAGGGATAGGATTAAATGGAAAAGGATAAAGTGGAATTAGTTAAATAAATAATAAATATTTATTTATTTAATGGGATCTTGTGAAGGGAAAATAAATAAATAAATAATATTTATTTAATTAAATGTTAAGATAAAGTTGGGGAAAGGATATAATTAATTAAAATAATAATAAATATTAATTTAATTAATGGCTTAGGATAGGGTAAAGTTCGGTGAGGTTGCATAAGGTCAGATTTTAGGTGTCAACTAGTCATTATGGCTAGAAGTTTTGTTTCAAAAATAAATCTATTGGCGTGGGGATAGCTAAAGAAGATTGAAGTATAGCTCCATTTGGGACACCCATTAGTCCAACTTCTCTATGTTACTCTTAGCATCGTAAGGTTGTATATTATTTTTTTCCCCCACCTTGAAGAGCAATCCGTTAGAGGACTCACCTCGCTCAAACTCTCCTCTTTCTAGTTCTCTTTCTTTTGTGTTCGCCTTTGAGATTCCCATTTTGAAGATTAGAACTAGCATCCTACTCTCTAATCTTTCCAACTTCTCCTCAATACTCCAAATCCATACAACGTTTTCAGTTTTTGAAACCTAATTTCCCCATCATCTTCTCTAACCATTCTTACCCATCTCATCTATTCTCTCAATTATATTTTAGTCTAAAAATGTAGCATTTATATTGATTATCACTTAACTTTGTAGATGACTTATAATTACACAAATTACAAATGTAAAATTTAATCATTAGTTTAAGATTTGAATGTTGAGTTGTGGGTGGATAAGGTGGGTTGAAATTATGAAACCACTACTTAATCATAAAATTGTCATATAGTTGAACATTTTTTCTACCCTCTCATTTTCCATTTGCTTTTAGATTTTATCTTAATAATTTAATAATTACAAAAAGATTATAATTTGATAACTACTTGAAATAAGCATAAAAAAGAAATTCATAAGACCGATGTATGGTAAAAAATCATTTTAAATTTTGAATAGTGTGTGCTTAAAAGATAAGTTATGGATGTAGTTCCATGGAGGGGACATGAGATTCTATATTTACTCCAAGCTCAATCTAGTGGAATAAAAAAATGTGGGCACATAATTAAAATAAAACTTTCTTATAAAATAGAAGGGTGCATATATAGATGAAAACTTTAAAAAGTTTCCTCCCTGAACTTAAGATTTTTATATCTATTTGGTAGCTTACATGACCTTTTGTTATTTCTAATATATATTTCTATATAATTACTACAATTTCTCATCTAAACATCGTGGCTTCTAATTGAATTATCCTAGCAAAAAAAAAGAAGGTAATCCCCTTCAATGGAATGATGGAACCGTAACTTAAGTAGTTGCATGTGAAACCCTATTGTAAGAGTATTTTTTAAATCAATTTACTAGTTAATTTTTATTTGTCTTAAACCAAAAGCCTTGCAAAATGTGTACAGTACTTTATAGCTTCATTATAGACAACCTCATAATTGACAACACTAATGAAATAACCATCACATTCAAATAGTTGGCTAGCAATTAAAAACCAAAAATAGGGAAACAACAAGGTAATGGTTGGGATAAAGATGTAAGAATTCAAGATACTCATGTCAGAGGTTTGTGACACACTTATTTATCTATACTTACATTATTATGTGTGTGTGTGTACATACATATATATATATATATATATATATTAAATAATATTCTATTATACTAAAAAAAAAATTCAACTTTTCCAACATCTTTTTTTTGTTGGAGGGTTTTATATCAAAATTACATAATCATTTAGCTATTCAATATGGGAGCATGAGTCTTTGGATAAAACCTCTTCGACTATGAGTGAATGACTAAGAGGCATCTATCTCATTAAAGTAGAGGGACACAATCCTGACCTTATCCCTTGTCATGTTGAGGTCTCACACTTAGCAAGACTTGATCTTTGGAGGGACACAATCCTGACCTCATCCCTTGTCATATTGTGGCCTCACACTTAGCAAGGCTTGATCTTTTGAGGGTCACACTCCTTACCTCATCCCTTGGTATATTGAGTTCTCACACTCAAAAGATTTGATCCTTCACAAACTTATTCAAAACCATTCAATTTCAGGGAAAGACAAAAAGAATCCACTGATTTCCAACATCCTTCAATTTTGAAGGACACAATCCTTATCTCATCCCTTGTCATATTTTGGTCTCACACTTAACAAGGCTTGATCTTTTGAGGGACACAATCCTAACCTCATCCCTTGACATATTGAGACCTCACACTCTAAAAAGATGTGATCCTTCATAAACTTATTCAAAACCATTCAATTTCAAAGAAAGACAAAAAGAATCTATTGATTTCCAGCATCCTTCAATTTTGAAAGCCCACATGAAAAGCTCTCTCCACAAATTCTTTTGATTTTATTTCGATGAATAGTCCAAGAATGTGACTAGACGTTGACTTTACAGATCCTCGAGGACATTGATAGTCAAAGCTGGCCATCCATTAGAGTGTTTGTTTACACTGATTTTGTTAAAGAAATGTGCATGGATTCCGTATTCCATGGAATTTGTTAAAAAAACCATCTGACAGCTTTAAACTAATCGATGCTAAGAAATATTCAGTCACATCGATTAACAAATAACATACCTCCTATTCCCAAAAGTTTCCTCTCGTACTTTGGAAATTATTTTGAGCACCGCCGTTTGAAAAGACGCGCGAACAAATAGTATCGCTTTCGACAAAGAACTCCTAAGGGATACAATTCGTCGTACAAATAATTCCACACTTAGCAGGGAATGTGGACTCCATGTGTCTTCGAGTACATTCCTCATCACATTTTATAGCAATCCCCTGCTCTATATGTCAATTATGAAGGAAACCAGAGAAGATAAGCGCGGCGTTTCATCGCGATGGCCGACACCCTGCGCAGCTTGCAAGCTGCTCAAAAGACGGTGTTCAGATTTGTGCATACTTGCCCCTTATTTATCACTGTGCACAAAATATTTCCCAGAACAAATATGATAAGATTGTTGGAGGTAATCATTCGTTCATCCTTTGACGTTCTTAAAATCCCAGAACAGATAGTTGTGTTAATGTGTTCTTTTTTCTTTTGAATCAGGGAGTTCCAGAAAACAAGAGAGCTTTGGCTGTGGATAGTATGGTTTATGAGGCGAATGCCCGAGTGAAGGATCCCGTGTATGGTTGCACTGGTATCATCTGCATATTGCACCAGCAGATTTTACGCATGCAGGCAGAATTGGCTGACATCAGAGCACTCTTGATCAACTGTAGGCAGTTGCAATTGAATGAAAGGACTTTGCCGCCAGCTTCTCATATGCCGGAGAATACAGGTGAGCTCTGAGATGATATGTCGGAGTTGTTCCCAACACAGATGTCACTGGACCATCTCTTAGATTGGGATAATGATCACTGATATGAGGAAAATATAGAATGTTATGCTTGTATGTTATTTTGGGGATAAAAATTGTTATGTTGTAAGAGATATTGAACATAATTTGTAGATTTGTCATTATATCAAATTTGTGGGTGTTAGTGAATTTCCAAATCAACATCTTTATCTAAATTTAAAGTGATTAGTCCACAAGATTAATTTTTAGATGTACGATAAATAATTCAATAAAATTATTAGATATATATGAAAAATAAATGTTCTTTGATTAAACATGAATATGCTTTGATTCATATGTGTTCAAAGATCTACAATACAAGAGATAGAATTGAGATGGGAATTTCTATTGATGGCATGTTCCTCAGATTTTGTATGTTTAGATTGGCTTCAGGAAAATTCACCGTCAACAATTCACCACCAGCAAATTCGCTGCCAATAATTCATCGCCAACAATTCACCGTCATGACAAATTCATCTCATGGAAAATTCACCACCAGCAATAATATATGAATTGCTGGTGGTGAATTTTTCATGAGATGAATTTGTCATGGCGTTGAATTGTTGGCGATGAATTGTTGGCGGTGAATTGTTGGCAGTGAATTTTTCTTAGAGCTGTTTAGATCTTCCTATTTGGTCACTGATATCTCTTGTTGTCCAATATTAATAACTGGTCTAAGATAATTGATTTAATGAATTTATTTTTCAATGATATCAAGTTTCCACAATCCATGTTAAATATTATTGAGCTGATTTTTGGATTCGACTGTGTGATATATTTTTGCATCAACATTTTGGATCACACTCTGTGATCCATGATCAGGATGATAGTAGAGAGCTTAAGGATCACACTCCGCGAACCCAATTTTATTATATATCCTCCTCTTTTTCTCTTCCTCTGTAAGCTTGTGATAATTGTTGATTTTCATGTATATCTATCTTTGTTGTTCTTTCATGTTCCAATCATGACAGTTTATATGATCACTTGATGGTGTGGGCTCCAAAAGAACGAAGATAATGAAATCATGTGTGGTGTTGTGTTTTGATTGTGCAATATCGTGTGCTTTGGAGTTGGAGTGGAAAATCTTGGTATTCATGCATAAGGATAATGAATTCATTTTATGGTGACCAAGAGTGGTACTCACTGTGGTGGCAGATCTCATTGTTTTAAATGATTGAAATATGTTAGCTGGTCTCAGATCCATTGGATCAGTTTATTTTGGCAATCCTAGATGCATTGTCACAGTTATGTATTCTCTATAGGTTGCACCATTAGCATGTCAAGTTCTATGTCACCCTCTGTGCACCCCTTCTCTTATTTACAGGATCAATGGAGTGTGATCTCACCTAGATACATGTGGTGCCTTCTCAAATTCTAGAAAGTGTGAAAGGGTAGTCAGTTTCTCTACTTGTGCTATTGGTGTGAATGGTATGTGGTGGTCCCAAGGGTCATGTGTTTAGTGGCCATGTCAACAACCTGTGGAGCCATCAGATCTCTATGTAAGGTGTGATCCACGATCTGCACATGATCTTGCACTTGGTCCAAATGCTGGGTTTTTACATTAAACTGGTGGTCGGTTGTTTCCACATCATCTATTATAGGGGCCTGTATCCTTTTGTTGTAGGCACCTATTGTAACGTTAGCATTTTGTTCCTATTGCAGAAGTCTTTGTGGAGTTTCCCACGAGCTTAATGCACAATGACGATGTTAGTGAATTTGTACATGGCATCTTCCCACGTTCTTACCATTTTTCAGTGTTAATTTGATCGTAGGCTTGCATCATCCACCGAATCTCTTTAGATCTAATGGCTCCCACCCCTCCTCCAAGCTCTATTTAGATATGAAAGGTTGTGATTGGTGCCACTGCTCGTGACTTTGCCAAGTCAAATTTAGCGGTTTGTTCATCATCTTTTGTCCGTGCATGTGTGTTGATTTTTATGTAGCTTGGACAGGTGTCTCCATTCCCAAGAAGTGCTTATTTAATTATTTAATTATTTTCTAGAGACTTCCAGAAAGGGTTGAGTTGTCTAGATAATTATGTAATTAAATAAATTGATTTCCCTAGAGACTTCTAGAATCTAGTTAGTTAGGGTTGTTAGAGTCTATTTAATCTTAGCCATTGATTGAGATTAAATCATGGCCATTGGTTTTCCAATGAGAAAAGTATAAAATGGGATCAATGGGCATTTGGAGAACACACAAGTAGACTTGCAGTGATAGCAAGTAAATTTGCAGTGAGAGAAAATAGTCTTGCAGTGTTAGCAAGGGCGCAGTGATAGCATTGGGGATAGCAGCTGTGGAGTTTCAGCAGGAGAAATTAAGGGAAGAATTTCCAGAGAAGATTATTGCCGGAGCTCTTCCAGTAAGAGGCAAGTAGTTTTTGTATTCCTTAATTTGCTGAAGTTTAATATAATTCCTCATCTGCAGTAGTGGTTTTCCCTTCGGGGTTTTTCCACGGACAATTTGTCCAAAAATATTGTGTTCATTACTGTGAATATTTTCTTCTCTATTTCTGTGAGTTTTATTGGTGAAGTTGCAGTTGTGTTATTTTTCGATATTTGCTGAGAATTAATTTTCAGAGTCACATAATCTATGTATTAGATAGGAGATTAATAATCAGTAACTGCAATAGAATTTTCACATGGTATCAGAGCTGATCTAAGGGCAGATTATGCTCAACACAGGAAGGAAAGATCCTGCCTCTTCAGAATTATTATTATTATTTATTTTCTTTTATCTTTTGAGATGGCCTCAGCAGGTTTAAGAGATCAGGACAGATTGGATAGAGCCTCAAATTTTGGTGTCTGGAAAGCCAGAATTTTTTTGTTGCTGGAAGAGAATGGGATCAAGGAATATGTGACCAGTGTTGTACCTGTACCTATAGATCCAACACAGCTCTTAGCATAGAAGAAGGAAGATGCCAAGGCGAGGAGGCTGATTCTTGATGGTGTCAAGGATCATATTGTTCCACATGTCGCAGAGTTAGATACAGCGAAGAAGATGTGGGATGCCATTCTGAATCTGTACCAGAATGCTACCACTAACTGGAAGCTGATTCTCAGAGAAAAGTTGAGGAATACTCGGATGAACAAGGGAGAGGACGTGACAAGTTACCTCACCAGACTCAGACTTGTCAAGGATGAGTTGGCTGTTGTTGGAGATAATCTAGGTGATGACGAGCTAGTGTGGATAGCCCTAAATGGGTTTACTAAGCAGTGGGATGTCTTTGTTCAAGTTATTAATGGACGAGACACCTTGCCGAGTTGGGATCGACTTTGGAGTGACTTCACTCAGGAGGAGCTTAGACTAAGTCTTGTCAGTAGGACCAGTAGCAAGAGTCAGCAAAGTGAGGTGGAACAGGAGAACGTTGCCCTTGCAGGAAAAGGGAAAGCAAAGAAGGGGTCAAGCAAAGGATCAAATTCACAAGGTGAGAAGAAGAAGAAGGATTTATCCAAAGTGAAGTGCTATGGCTGTCACGAGTTTGGCCACTATGTCAGTGATTGCCCACAAAGGAAGAAAGGCAAGAAGCAGATGGCAGCTTCAGCAAGTGCAGATGAGCTCTCTAGTAGAATGGAGGATGAGTTCGCTCTCATAGCTTGTATGGCTAGCTCAACCTCACAGGGTGTTTGGTATATAGATAGTGGGGCGTCATTTCATATGACATGAGTTAGAGAGTACTTCTCCAGCTATAAGGAGGAGGACATCAGAATGCAGATCTCTATGGAGAACATGTCCAAACTCAATCCAGTTGGGAAAGAGACTGTTCTATTTCAGAGGGAGAATGGTAAGTGAATTCCCATTCATGATGTGTTGCATGTGCCAGGCTTGGGTATGAATTTGATTTCCATATCTGTCCTTCAGGATAAAGGTTACAATGTACTCTTTAGAGGGGCAAGTGTGTTAATCAAGCACAAGGATTGGAAATCACCCATAGCTATTGGAGTTAGGGTGGCCGGGCTTTACAGGTTGCAGTTTGATACTCATAAGGCAATCATGAGCAGCAGTAATTCTAGAGATCAAGGAGAGCTATGGCATAGGAGGATGGGCCATATACATCATGGAGCACTTAAAATGCTTCGTGAGGCTATGACAGGTGTTCCTGAGGTGAGCACAGAGCATGATGATGTATTTAAGGGATGTGTGTTGGAGAAATTTGCAAAAGCAACTTTTCCAAGGAGTGACACAGATCCAAGGGTGTTCTTGATCTAGTACATTCAGATATATGTGGACCAAAGTCGACGAAGTCTCTCAGAGGATATGAGTACTTTGTTACTTTTATTGATGATTTCTCTAGGAAGACTTGGATATACTTCTTGAAGACCAAGGATGAGGTTTTCAGTCGCTTCCAAGAGTTCAAAGCTCTTGTGGAGAATTCGACAGGGAGGAAGATAAAGGTTCTTCGGTCAGATAATGGAGGCGAGTACAAAGGGAAAGAGTTCCAGGAGTTCTACCAGGGAAGGAATCAAGAGAGAGTGGACTGTTCCTTACAACCCACAACAGAATGGGGTTGCTGAGAGGAAGAATCGGTCTATATTAGAGGCGGCAAGGGCTATGCTGTATGACCAGGATATGCCACGTTACTTATGGGCAGAGGCATGCAGTACAGTAGTGTACATACAAAACAGGGTTCCACATAAGGTATTGGGCAAGTTGACACCAGAGGAGGCGTTCTCAGGGAAGAAGCTAGATGTCAGCCACTTCAGGATATTTGGGAGTTTGGCATATTGTCACATTCCAGGTGTGACACGTTCCAAGTTAGATCAGACTGCAGAGAGAGGGTACTTTGTGGGGTATAGTGAAACCTCAAAGGCATATCAGATATTTATTCCAGGGACCAGGAGGACTATAGTTAGGCGTGATGTCAAGTTCATGGAGGACAAGGCATTCAGGAGGTCCAGAGATTTGCCAGCAGATGATCAGAGTGAGCAGTTAGTGGAAGCTCCAAGGATCGTTCAACCAGAGCAAGGACAACAAAGCTCGAGTACAGTTACTAGTACATGCACAAGCTCAGGTGCTGAGAATTCGTAGAGTATGAAGCATCAAATGCAGCAGATCCAAGAGATGCATCAGGGTGATATGGAGGTTGATACTTCATCCTCTACAGTTGGTAGCAAGAACCAACAGTCACAAAGTGATACTCAAGAGTTTGTGGGAGCTCCTAGGATGAGTAGTAGACAGCGGAGACAACCAACCAGGTATGATGACTATATGGCATTAGTTAGTCAGTTGGTAGATAGTGAGCCTTCTAGCTATCAGGAGGCCGGACAGCAAAAAGTGTGGCAAGATGCAATGGTTGAGGAGTATACCTCAATAGTGTAGAACAATGTGTGGGAGGTTGTGCCTAGACCAACAGATAGGGCAGTAGTTGGATCACGCTGGATCTATAAGATCAAGCACGGTACAGATGGTAGCATCGAGAAATACAAGGCAAGGTTTGTGGCCAAGGGGTTCTCTCAGGAAGGAGGGAATTGACTATGAGGAGACATTTGCTCCAGTGGCCAGGTATACTTCTATACGAGTCGTGATCTCTCTTGCAGCACAGATGGGATGGCAGATCTATCAGATGGATGTCAAGACGGCGTTTCTTAATGGTGAATTGAAAGAGGAGGTATACATAGAACAACCAGAGGGCTTTGTAGCACACAGCAGTACAACCCACGTGTGCAGATTGAAGAGAGCTTTGTACGGACTCAAGCAGGCTCCCAGGGCGTGGTATGAGCGCATTGATAGATACTTGCAGGGAATGGGCTTTGTGAAGAGTGAAGCGGATGCTAACCTCTACTACTTGGTGGTTGGGGGTGAGGTTCTCATTCTTGTTCTTTATGTGGACGACTTGTTTTTAACAGGTTCACTAGGGCTCATAGAGGAGTGCAAGAGGGACCTTGCAGCAGAGTTCGAGATGAAGGATTTGGGGCTTATGCACTACTTTCTAGGCATGGAGGTATGGTAGATAGATGGAGAGATTTTCCTTGGACAAGGGAAATACTGCATCAAAATCTTGAGGAGGTTCGAGATGGAAGATTGCAGAGCCATGTCTACTCCTATGATCATGAATTGGAAGAAGGTAGAGACATCCAGGGAGAAGGATGTAGACCCCACCTTATACAGGTAGTTGATTGGGTCTCTCATGTATTTGGTCAACACCAGGCAAGATATATCCTTTGCAGTAAACTCTCTTAGTCAGTTCATGGTGGAGCCGAAGAGAGTGCATTGGATGGCAGCAAAGCATGTGTTGCGGTATTTGCGTGGTACAATCGAGTATGGAATCAAATATGCTCGAGGTGATGGTATCAGGTTGATAGGCTATACTGATGCAGATTGGGCAGGCAGTACAACGGACAGGAAAAGCACTTCAGGGTGTTGCTTTAGCTTGGGATCAGGAGTTGTCTCTTGGTACAGCAGGAAGCAGAAGTCTGTGGCTTTGAGTTCTGCAGAGGCAGAATACATAGAAGCTAGCATGGCGACGTGTGAGGCGATATGGCTTCGGAAGTTGCTAGTGGCCTTGTTTGGTCAGAGGGTTGAGACTACGGTGATACACTGCGACAATCAGAGTTGCATCAAGTTGACTGAGAATCCGGTGTTTCATGATAGGTCTAAGCATATAGACATCAGATATCATTTCATCAGAGATTGTGTACAGCGCGGGATTGTTCAGCTACAGTATATACCTACAGATCAGCAGGTAGCAGACATTTTGACTAAGGCATTGGGGAAGGCAAAATTCATCTTCTTTAGAGATAGGTTGGGTGTCATGCAGAACACCTTCCTCGCTAAGAGGGAGTGTTGATTTTTATGTAGCTTGGACAGGTGTCTCCATTCCCAAGAAGTGCTTATTTAATTATTTAATTATTTTCTAGAGACTTCCAGAAAGGGCTGAGTTGTCTAGATAATTATGTAATTAAATAAATTGATTTCCTAGAGACTTCTAGAATCCAGTTAGTTAGGGTTGTTAGAGTCTATTTAATCTTAGCCATTGATTGAGATTAAATCATGGCCATTGGTTTTCCAATGAGAAAAGTATAAAAGGGGATCAATGGGCATTTGGAGAACACACTTGAGAAAGACTTGCAGTGATAGCAAGTAAATTTGTAGTGTTAGCAAATAGGTGATAGCAGTGATAGCATTGGGGATAGCAAATGGAATTTCAGCAGGAGAAATTGAGGGAAGAATTTCCGGAGAAGAATATTGCGAGCTCGCCAAGTAAGAGGCAAGCGTTTTGTATTCCTTAATTTGCTGAAGTTTAATATAATTCCTCATCCAGTAGTGGTTTTCCCTTCGGGGTTTTTCCACGGACAATTTGTCCAAAAATATTGTGTTCATTACTGTGAATATTTTCTTCTCTATTTCTGTGAGTTTTATTGGTGAAGTTGCAGTTGTGTTATTTTTCGATATTTGCTGAGAATTAATTTTTAGAGTCAAATAATCTATGTATTAGATAGGAGATTAATAATCAGTAACTGCAATAGAATTTTCACAATGTGTTCTATCTACTCGTTCCATAGGTTTTATTTGGTGGCTCCAATGAGCTCTCATGTATGAGTGATGTCATTGGTTACGCAACCATTCAATCTTGTGTTGAGCTATATGATTCAAATGCCGTGCATCTCTAAGGGGCTCATTTGTGATATGTTAATGTGGGGTTGCTGTGACCATTCATCTCATTTGAGGTGGGTGACCCTTGCACCACATGAGCTCATTTTATGTTTGTGATTGGTTGAAGGTTAAGGAGTTTAAGATTAATTTGATCAATAGTTTTATCAATTGAAAGAATGTTGTCTCATTAGCTCATTGTTATTGGTTGATGTGAATATGTATTGGAGATTTTATTGGATCTGAGGATGTGTCTGAGAAAAATATTTGCATGGTGTGTGATGATATGTGATAAAATATCTAATAAGCATGTTTTTGATAATAGGAAAAACAAGTTTTGAATGGACCCGAAACCATTTACAATAGGTTTTGAAAGGACCCGAAACCTTCAGGTTTTAAGGGGACCCAAAACCCACACCAAGAAGAACAAGCTGCCTAAAAGATAGGAACATAAACAACCAGCAACACCACAGGAAGACAACAAGCCAACACCCGACCAAAAGCCAGCGGGCAGCCCAAACAAGAACTAGGAAACTACAAAAGTCTAACATTCATTGGTTTTGATGGGACCAACAACCCACTACAGATCTGAAACAAAGCTCCATCAACAAAAGTTACAGAGCCATATAAACCACAGTTTCTGCCATTATAAGAAGGGTAACTACTAGTACGTAGGGCAACCATAGTTACCTTCAAAGCCCATCTGTTCTCTCCACCTCTATAGGAGAGAGTCCCAAGCTCAACCAAATCATGGTGACTGCAACACCCCTTATCCTTAAGAGAGAACTCCATAAAGATCAGCTCTCTTTTCAAAATCTCCACCTCAATAGAAGATGAAGAAAAGAAAGCAACAAGAAGGCCAGCCTCAGCATTCTTGCTGCCACAAAACAGGGTATAATAATCCCCCCAACAATTCTTCCAGGCATACTCGAAAGCATCCCGCTCCACCTCTAAAGGAGAGAAGTCACAACCAGCCACATCCATCTTCCCCTCAATAGAAGATAGGACCACCTCCGAAGGAAGGGCTAGAGTGACCCAAAGATGTGCAGTAGGAAGCACAAAGAACAACACCAAGGATCCAAGAACCACTCTTAGAAGAATAGAAAACAATTCGGGGTTTGGGGAGAGAAGAAACTCAAGCACATAATACAAAGGCTTGACCACAAACAAAAGCAGATACTCAATCTCAGAGTTCTCAAGAATAAGCAAACCCCAGGAAGAATAGGGAATCTCATACAACAAATAAGTAAAGAGAAGACCTAGAAAGAGAGCACACCAAGCAACCCTGACATGCCAGTCAGGGCCAGAGAGGGGCCAAAACTCCTCACAAACTGCCAACAGGAAACACCACCAAACCACCAAGAGGGGAAAAGAATGAACCAGAACAAACTGAGAAAGAGAGCCCCCAGGAAATAGGCACCAAACACAACATGGGCAGGAGTGAGGAGCAACCAAGAAGAAGCAGGAACAAGACCAAGTCGACATGAAGAGACCCCAAGACCTCCTGCTACGCCGAGTAGGAGCAAAGATTGGCCCAATCTTAAACCACAATTCTTCAAAGGAGACACCACCACGAACCCACCAAATGGATGGCACCCACAAAAGACAAAGGAAGGGAAATCTGCACCCAAACCCCACCAAGCATCACCTGCAAGGGGGAGAGCCAGGAAGCCACACAACATAGGTAGCAAAGAAGGTAGCACCAGAAGGAGACACCACCAAGGGAGGAACTAAGACATCCTTCACACCCCGCAAAGCGCCAGCACAAGCCACATCAAACCGGCTCCAAACAGCGGCCACAGGAGAGAAAAAAATAGAAGTCACTGCGCACCGAGACCACCAAGCCAAGAAGCCTGAGAAAAAGACTTCCCAAGGCACAAACCCCCATGCCATAGGAGGAAGAAAGACCAACGCCCGACCAGAATCATCTGCTTCATCATCAAACTCATCCCCTCCATCATCTACAGATTTTGAATCCCCTCCCTCACTCCTATTCCCACCCAGCGCTCCCATCGCTATATTATTGATAAGTGGATGGATGAATTTAATGGTATCAATGGATGTCAATTGAGATTATTTCAAGCAATAATCTCTTGGTGTAACATTAGATTGGTACAAGGTTTAGGGTAGTTGGAGTTGTAACCACAACATGGTGTTGCTCTTCTTTGGGATCATTTATTTCTACAGTGTAGAAAAATGTATCCCTTTACATTTTCACACATTGTTTGGGCCCTCCTAATTAAATTGGACTTAATTATGCTTTAATAAGCCCTATTATTCATCTACAAGCCTAATAAATTGCATTTTTTGAAGGGGAATCCTGAGAATAATTAATGCCAACACATAACACTTTACCTTGAGCAATGTGTGTACCAGGAATAGGGACCTAGGACCCATTTTCCCATGGGCGAATGGGTCCTCCCTAGGCCTTTGAACCTAAATTTAAAATATGTTTATGGTGGTATTTTAAGGTCCTTGAATCCATATTTCAATGTCGGCTTGTAATGTTTGAATTTCGGGGAATCAAGGATACATACCTATAAATATAAGGTTATTTCATCAAATAAAATCTAAGAAGCTAGAGTTTTCATGCAAGCATTTCCTAAGGCCAATATTGTGATCAAGGGCATTCAAGAGTAGATTTATCAAGCATTTTGTTGCAGCATTCAAGATCTCAAGCATCATGTCAAAGTCTTCTTGCATCATACATGTTTTTGGAGTTAACATTGTGACGTAGGTTTCAAGATCAAGTTCAAGAATTCAAAGCATATTTCAAGCATCAAGATCCGCATCCATTGAATCCATTTCATGCAAGTTGTAGATCTCCACTCAAAGGTTTATTCAAGGGTTTGGTAAGTTGCAACATAGCATTGTTCATTCATCATTCCTTCTTTCATGTTGTATTTCAATTCAAGGTTTAATTACCCAAATAGGGTTTGACCAAGGCATACCCCCATTCACCAAAAAAAAAAATTTCTCTCTTGTGTTTGTGTTGCAGATTTAGGTTGAAGAAGTATTATAGACCTTTTGAAGAGCAAGATTGGAATGTCAAATCATGGAATCTCGCCTATAGATCTGATTTTCAACTTTTTGACATTGAAACCCGAATCAAACATAAGCTGCAAACTAGTATCAGAGGCTCCCAAAATCCCTGAGAAAATATCCATTCACCCCTAGGTGAATGAGTCCTAGTTTACCTCTCAAAACTGCCTTTTAGTGACAGGTACACATCATTCAGACCTTCTCAGATCTGCAAATGTTGTTTTTGTCTATCATATGCTTTAAATTTCTATTGCAAGCTTGAATTGACATAATTAGGTTGATTTTCTATTTTTAGTTTTTCTCCCAAAAGTGTTGTTCAGCCTTGTACCCCCATCCTCAAGGATAAGGAAATCAAAAAATTCTCACATTGAGTTGATTCACCTAAGGGTTGTTAGTCAATTCTTTGTGGGGATCTCATTTCCTAATGAAAATAACAAGATAGGGTCTATTATCCCCCTTTGGATGTCCCTTTCCATTTTGGGAAACCCAACACCCTATTTTCCTTTATTTCATGTTATTGAACCTGACTTTTGAGCATCATAACTTTCTAATTTTTGAGTGCATTTCAACCCTAGATCTAGGATTTGTATTACTTTTCATTGCATTGCATTGATTTGCATCTCATTTAGGGTTTTGGGTTTGCATTTTGCATTCTATAAAGTTTGAAAAATTCAAAAATCTCAGTAATTTTGTATAGTATTTACATAACATTGCATGATCAGTCATTTACATCAAAAAATTGAATCAAAGTTGCATCTCAAATTAGGTCTCTTTCCTTGTTATTTAGCATCATTTTGCACTTGCATTTAGATCTGATTTTTCAGAAACCTGAAACTATATTACATGTTTGCACCCAGAATCTAAAAAATATAAGTATCAACTCTGAACTCTATAATTTGATTTTTCAAAACCCTGAAGCAAGACCCATTCATCTATGGCCGAATGAATCCCTAATCAAGGATTTTTTGCATTTCTGAGCATCAAAAACCTTCTTTCTGCATTTTGTGTTCATGCATTTAGTTTCTTGTTTTAGTTTCCAGAATATCTATTTTTTGAAATCATTTATATTAAGGTTAATTTTTTAAATTTAGTGCATTGTTTGAATTCAAATTTGCATTTAAAAATGACATCCTTTTCAGATGTTTGCATAGTATAATCAGTAAATTATCTTGTTTAAATTTGGAAATTATTATCTCCTTTTACATATTTGCATTGCATTGATTGTTAGTTGCATTTATCTAAGTGCTTATCCTCCATTTTGGGTCCACCTAGGTTTGGTGAAACCTGTATGAGCTTCACAACCTGGTGTCCTATTTCCAATACTATCATGAGACGTAGTTCAAGACTCATGTAATCCTGCGATACATCACTCATTTTGGATCTTGGGTTTTCTAACTCTTTCAATCATAGCATTGACACTAGTCAACCCACTATGGACCATAGCCTTGATAATTCATTTCCTATGACCTCCTTACCAACAACCAATGTTACTAATGTTGAATCAGTGGTTTCTAATGTCCCTCAAGAGAACCTAAGAAGAATGGATGAAGAGTTAGAGAAATTTCAAAACTTTGTGAGTTTTGAATACATTGTTGGTACTTTGGTTCCTATCATAGATAACATGAGGAGAATAATTGATAATGAACAAGGAATAGAAATTTTGTGTAGCCTTTATCACATCATGAAACATCACATGAAAAATAAAGAGAATGATCCTATACATACTACGGTCAACTTCATTGAAGTTCAACCTTGTAAGGGCCTAACCAAAATGCCCCTTGAATTGCTTTCTCACAACATGAAATAATCAAACATGCACCCGATGATCCTCTTTACATAGCTGGAAGAATCAATGACAAGCCTACTAATGGGATATTAATTGATCCCATTTGTGTAGAAAATGTGATCACTAAAGAATTCTTGTTTGTGCATGAGCTTTATGAAGATACTTATGAACAACTGAAATAATGGATCAAAACGTATAATGGTTTTGCTTGCTCTACGATAGGTTTGATAACTCTTCCTCTAAAAGTTGGACAAAAATAATTAAGTGTCTCATTCTCCATCATCTCATCATTGGACCAATTTTGTGTGAAGTTAGGCTACCCATGGCTTTGCTCCATGAAATTTTTCTCGTCAATAGTGCATAAATGCTTAAAGTTTCCATTTGGCAATGACATCTTTATTGTGCACTATAGTGGCTTTAATCATGTGTCTTCCCGTGGGAATTTCTCATTGGATTTCTTTTAGCCTAAACCTATGGAACCTATTAGGCCTTATGAGGACTTCTTTTTTCAAATCCTATCAAAATTTTAAGGAAAAGCACATAACAAAATTATCCCTTAGTAATATGCCTCAACCCACGATTAAGCCTCCTATCCTTGATGAAACCATGATTGAACCAAAATCCATTCCAAATAACCAAGACCAAAACATATCAAATCCTCCACCTATTTCCTATAAGAGACCACGAGATAACCAAATAATTCCCATTGTGCCTTCTAAGATAAAACAAGTTTACAAAGTTAAAGAGAAAGTGGTTGAAAAACCTCCCATGGTTCCTTCTATTCCTCCCTTACAGGAAGAAAAGAAACCTATGGTTGATAAACACGCTCCTACACAGTCATAACCTAAAAACCATTTGAACAAAAAGAAAGTGAAATGCTAGAGAGCGTAGGCATAGACGTCGTGCTATTGCTCATCTGTTACAAACAAAACATGAACCAATAGCTCCAAATCAAACAACAATTCGAGCAATGCATGATGATTCTCCACCTTCATTGCAACATGAAACATCTATATCTACAATACAACAAGAACAAGTACCTTCCATGGATATTATCATTAAATCTTCTATTGTGATTAACTTGGATGATGATGATGAGACTACTAAAATTACTGAGGAACTACATAATGAGTTGAATTTATTGTTTTCCTCTTCTATGAGCTTAGATAATAAGAATCGTGATGATCCTCCTAAAAAGATTGACTCACATTGTCCCTTTGGCTAGTTGTCCCCCTTTCGCATATGATGAACAAGATTGGGATGTGAACGACCTGCTATAGGTTGACTCGCATGTGTCTTACTATTCTTTTCTTTGTTTTCTGTTTTATGTTCCTTTTGTGATTGCATGTCCGTAATGTGATCCCCTGTACTATTTTGTTTGGCATGTCTTCATGTTCATTCCTCTATGTGTACCTGCATTCTTCTATATTTCATAAATCCTTTATCTTTTTCTTTTGTCTTGTGTTTAAATCCTTTTTGGGATGACACAAGGCGTCGAGACATTTAGGTCTCTTCCATGTTGACCCAAAAGCATTTCTTTGTTTTTGCTCTCTATGTGTCATTCTTTCAATTCTATAAGTATTTTGGGATTTATGACGCTTTCCAAGCTCTATAATATCATTGTAGCAAAGACATATGCTGAACTCCAAATCCGTGGATCTCTTATGTTTGATTTTTGGATTTCATTTAAGGGCAACCCATTTTTCATGACGTAGCTTCATTTGGAAACATATGCTTGACATATAGGGCTTTCCAAATAAGCTCTCATGTCTTCTTTATTATTTAGCATTTATCATTTTCTACTTTAAAGTAATTGCTCATAGCATAGTGTTTAGTAATTTCTTTAAAGTGGGGGTGCATACATTGGCATTATAATTTTGAATTTTTGACTATATCTTATGTTTCTTAGTGTGGTCTTCTTATTTCATGTTATGTTTCATGTTCTTGGTGGTTTCCTTGCATTTGATGTCCTTCAAGAGTGTGACCTTTCTTGGAATATGACATTCCTCTTAGTGGTGATGCTACATATTGCATTCCCTAAGTTGTGAATCTTTCTTCCTAGACTTGTCCTCTCTTGGAGACATGAGGCACAATGTTCCCTAAGATGAGACCTTTCATGAACTAAGCAAAACCCCTTTGAACAATTCTTGTCTTATTTTCATTTTGTTCATAAGCGTTTAGCATAATGCAACTTGCTAACCTTGTGAAGCTCAAAGTTACAATCCATTTTCACAACCGCTAAGCATAACACACCTTGCTTAGTGGAGCCATTTTTGTTCATAAGTGTTTAGCATAACACAGCTTGCTAGCCTTATGAAGCTTGAAGTTCATATTTTTTGTGGCGCCTTATCAAAGTTATCAGAGGTATAGCTTTGGTATGGTTAGTACAATGAGAGCTTGTAGACCTGGCATGACTTTCTCATTGTATGCTGAGAGCTTGTAGACCTGGCATGAATTCCTCACTTAGTCACTTTCTAGGGGCTCACCTAGTGTATATTGAACTGCACTAGCCTATGTGAGCACATTTTTTTTTGCATATTGGATAGTGGGTTTCTCTTGCAAACCTTTTTTTTTTACAAACAGCTAAGGCTTGATCCACATTGAGTTGGACAAATAGTGGAGGCTTGATCCACCACTTTTCTTTTTCTTTGAGTCTTTGACATTGTATGATTGAGTATCTTGTCATTGCTGCATATATATGTTTAACATAGACATGTGTCTCCTTGTAACTTTGTTGGTTTTTCCATGAGATCTTCTAGATCTTGGAGGATTGATTTATCTCCTTAACCTTTGTCATCTTATCCTTACAAAAATTGTACAATTAGACCTCTCTTGATTGTCTACTTTAGTATGAGTTTGACGTAAGGTCATCCTCTCACTAAAGTGGGGGCTAAATGTAGTGTAGAAATATGTATCCCTTTACATTTTCACACTTCTTTTGGGCCTTCTTAATTAAATTGGACTTAATTATACCTTAATAAGCCCTATTATTCATCTACAAGCCTAATAAATTTCATTTTTTTAAAGGGAATCCCGAGGTAAAAGCACAAAGTTGTGTTGTGCACTTTATAAAGAAAATGACCAACACTTATCCAACTTTTAAACTCGAATCACTAAAAAGTGGCATATATATTTTGAATTTTGAAATGATGTAAACTAGTAAAATATGTACTTTTTAGTATATTTTATGTTTATATTTTAAAAATAAAAATAAAATTATTTTAAATTATTTTTTAATAAATTAGCACTATAATTTAGTTACTAATAAAATGCTGAAAACTGAAGTTACATGAGACGTCAAACTTTTTATAGTAATTTTTTTTTCTTTATTTTTTTTTCTTTATAACTTGAAACTTTAGTGCATGGATAAATTTTTTTCTAATTTTGATAAATATATATTTTTAAATAAATATAAAAATGTGTGTGAATCAAAAAACATTTTTTTCTATTTGATGTCAAATTTCATATTAAATATTTATCTAAAATGGAAAAAAATTATACCATCTTGAAATAGATTCTTTTATCTAATGCATCATATTTTTTCCAAATTTTTTAAATAAGTTTTAGTATTTTTCCTTGGCATGGTAATCAACCAAATATTTTGTGTTGATAACCTACTTTTAGTAAAAATAAAAAATAAAATATAAATAATAATTAAACTATTAAAACAAATATATTTTTGAAAACTACACTTATGGATCTACAAAAGGGTATTTTTTATATTTTTTAAAAAATGTTATTTACATTAGTAGGAGTTATTGAAACTTCAAGTTTTTCAAATAACTTTTTTTTTTTGATAAATTGGACTCAATGTGGTGCTCCATATATTTTTAGCCAACAATTTTAGTGGAGAAAGTTGTGGAAGTATCTAACTTAGCTAGAATGAATCTTACTAGATCATATGTTTGATGAAAATTTATTTTTAGTTAGAAATACTTAAATTAACTTGTGATGATAAGTTGGATGAAAGTGTGACACAATTTTGTGCATTTACCCCCTGACAATAATTAATTCCAATACATAACACTTTACCTTGACCATTGTTTGTTCCAAGAATAGGGACCTGGGACCCATTTTCCCATGGGTGAATGGGTCCTCCCTAGGCCTTTGAACCTAAATTTAAAATATGTTTTTGGTGCTATTTAAGGTTCCCAAATCCATATTTCAATGTTGGCTTGTAATGTTTGAATTTCAGGAAATTAAGGATACATACCTATAAATACAAGGTTATTTCATCAAATCAAAATTTAAGAAGCTAGAGTTTTCATGCAAGCATTTCCTAAGGCTAATATTATGATCAAGGGAATTCAAAAGTAGATTTATCAAGTATTTTGTTGCACCATTCAAGATCTCAAGCATCATGTCAAAGTCTTCTTGCATCATGCATGTTTTTGGAGCTAACATTATTATGTAGGTTCAAGTTCAAGCACTCAAAACATATTTCAAGCATCAAGATCCACATCCATTGAAGCCATTTCATGCAAATTTTAGATCTCCATTCAAAAGTTTATTCAAGGGCTTGATGAGTTCCAACATAGCATTGTTCATTCATCATTCCTTCTTTCATGTTTTATTTCAATTCAACATTTAATTACCCAAATGAGGTTTGACCAAGGAAAACCCCCATTCACTAAAAATAAAAACAAAAATTCCCTCTCATGTGTTTGTGTTGTAGATTTAGGTTGAAGAAGGATTGAAGACATTTTGAAGAGCAAGATTGGAAAAGTTGTCAAAGTTGTCAAATCACAAAATCTCACATATATATTTGATTTTTGACTTTATGACACTAAAACCCAAATCAAGCTGAAGCTATAGACTAGTATTAGAGGCTCCCAAAAGTTGTTTGAAATACCTAAGCAAAGACCCATTCACCCCTGGGCAAGTGAGTCCTAGTTTTCCTCTCAAAACTGTCTTTTGGCGATAAGTACACATCATTCAAACCTTCTCAGACCTACAAAAAGCTTGTTGTGACTTCTGTCTATCATATGCTTAAACATTGTTGTTGCAAGTTTTAATTGGCATAATTAGGTTGATTTTCTATTTTTAATTTTTCTCCCAAAAGTGTTGTTCAACCTTGTACCCCCATCCTCAAGCACAAGGAAATCAGTAGATACTCACATTGAGTTGATTCACCTAAGGTTTGTTAGTCAATTCTTTGTGGGGATCTCATTTCCTAATGAAAATGGGAAGATAGGGTCTATTATCCCCATTTGGACCTACCTTCCCATTTTGGGAAACCTGACACCCTATTTTTCTTTATTTCATTTTTTTTTTTGTGAGTTGGTTTCTTCATCTGTTGCATAAACCACCATGCCTTTTTCTCAGCCATAAGCATTCCAATATTGATTGTGAATGTGATCTACAACTTGATTTTCCTCTAATAATATAAGAGGCCATGTGCTTCTATGCTTATTGAATGTACTAACTATACATGCCTTACATGGGTTAAAGGTTGATGAGTTTACATGATGACACCCCCCTTGTTATATAGGTTCCCAAACCCTAACCAAACTTGAGCTAGTAGATGAAGAAGGGAGGTTATGTTGCTGAAAGCAATCCACACAACATCTACAAAGGCCACAAAATTCCTATTGTAGGTGAAATATTTACCTATAGGTAAATAGAACTACGATTCATGCAAATGTAAATAAGTTGTAGGTAAACAAAACTAAGTTACATGTGTAACAATCAATTGTTATAGGAACAAAAATCTATATTGCAAGTGAACAAAACTAAGCTGCAGGTGAAAAGAATTAAGATGCATGTAAAAAAAACTAAGTCACAAGTGTGCAATACTTCGTTGCTACAAGAACAACAATCTATGTTGTAGGCACAAAAATACTTTTCTATTAAATTTTTACCACATATCGCCAATCACAAGATACCCATATGCTCACATAGAAAATAAATAATTTTTAAAGTAGCAAACTCATAAATATTTATCATTCATAGAAGAAACACATATGCCAAGAAAGAAAATAGTTTTAAAAGGGTAATATTTTATTTCATTTTTTCTCAAAATACAATTATTTACATAGATTTAATTCCCTTCAGAATGTTAGGGAAAACATAAGAATCACGTGTTATTCTCTTTCTTGTTGTTTGTCACATGCTCCTTTGTTCCTCTTTATCTTTTCTCTTCTCTATTTGCTAGTATTTTTTCCTCTTTTTGACTATTTCTATTTTATATTTCCTATGTTCCTCTTCTCTTTCTTTTCTCTTCCAAAATTTTTAATTTTTGCCAAAAATCATGCCTAAATTGGGTCCAACACTCAAAAATCTGTCATAAATGTTCAATAACTCTTTTCTGGGTTCAAAAATCCTCTTAGACTTATTCTTCTCCATTTTTCCATTTTTTATTTATTAATGCTATGGAGGGTAGGTAGTTTCCCCTTCCAACGATAAAATGTAATTTCAATTTAAAATTTCCACAAACTTGTATGCATGAGGGTAGAGGAAAGGAAGTGCCAAAATAAATTAATAAATAAATAAACATGATGTCCATACATCAAACTATTAGGGTACAAAATTTGTGAGCCCTTGGTCATTGACTAAAATTCTAAGTTGCTATAGGTCACAATTTAGTTGTTGCAAGTGAGAAACTATGTTGCTACTTGAGTTAATAACACTATTGTTATAGGTTGAATTGGTAGAAATCAACTTTTGTTGGGCTTAACCAAGTGGTGTTCTCTATTGGTCTATTCTTATATTTTACCAAATATCCATTGTATTGTTTTCCCCTAGTCTTCCTAATCTAGAGTCCAAAATACATTCAATCTCTTCTCATTATCTTTGAAGTAGTTGTTCCATCAGATTTTTTAGTGGTTCTTCCTATTTCTCTCATTATTGTAATGTCTCTCCTGTTGGTGTAAATATGTTTTTTACCTATCTAGGTCCTATTTACATACATTAAGTCCACTTAGGTCCTAGGATGGAATCTTTCTAGATAGTGTTAGTTGTCACTATATCTTATCTTATCTTTTGGCATTTAATGCTTGTGCCCTAAGTTATTTAATATTTGTTGGGGTAGTTGTCTCATCATACAGGATTAAGATGTACATGGGTATGTGCAGTATCATCATGGAAAAAACAGGCCTTTAAGTGGCGATGAAAATTCAAAAAAATCAGAGTTAGGCAACTTGATGTAAAAATTTGAATAAGTTATCTATATTATTTCAAAAATATGTAAGAATAGAATTTGTTGCAAATTGAATATATTTTCTAAACTAGTAGGTTTATTTTTAAAAAAATCTATTTGACCAATGAAAATTTGAAACTTCAATGCAATAGTACTTAAATTTCAGCGAAAAAATAAGTAGGTGTTTGTCTAACCACCCTAACCACAATAAAATGATAATATTTTTTTATAATATTTTAGATATAAGTAGAGGACTCATGTCTTGATGTGATGCATATTTTTTTGTAATTTTTTTCCAAGTAAATAATTAATTATGAATTTTTTATTACAATTTTTAAAAAATATAAAAATTTGTAAGTCTGACCACCTTAACTTGGTCAAAACTTCATGATTCTTTTTTTTTTTAATCCTATAGTATACGAAGCATAGAATGTGATGCATGTTTCAAATTCAAAAAATGTGATACCGTAACTTGAAAGTTATAGATTTTTTTCAATCAGCCTATCAATTAGGACTTTAGTCATAATTCAAATAGAAAATGAATAATAATAATTTATTAAGTTCAAAGTAAAGCATAATTTATATTGGTGGAAAGCTAATAATCTACTTTAAAAACCCTTTTCATTTCATCAATTTTGGATTAAGAAAAGGTCGTCAGCCACATACCCTACACATACCCATCATATCGCCACTTTTTCGCCCATCATGGTCCTGCACATACCCACATGTCATGATTTTATCTAATCCTATCTCACAACTTGCCTTTATAATAAAATCATCACATGTACATCATATTAAATTTGGTAGTCTTGCATCCATAATCATAACATGATAGTTTTTCCATTTCTCTCTTCTGGAAATTATTGTTGTCTTGCGGGTGATCCTAGGGTGTTGAGGAATTCACCATAAACTCCTACATGGTATCAGAGCTTCAATGTTGTAGACTTCTTCCCAAATCTGAGGGACCAATCTTGGCATGAAAATTTTGTTGGGTGCAATTGGAGGTTTCAAGGGCCTCACCATTGAATCCAAGGAATTAGAGAAAGTTGGTTTTTCCTTTCGTTTCATCAAATTTTTCCATATTTTGCTTGATCTACAAGGATTTCAAGTTAGGAAAAGGTTACCAGACCTAGGAGGTAGCTGAATTTTCAGAGAAATTTAGGCCGAAATCTCCCTTTCCATCATGTTTGGAAGGCCTAAAAACCCCAAGATCAATTATCAAATCATAAAAATTGGAGCATTTGACCCTAGGCATCAAAGGATTTTTTTGTCTAATTTAACAGTACCACCGATCCTATGGTCAATCGCTGCAAAAAAATCACACAAATGGGTCATATGTAGTCAAAATAATTTATTCAAAGGTGAAATTTTTTTTTATTGAAAATTATATTTATTTTTAAGCTTTTAAAAATTTATTTATTTAAATAAAATAAAAAATTACAGTAGGTCCATGGGTATTGATTTGCAGTCCCATAAAGTACCTAATGTGTAGCAAAGCACTACATGGTGTTTGTTGATTTACCACGGTTCGCTAGGAACAAAGGCCCCACCTCCACCTTTTGTCGACCACTCAATACTGCCAACTAGCAAATATTCTAGCATCAGCCGACAAACAAAGAAGAATATTTCAGAGCATTGCAAAATATTTCATCCCTCTCGTCATGTAAAGAATATTATGTGCATATTCTGGTTTGGAGAATATTCTACAGTGTAGGGGAGGTATATTTTTTGGGAGTAAATGGTGACTCCCCAACACCCCCAAGAACAGTTACTAGACCAAAATATCTTCCACAAGAGAGAGAATGACAAGAAAGCTTGCTTCAACAATGCAAT
This sequence comes from Sequoia sempervirens, assembly GCA_007258455.2. Taxonomy (NCBI): domain Eukaryota; kingdom Viridiplantae; phylum Streptophyta; class Pinopsida; order Cupressales; family Cupressaceae; genus Sequoia; species Sequoia sempervirens. The sequence goes on along the minus strand of VDFB02271358.1, from coordinate 528,230,833 downwards.
ATTGAATAATGGTTTAATATATTTGAATATAAATGTACATGAGATGCCTTGCTTATAAAGGAAAGGTAGAGAGATAGGATTAGACAAGATTATGAAAAGTTTCTTAATCCTATTACATGAGACAACAAACAAACTAACTACCTAGGAATCAAGCATTAGTAGTTAGATAAGATAAGTTCTAGAAAATCCAACTAAGACTTCTAGAAAGAATCTTATATCCTAAGTAAACTTAACATGTGAATATGTACCCTAATTACCTAGTGAGTGAATTAGCTAGGTACAAGACAATAACTCACACCAACACTCCCCCTTAAGTGCAACTTAGGGAGAATATTATTATGCAAACTATGCAAAGATGAAGATGAAGATGGGTCCCAGCTACGAGGCTATGTTAGGTACCCATTTACAATGCAAATGCAATCTCTCACAATCGAAGAAAAGGAGAAAAGCCAATGGGATGAAAATCCTCTCCAAAAGAGAGAAAACCAAAACAAAAAAAACAAGATGTATGGTGGACTCAATGATACCCCCCAAGGACTACATCCATCATGTATATACAATCAATGACACCCCCATAAGAGGGAAAAAGAGAGATAAGATATCCCACAATGTGTAATCACCTATAAGTATCGCTAATGTCTGAAGACAAAAAATAATTCAGTGCCTACAAACAATGTTTCTCCCCTTGTGAAGAAGATACACCAAGTACAAATGTAGGAATGCTTCCCATTTTAGATAGAAATTAAGATAAATCCATATGTATGAAAATTGTCTCTCTAAAATCTGCTCATGTGTTGCCAAGTTCTTGGATGATGAAGATGAAAAAATAATCTAATCAGGTACATACCCAATCACAACTTGTGACAAATTAGGAACAAGTGGAAATTGATCTTGAACAAACTCCTAAGACAAACATGAAGTGACAATAGGTGATCCATGGCTATCATCAAATAGGAGAGATAGATCCTCAAATTGGTCTTTCAAATCTGAAATGTGAAACTCCACAAACAAAGAAGCAATGTCTTTCAAATAGGAATCCCAATCAAGAAGACTATCAAATACCTATTGCAATGAATCACTAGAAGTACTCAATGAATCATCAACAAAAGATGAAGATGTGATCTCATCTTGAGAAGTAGGAGTTGTAGGAGAAGTCTCTAGATCATCAAGACGCTCAATTTCTATATCATATTCAATTTCCTCTAAGGTGTCATCATCATAAGGTATGTTATCAACATCATCAAGTGGAATGAGGCAATCTGAGGCAAGATCATCTAGAAATGGAGGTTACTATGGATCTCCAAATATCTCCCAAACTTTGGTCCAAACTGTGTGTGGGCATGAGATGTGTGAGAATACCTTATGATAGGTCTCATTGAAGATGATTGCACTAAAAGTAGAACCAATCAATCCTATGATATTATCATTCTTATTACCCAAAACCAGTTTCTTATATGTTGTTTTTGGTTTAGGAATGAGTCCATAAAGATGTGGAAAAAAAATTAGCCACTCACAATGTGTTATGATGCTTTTTTCCATGACTCATAATTATCCCTAGTCAAAACTATTACAAAAGGATGAGTTGAATAACCCATGATTACAATGATAATACACTTCTCAAATGATACAATCTGAGATCAACATATACAATACCCCTAAAATGAAGTACAATGATCAAAACAACACTTTCCCAATTGCCAAAACATCCAAGTATCCTTCAGTAGAGTCACCAAGAAAAATCTTAAATCACAAAATACCTAGGATAGAAACTAGAAAAAGTGCATGAATGGCTAGATAGAGCTCCTCAATACCTTTCCAACATCGCAAGAATCGCAAAAATCGAATATCATGGGAAAGAGTTACTAGCTCAGTAGCCAAAAATGAAGATCCGACTTCAATTAGAAAAAAATGGTATCAAATAGAAAAATTTCTAAAAAAAAACTACACCACTAGAAAATTGAGACTTCCATCTTTCCAAAAATATTTCATTTCAAAAATTTCTCTACCATATGTGAAAGTTATGCCAAAATAAGAAAAATAGCCTATTTGGGACCTTGTTGACTAATTGATCTAGGGCAAAAAAAATTGAACCCAAGACAAAAAAATATTGGCCCTCATAAAGTATGGGCGGATTTTTACAAGGCTTAAATGATTTTTTTTAAAAAATGTTGAAACAATAAAGTGAGGATTATGGTTGGATTTTTTTCTAAAAGGGATTTAATATATTAAAAGAATAAGTCGGTAGTTTTTACTTGTGAAAAAAGTTAATATAAAACAAACTTATGACAAAACATATTATTAGGATGACAATATGCCAACCAAAGGACAATCTGACCTATGCTGACAATATTTTTAATGCAAAGTACATAGGTTTGTACCCAACGACAGATTTGACCAAGCCCTTTAGTGAACCAACAACGGATTTGACAACCGGAGGATGGACAGAGAATATGCTCTGCCAAATAGAATATGTTGCTGCAATTTTTATTTAAACTCCACAAAAAATATAAAATGCCCGAGAGCCCAAAATTTTTCATAAAATACACAAATTCTTTTTAATATTTTTTTCTGGAAAATATTAATGATGACCTGGGGGGTTGTACGACCTGTCCAAGAAAAATAAATTTGCATCAGAAACTATTTTTATCGAAAATGGATGAATTGGCAGTCAAAATTCATCTGTGTAGCCTTTTGAGTAGGATGGTGATGCAAATATAGTACCAAAGTTCTCTGAAAAATCAGTGACCTCATGGATCAGCTACTCTTCACACTTTTTCAAACCCTCAAAGATCAGCCAAAACATAACCAATTTTGATGAAACGAAAGACAAACCTGACTTTCGTCAATGCCCTAGATTCAACCGTGAGGTCCTTGAAACCCAAAAATGCACCAAAAAAAAATCTTCAAGCCAACATCAAACCCTCACATCTAGGAAGGAATCTACAACCCTAGAGCTCTGATACCATGTGAGAGTAAATGGTGACTCCCCAACACCACTAAGAACAATTGCTAGACCAAAATATCTTCCACAAGAGAGAGAATGGAAAGAAAGCTTGCTTCAACAATGCAAGATTGAATAATGGTTGAATATACTTGAACATAAATTTACATGAGATTCCTTGCTTATAACTTTGGCAAGGTAGAGAGATAGGATTAGACAAGATTATGACAAGTGTCTTAATCCTATTACATGAGACAACTAACAAACTAACTACCTAGGAATCAAGCATTACTAGCTAGATAATTAGATAAGCTCTAGAAATGCCAACTAAGACTTCTAGAAAGAATCTTATATCCTAAGTAAACTTAACATGTGAATATGTCCCCTAATTACCTAGTGAGTGAATTATCTAGGTACAAGACATTAATTCACACCAACATATTTTGATGATGGGAAGAAGACCATGAAATTTAATCGCATAAACTGTTGACATTAGTAGTGACGTCAACATTCAATTTTTTTTTTTACCCCTTTCCATTGCAAGTTTTGAATTTGTAGTCTGACTTTGGGGGCTCATAACTTTGTCATGCAAACTCCTTTTCATGAGCACTTTTTTTATAAAAATTGGGGTATAATTTTGCTCTCTTCTTAGAGGTGCAATTTTTTTTTTTTTTTTGGTCTTTGGTGATTCCATAAATTACAGATTCTCACATTTTTTGTTGAGCCATTCTCCTTTTGGGAACTTTCAAGGCTCCATTCTTGCTCCTACAGTAACATTTTGGGGTGATTTTTTTTAAAGTTCTTAATTTTTCATGTACTTTGTATTGGTGTGATCAGATTGATCTCATCTCATGTAAAAATTTTACTTTGAGCTTGTGGCTAAATTTGGCATCTATATGCATTAAGATGAAGTCCACTTCGTTATTTATGGCAATTGACACCTGTAATCACACTAAGTATAAAGTGCCAACCTCATATGTTGTTGGGGGGTTTTGTGGATGCTTAATTTGCGAGGAGGGGGTAATCTTATGCTTTTGTTGGCTTATGTCTCTTGATTGATCTATTGAGTGACTAAAGTTGAGGAATTTTAATATGGGTATCAAATGGAATCCTATTGTAATCAGGTTGAATAGATGGAAATTTAAGTCTCAGTTCAAGATGGAATCCTAACACATTGTAGGTGGCTTAATATTTTACCATATCTCTATGGACTAGTTCCTAAACCTTCATCCAAATGGAAGAGATTCATGTGGGACATAAAAAATAAACATATCCTGGGATTAATTGGTTGTAGTTATGATATTGACACACAAATGGTCACTAATGGTATTGAGATACCTCATGACCTTATAAGAAGACTTTGGGAGATGTATGGAGACTCAAATGAACCTCCATTCCCAAAGGATCATGTTGTGTATTTTCTTATGCCACTTGATGAGTTTCGACTAATTGATGATAAAACAACTGATGTTCTTGCTCATTCCAGGAATGGTATGGTTGTTTTGATGACACATAACCTTCTCCTTCTATGGAGACTTCTATTGAGACTTCAATTTCTATGGCTCCTAATCCAGATTTAGAGGGTTCCTCTTCTTCATCTTTGAGTCACCATCTTGAGGCTTAGGACTCTTGTAATCCAACATCGGCATAATCCTGTTGTGTTATTATTTCACCATATGTTAAGGACATAATGGGGGATGATAATGTAGTCGAATGACATGCATTGAGATATAATCTCCTTCATCTACTATTGTACTTTAGGATTCTTTTTTTGCCATAGTTTTGGCTCCTTGTGATTAAGTACAACAAGACATACATAATCTTCTAGAGATGGCTACTTGGGAAGTGAGTACCTGACTGACATTGTTGGTTTGTTTTGTGAGCCGCATTTTAGATTTTGGAGACATTATTGATTGCATAAATCTTCTCTTTGAAGGAGATGATCCTTCTTCAATTGTTGTGAGGGAACACTATCTATCTTGTTCATTCTCTACATGATCATCCTTTGTAGTTTGACATGAGTGTGGATTCTTTTGGACAAAATTTGGAGGAGGCTTCTTTATCTTCAAAGGAGGTATCTTTGTCTTTGGATTGTGTTCTACAATTTTTCTAGGAGATTTTAGATTGTATTCTTTGGCAATGTGGCTTAGAATGTCTTTTTGGAGTGTGACACCTTTTGACATCGACTTGGAGAGACTTGAGAATTATTTAGAGATATCACACATCATCTTTCTTCCTGCATCTTCCTTTCAAGAATGATAAGAAATCCTACATACCATCTTGGTCTTGTTTCTTTCTAAGGGGAGGAACATTGTTTGACAGTCATGAGCCATCTTCAACATTCATTGTCAGGAATTTACCATCTTTGCAAGAGATTCTACATTGAGGGGGGGTGCATGGTCTCTCTTCTTCTCTTTCATGGGGGGGTCTTTTTCCTCATATGGGATTTTATCCTTCTCATGCATCATTGAGAGCATCTTATTTCCATCTCTCTTTTGGGGGGGAGTTTTATCCCACTAGGTTTTCTCCTTTTCTCCATTTGTGAGAGATTGCATTACATATGTACATGGATACCTAACATGGCCTTAGAGGATAAGTGCACCAAGATGTGATACAAAAAGGGGGTCGTAAGATGCCACTTTATTTTTGAAATCAACAAATTCTGATATTCAACGAGAAAATGAATATAGTTGCACTCAAAACTTGAAGATGCAAAAAGAACAAGAGTTGTAGTGCTCCAAATCTACTTTCTAAACTACTATTTAAAAAAAAAAAATGTTGAAGATTAAGGGTTTCAAAAAGGGGGAGCACACAAATTGGTCTTTTTTTTAGAAAAAATACAACATATTGTATGGTGTGCTCCCCCTAAAATGTTAACTTTTTTTAGAATTTAAAATCATTTTGGTGAGAAATTATCTAACACCATTTAGTTTATGCTAGATTTTTTGGCTAATTTTTTAATGAATATATGATTTTGTTACTAATTTTCAAAGTGGACACATCCTAAAAATAGAAATTTAAGCATTTCCCCCCCTAAATTTTTTGAAAACTAATCAAAAACCAATTTTATTTTTTTAATACATGTAGAATGAAATATAGTTTCTAAAAATGTAATTTGTTTCAAAATTTGATGAACGAGTAAAAATTATACCCAAAAAACCACATGTGGAGATGCCTGATCTAGATGAGAATATTGGAGAAGATGTGCAGCTTGATGATGCTCAACATGAGAATGAGACAGAAGAGGGGAATGCACAAGATAATATTCTTCTAGATGTGGAAGAGACAACAAAAGAAAACGTATCTAAGCTGAGAAGGATGTTGGAAGAAATGCAACTATCGGAGAAGACATTGCAAAGGAGGATACTCTTACTCCTCTAGTAATTGATACACATGTTGAGAGCATACAAGACCAACTAGAGACAACCATCCCTTCAGATAATATAGAACAAACTACTGGTGAAGGAGATAAAGGTGAAGATAATGAATAGAAGAATGAGGATGCAAGTGGTGATAAGGAGAAGAAAGAAGAAGAGACACCAGTTAGCACTAGTGATAATGAGAAGGAGAAGGAATTGGAAGAGAAAGTTGCAGAGGATGTAAAGGAAACTAGTTAATTCTCCAGCTCTTTCAGAGATTCTCTAAATAATCTATTGAACATGCAATTGCAGTTTCATCTTGTGTCCATGCAATTGCTACAATTTCACATGCAACAAGGAAACATGGATTTAGCCAAGAGTTCACCACTCCACAAACTTCAACTAGGAGGTTTCTTCCATGCATCTATGTGGAAGGAGATAATAGAAACTCATCAAAAGAGTGCAGAGTTGATTGTGGAGGTTGTGAAGACACTCCAAGAGGCCATAGCCAGTGTAACAATTAATAATTCATTATTTAGTATGGAGAACCTAAAAAATTTTATTGATTCTTTCAAAGAGTATTCCTCTGGATTAAAAGAAAAATTAGAAAAAGAAGTAGAAAAGATAATGGATGAGAAGAGACTAATGGAAATTATGAAGAAGTGTTCCCATCCACATAATAAGTTTCAAGATAGTCTCAAAGGTGTGCAGGCTTATCTGGCTAAGACCAAAGCCTTATTCCAATTCTGTATGAAGTGGCTCGGAGCCACAAAGAGCATAAAAGATAAAATGGACTCAATTGATTCATAGATAGATAAAGCTTCCAGTGCCTATGATTTGGCACATGACCTAGATGGAAGCACAAGGTCAGTGGTAGAAGAATTACATGAGCATTTATTCCAACTACAAGCACAAAAATAAAAGATTATTATGCAATTTAGGAACCTCGTGGACCTGGTGAACTCTAATGATTCATTCCTATAGTGCTTTTAGTTATTTTGTCTCAATCATCCAAGGAAGACATGAAACTCTACGCTTTTATTTCTCCAGTAATAGTAATTGGCCAACCAATTTCACTCCAATCTACTGTTCTTCTTGGCTTGTCCAGAGCTTGATTGAGAGTTGCTTTCTCCCTCTTGGCTACTTGCTCATCCCGGACTTTCTCCTCTAGCATTTCCTTGTCCAAATCTGCCTCTACCACGTCTAGAGTTATTTCTACCTCTCCTGCTTCCTCTTGCAATGGCTTGAGCTTTGAAATCTTTCTCATGGGAGGAACTTGCAGACCTATTTAGGTGTTTCTCATGGGTTTGTAGAGAACACATCAACTCGTCAATGGACAACATTGAGAAATCCTTTGCCTCTTTAACAACAATCACCACTACATAAAACTTTGTGGGTAAACTTCTAAGGATTTTCTCCATTATCCTCTAGTCTTCAATGACTTCTTCATTCACCCTCAACTAGTTTATCAAACCCGAGGTTCTTGTGTGAAAGTCTAAGATAGACTCACTATCCTTCATTTGGAGAGTCTTAAACTCTCTTCGAAGCATCTAGAGCTTCACCAATCTGACTTTATCAACCCCTTTATAGCTAGTTTGGAGGATTTACCAAGCTTCCTTTGCATAGTTAGTTGCTGCTATTCTAGGAAAAATGGCCTCTATCAAGGCTACTCCAATAAGACTCAATGCATTTGCATCTTTCCTCCTCAACTCCTTCAACTAGGTCTTTAGGTTGTTTGTGAGAACAACATATGTTGTTGGATCAGTCACATCATTGAACCCACTAATCACAAACTCCCACAAATCATTTGCAACCATTATGGTCTCATCTTCTTTGCCCAAACATCATCATTTTGTCCATTAAATGATGGTGCTTTCTGCCAACTCTTACTTTCATCTCTAGCCATGTCTGCAACAAGAAAAAAAATTCAAACACCCAGAAAAATAAATGCCCAACTCACTCAAGACTTAGGGCCTTCTAGCTCTGATACCATGTCAGAGATTCAAAACATAATCAAAACCCATAGGGGTTGTTGCCCTGTTTCCCCAAACAATAGGGGAATACCCAAAATGCAATATAACAAACCAAAGATAAATTGGAGACACACAGAACTAGACATGCAATGTTTGCTTCTTTTTATTAACTAGATAACAAAAATTACAAAATTATTTCAAACTGAAACTACAATCTACTGTTTACAAACTAAACACAATAATTTGGAGCTGCACCCACAAACTTCAAACAACTATCAAGAGTTGCACAAAGTTCTTCCTTCCTTCTATTTGATTGGAACTATATGTTGTTCCTGGAAAACACTGAACTGTTAGGAGCTTTTAGCTGCTCACTACAAACACGCCCAGAACAAACTACAGCTGTTGTTGTTCAGGAGCTTCTCCGAATCACACAAAGAACTCACAAAAACATTCTTCTCAGACTATTGTTGCACAGAGAAAAACTCTTTTTCCCAACTAACTAAACTAATAGACTTTAATTCTTTTTGTCTATTCAAAAACATTCCCTCTCAAATTCAAAATGATCTACCACATTTAATTCTTCTGCAGACAGAGTTGCACGTCAAGAGCAAGTTGGGAAAGAAATCCCCAAAATAATCTTCTAGCTGCACTGGTAACAAATGCTCCTGATAGGTAGGTGGCAACGGGAAGAGGCTCAGGAGAAATTAATATTTCCAACACTCCCCCTTTGTCCTAAGCTACCGAAACAAGATCAATCCTAATCCAAATCAACAACACCCAAATTTTTCCTTAGGAACTCGAAGTTGTCTTTGCTCAATGGCTTGGTGAATATATCTGCTAGCTACTACTTAGCCCTACAAAATGCCATTTTGATTTCACCATTTTCAACCAATTCTCTTATGAAATGATACCTGATTTCAATATGCTTGCTTCTTCCATGAAACACTAGATTCTTCATCAAAGCAATTGATGAAAAAATGTCACAAAATATAGTTGTTAAATCCTCTTGTTCTTCCTTCAAATCTGCTAAGGTCCTCCTTAGCCAAATAGCTTGGCACACTGTTGCGCTTTCTACTATATATTGAACCTCTGTTATAGATAGGGAAACTATGGGTTGTTTCTTGGAATCCCATGAGATAGCTCCCAAACCCAAATGAAACACATAACTAGTTGTGCTCTTCCTATCATCCACACTCCTTTCCCAATCACTATCTGTGTAACCAGCCAACCCATAAAAATTTGCTGCACCATACAAAATACCATACCTTTTGGTTCCATTCACATACCTCAATATTCTTTTACCCACTTTCCAATGTGACTCTTTTGGAGTCTCCATAAATCTGGAAATCAGACTTACATTGTGCATTATATCAAACCTAGTTGTTGTTAAATACATCAAGCTTCCAACCAAACTCTTATACATGGTCGGATTTACATTGTTGTTGCAATATTCCTTGCTCAACTTCAGACCTATGGCTATTGGTGTTGGGGAAGGCTTGCTTTCAAGAACCCTAAACCTTTTCAAAATATTTGTTGCATACTTTGCTTGAGAGATAAAAATACCACCATGCATTTTTTTACTTCTATTCCTATAAAATACCTCAAGAGACCTAAGTTTGTCATCTCAAACTCTCTTTTCATGACCTCTTTAAAATAAGCAATGAGGAAATCATCATCCCTAGTAAAAACTAGATCATCAACATACAAGAGAACAATTAAAACCTTACCATCAGTTGCCTTGATGTAAAGAGTGGGCTCACCATCACTTTTGCTAAAGCCATTGCTCAACAAATATGAGCCAATCTTGTTGTACCATGCTCGTGGAGCTTGCTTCAACCCATAGAGGGCCTTCTTCAGCCTATATACCTTGTTTTCTTGACCTGAAACTTCATAACCAGGTGGGTACTCCACATATACCTCTTCTTTCAATACTCCATTTAGGAAGGTGGACTTGACATCCATTTGAAACACCTTCCATGTGTGCTTGGTTGTAATTGCTATGACTGCCCACACAGTTTCCATCCTTGCTACTACAGAAAATTTCTCATCATAATCTCTCCCAAACTATTGTTTGTATCCCTTAACCACCAATCATGCCTTGTGTCGCTTTATTCTTCCTTCAGTGTTGCATTTGGTCTTGTAGACCTATTTCACTCCAATAACTTGCTTGTTGGGAGGAAAATCAATTAGCTCCAATGTTATATTCTTCTCTATTGCATCTATCTCCTCATCCATGCCATTTCTCCTCTTTCACAACATCCTCAAAATAAATTAGATCACTATGAGAAAATAATGCAAAATTCACTCTCTCATCAAATTCTTCATCATACCTTTCATTTTGGCAGATCTCCCTTAGACTCTTGGTCTTCTTTGGCATTAGGGAGGTGAGAGTGGGCTCTGAACTTTCACTACTATTGTTGCTCTACTAAACATACCCTATCTGGAGTTGTCGGGAGCTCTCAAGAGCCAATCCTCTGTTGGTGTAATCAATTATTTAATTGCACTTGCATAAGTTTACTTAGGCATTATTTTAATTCCTAGGTTGCATTTAGTTATCCTTATCTAGTTGAGCTATCTTTTAGCTCAAGTTAGGCTTAGGGTTGTGCATGCTCTACCTTTTCTAAGGCATCTCATGTATCATTTGTAATATACCTCATTTTGATTTCTTGATCAATATTCAGCAAGCTCTTTCTTGCATATCCTCTTGTGGAAGGTTTGTTCTTTGTAAGTGTTCCTAGGTGTTGAGCTAATTTCTTCAGCTCTTACATGGTTTCAGAGCCCTTCCTGCAAAAACCCTTTCCTATATGAGGTTTGAGCTATGGCTATAAGATCTTTTTAAGGTTGTCTCTTTATCTAGTTTTTCTTGCATGGTCACTTTTGACGCACGTTGGAGGAAATCTAAGCTCATTTTTGAGTCCAGGGATGTTGAAATAGTCAAAATTGACTTTTGTTTTGCTTAAATCTGACATTTTATGCCAAATTTATGGTGGTTTGAAGATTTGCTAGATCTGGGAGTTGTGAAACTTCTAGTGCTTTTTGAGGTAGATCAGACCTTGCCATCAGATCCAGAGCATTCGAGAGACAAAAATTGACATATAGCATGCCCTATTTCAGCGTTGGGAGCTTTTGAGGCAAAAAAAAATTGTTCGACAGAAGTCGTATGGCCTTTGTACCGCCCTGTGCATGCAATCCAAGGAAAAACATTTAAGATTCGGTTTTTGTTTTTTTAAAAAAAAATTTATAGAAATTTTATAAAAATCCAAAAATTTATTAAAAAGTAGTTTAAATAAAAAAGAGGGGCATATTTTTTGTTAGAGGTGCATTTATGAGGGGAGGGTACCGCAGGTACCTGCCATGGTAGGCCTGCAGGCCCCACTCGTAGCCCCGGTCGACCTTTCCTCCATTTTCCAACAGCTACTACAAACCCCAAGCGGCAATGTTTTTACCACCCAACATTTCCTTCTTTCACCAACAGGCTTCTAACCCCCGGCGACAGATTCCCATTCCGATCGGCGTTCCTTCTGCCAGCCGACGGCCTCCTTCCCCCTTGGTCAAGCTTTCTGGTTTTTTTGGCAGCTTTCTCTTACAACTAGTAGCATCATTCCCTATCAGTTGGCGACATCCCTATCTTACCGACGGTGAAATTTTGGTAGGCGAAGAGCTTTTTGGCGGGCAGCATCTTTTAAGAATATTTCGTTCATCTTTTAGGAATATTCCGTCAATCGGATATTTTTGCAGGGGTATAGATTTTTTTCTGAAAGAAGGGAATATTTTGCTGATGTCAACATGACATAATGCTAACGTCTTCATACAGACACTTTATATGGGCCGCTTTGACCCCTGTTTGGCCTCCAAGGAGCTACTTTTTTCTTTTGGCCATAACTTGGGCATACGATATCGTTTCTTGGCAAACGAGATATCATTAGAAAGCTAGTTCTGCCAACTTTCCAGTGGTGTGGGTCTATCGCTTTATTTTTTTGTTGTGCATTCTATAGCCTGTGGAAGTCAAAGGAGTTGTTTTTAGTTTTGAGCTCATAACTTTTGACCAGTTTCTCTGTCTTTTCACAATCTTAACGACGATGGAACTATCTTTCAGAGCTCTTTAGTTCCATCCATGCATTTTTTCTAGATTTCACTCCAAGTACATTTTTTTCAATTTTTTGTGTTTTCACACTCTGGTGAATTACTTGGACATATTATCTCTTGGGAACGTCTCGTTTGCATGGGATGCTTCATTTTTGGCTGTTCTTTATGTATTTCTAGTTTTTTGTCTTTTTATGACATTTTGAGCATCATTTATAAGCAATATTTTATGTAAACACACTGAGATAAAGTGCCACACTATTGTACATGTATTTTGTGGATTTTGCACATAAGGTTGTGCCATAATTTGTACTTGTACTATATTATAAAGTGCCATGGGCAGGTTGTGTAGTGCCTTTATTTTTTTCCATCACACCTTTGTCTGGTGAGTGTCCCTCCATGACAATAATGAATCCATATGATTCTAGCCTTATGCATGTGTGCTTTTTTTTGCACACCACTTTTTCAATTGCTGGTGCTTTCTTGTGCACTTTTAGATGTTGTTTCTTCTCCTTCATGCACTATAGGGTGTTACACAACATTTCAGTGGATCTGTCAGGCTCTCCTAGTCTGCATTATGGGGGGGTATTATATTGTTCATGCTAATGCTTCCTTGGTTTTTCCTTGGAAGGAATCTTCCATCCTCAGTTGATTAGTGTTCTTCAGACTATTGGTACTTGTGCCATTTGTATCTGTGTTCTAGGTGTTTTCCTTTGTTTTCCATCTGATTCAAGTAGTGTCATTGGGGGCACTCATGCAAACTGTTGTCTCCTTGATCCTGATCATGCTATCTTTAGAGGAGGTTCTTCAACACCATAGCAGTCATCTTTCGACAGTTGTTTGCAGCTTCTTCCTACTTATGTGATGTTCTTCATGTCTTGTGTTTCTCTCTTTTGGAGAGGATTTTTCTTCCACATGGTTTTTCTCCTTTTCTCTGTTTGTGAGAGATTCTTCATTTGTGCATGGGTACCTAACATGGCCTTGTTTTCGAGACCCATCTTTTGCATCTTTGCATCATTTTCATAATAATATTCTCCCTAAGTTTCACTTATGGGGGGTGTTGGTGTAATTAATTATTTAATTACACTTGCATAAGTTTACTTAGGAATTATTTTAATTCCTAGGTTGCATTTAGTCATCCTTATCTAGTTGAGCTATCTTTTAGCTCAAATTAGGTTTAGGGTTGTGCATGCTCTACCTTTTTTAAGGAATCTCATGTATCATTTGTAATCTACCTCATTTTGATTTCTTGATCAATATTTAGCAAGCTCTTTCTTGTATATCCTCTTGTGGAAGTTTTGTTCTTTGCAAGTGTTCCTGGGTGTTGAGCTAATTTCTTTAGCTCTTACATCCTCTAGCTATTTGTGGTTGCTTTCCTTTTTGTCTTCTCATGTCAGGAGCTGTCAAGAGTTGTCAGGAGCTCTCTACGGCCAATTCTTTGGCTATTTGTGACTATCTTCCTGACTATCTACTTGTGTCAAAAGCTGTCAGGAGTTGTCAGGAATGGTTTGGAGCTCGTATGGAGCTATCAGGAGCGACTACAGGCTCATCTTGCTACACTTCTTGTTCTTTTCCTTCTTCTTTAGGATTTTTTGGGAGCGGTTCTGAGTTATCAAAAACTATTAATCTGTCCCATGACTCATCCTCTAGGAACCCCACTTCTCTGCTGATGATAATTTTCTTGGTGAAAGGATTACAACCTGTAGGCTTTGGACTCTTCACTATAGCCCGTGAAGATGCACTTCTCACCGTTGTCATCCAAATTTTGTCTCTTCTCTTTTGGCACAAGTGTATATGCCACACATATGAACACCCTCAAGTGTTCAACTGTCCACTTTCATTTTGTTCATGCCTCTTGTGAAATCTTGTCAAAAAATTCCTTTGTAGGAATTTTATTTACCAAATATATATTTTTTTGCTACAACTTCCCAAAATTCATTTGGGAGTCCCTTGGCTTTGAGCATGCTCCTTTCCTTCTCCACAATGGTCCTATTCTTTTTCTTAGCCACTCCATTTTGATGTGAAGTATAACTGGCTGTTAGCTCCTTCTTGATGCCATTTTTCTTGCAAAAATTCACAAATTTATTGGAGGTATACTCTCGCCCTCTATCTGACCTTAGGACCTTGATCACATGTCCACTCTCCTTTTCAGCCTAGGCCTTAAACACTAGAAACTTGTCAAAAGCTTCAGATTTATTTGCAAAAAATATACCCATGTCTTACGGCTGTAATCATCAATAAAATTCATAAAATATAGGCTTTTATCAATAGAAATTACATGCATAGGGCCACAAAAATCAGTGTGCACCAGCTTCAATGGTGTTATTTCCCTTCTATAATTTCTCAATTGAAAGGGTTTCCTATGTTGCTTGCCTAAAATATAGGCTTCACATCTACCACTAGGCTCTGCAATGGTTGGTAAACCTCCAACCATACCCTTCTTTGACAAAATATTCAAACCAATATAGCCTAAGTGTCCATACCTGAGATGCCATAGCTTGGAAGGGTCTTGAATGACTGCCTTGAAGGCTGCTTGCTACTGTACTGCTGTACATTTTCCTGCAGTTGTGGACTAAGCTAAGAAACACTTTTTCAGCCTTAATGGAAACATCCTATTCTTCATCATTTGCACTGCTACAATTACTTTCTTGCTTCCATCCTTCTCATAAATGATGCATTCACCCTTCTCCATCAAAACTTTGTAACCTTTTTGGATCAATTGTCCAATGCTCATCAGAGTGTGCTTTATACCAAGGGAAAAATAGACATCATCTATTTCCTTCTTCTCACCATGCTTAGTTTGAAAAATAACAGACCCCTTTCCCACAACTGGAGCTATTTCATTATTCCCTATTTTGATTTCAAATTTAATATTCTTATCAATGAAAGAAAATAAACTTTCATTACCACTCATGTGGTTGCTATAACCACTGTCTAAAAACCATACCTCATTACTGCCTTGCTCAGCAATGTTGCACATGATGAAGGCCTTTTACTGATTATCTTCAACCACATTTGCACTTTGTTTGGACTGGTCACGCTTCTTTTTCTAGCACTCACTTACATAATGCCCAAATTTATGGCAATAATAACATTCAATATTGCTCTTGTCACCCTTCCAACATGAGCTATTTTTCTTCTTGGCTTGTCCGTAGCTAGACTAAGAGCTACTTGCTCCCTCTTGGCTACTTGCTCATCTCGAGCTTTCTCCTCTAGCATTTCCTTGTCCAAATATGCCTCTACCATGTATGAAGTTGTTTCTACCTCTCCCCCTCCCTCTTGAATTGGCTTGAGCTTTGAAATATTGCTCATGGGAGGAACTTGCAAACCTATTTAGGTGCTACTTATGGGTTTGCAGAGAACCCATCAGCTCATCAACGGACAATGTTGAGAGATCCTTTGCCTCTTCAATGGCAATCACCACTGCATCAAAATTTGTGGGTAAACTTTTGAGGATTTTCTCCACAATCCTCTAGTCTTCTTGAATGACTTCTCCAATCAGCCTCAACTGGTTTATCAAACCTGAGGTTCTTGTGTGAAATTCTAAGATAGACTCACTATCCTTCATTTGGAGAGTCTCAAACTCTCTTTGAAGCATCTAGAGCTTCACCAATTTTACTTTATAAGTCCCTTTGTAGCTAGTTTGGAGGATTTCCCAAGCTTCCTTTGCATAGTTAGCTACTGCTATTTTGGGAAAAATGGCCTCTATCAAGGCTACTTCAATAAGACTCAATTCTTTTGCATTTTTCCTCCTCAACTCCTTCAACTAGGTCTTTTGGTTGTTTGTGAGAACAACATATGTTGTTGGATCAATCACATCATTGAACCCACTGATCACAAACTCCCACAAATCATTTGCAACCATTATAGTCTTCATCTTCTTTTCCCAAACATCATAGTTCTTTCCATTAAATGGTGGTGGTTGTTGCCAACTCTTACTTTCATCTCCATCCATGTCTCCAACAAGAAAAAAACTTCAAACACCCAGAAAAACAAATTCCCAACTCTCTCAAGACTTAGGGTCTTCTGGCTCTGATACCATGTTAGAGATTCAAAACAGAATCAAAACCCATAGGGGCTGTTGCCTTGTTTTCCCAATCAATAGGGGAATACCCAAAATGCAGAATAACAAACCAAAGACAAATTGGAGACACACAGAACTAGGCATGCAATATTTTCTTCTTTTTATTAACTAGATAACAACAATTACAAAATGCTTTCAAACTAAAACTACAATCTACTATTTACAAACTAAATGTGCAGCAATCTAGAGTTGCACCCACAAACTACAAACAACTATCATGAGTTGTACAGAGCTCTTATTTCCTTCTATTCGATTGGAACTATATATTGTTCCTAGAAAACACTGAACTGTCAGGAGCTTTCAGCTACTCACTGCAAATATGCCCAGAACAAAATACAGCTGGTGCTATTCAAGAGCTTCTCTAAATCACATAGAGAACTCACAAAATATTCATCTTCTCAGACTGTTGTTGCATGGAGAAAAACTATTTTTCCCAACTAACTGAACTAACAAACTTTAATTATTTTTGTCTATTCAAAAAAATTCCCTCCAAATTCAAAATGACCTACCACATTTAATTCTTCTACAGACAGAGTTGCACATCAAGAGCAAGTTGGGAAAGCAATCCCCAAAACAATCTTGCAGCTGCACTGGACACAAATGCTCCTGACAGGTAGGTGGCAATGAGAAGAGGCTCATGAGCAATTAATATTTCCAAAAAGCTTGGTATCTGCAATAAAATCTTCAAACTTCTAAAGTTGAGCACGAATATTATGAAGAGTATTAGAGAGCTTAGAATTAATGCCTCTAAGGGGGTGACCATGGGAGATGTAGTTAACAATATGAAGACTCAAATTAGAATGTATCAATTGGATCTCGATGGAGATAGGATAATGAATGTTGGAAAACGAGGCCAAACATTTTAATTTCTAAATGTGTTTAGGAATTAGTTGTTTGTAGGTTTGGGTGATGATATTGAGAGCTTTGGAGGACCCCATGAGAGAAGTTTTCCAAGACTATTTGTAAGGGAAAAGAGCAGGAAGAATGGAGAAGATGGAAAACTACAATTGTTTAGAGTAACGCTAAGATCACAAAAACCCATGTTTAATGGATTCAGTTTGTTCATAAAATGGACAAGATGGAGAGGGCTAGACAAAGGTTAGATGACTATCAATGGGGAGCTTCACATGAAGGATGCTCCAAGACATGAGTCGGGATTGTGCATCAACTTTGGACTTCCAAATTCATTAGTTGATTTTATTCTATTTAGGCCAATTAAAACAACACTTCTAAAGGGATTTTAAGCGAGAAGAAATGATGAAAGGTAGGAATTGTCTATAGATTGTCTTGAGGGAGAATGAATGAACATTATGAGTGTTGGACCATCTCTAGTCATTGCAGGAATAGTGGTTGTGGATGGATAGAAGACTGTACAACTACAAAGAGACAAGTTGGTGAATACTCACAATTATTTTTTTATCAAAAGAAGATAGGTTGTACTTGAGTTTGAGTAGTTTCCAAAGCTTCCAAATTAATCTTGTAGGATCTCAAAGATATCTAAAATTTTGAATTCCCTTTTTGAATAAATTTTTTCCACTAGTTTTTGGACAAGCCTCAAGGGCTTGCTTTTCAGTTGGATACGTCTATTCTACCAAATGAAAGAAAAATTAAAACTTAGGCCATGCCCAAGAGACTGGTCATACCAAATAAGCTTTATCAAATTGATTTTCCAAAATTTTCAAATTAAGTTAAAAGGAGCAAAACCTTAGGTTTTAAAGAAAGGAGTCATAAATATTTTATCTTGCCCAACATAATAGGTGTTAGTTTCAGTCATGTTTAATAGTCATCAGTTAGCTATCAATAACTCTTAGTTTGTTGTCATTAGATGTCCAGTTTGTTGTTGAACAACTCTAGTTAGTTGTCATCATAACTAGCATGATTATAAGAAGTTTTTTGAGTGTCTACAACTATACAATATTTATTGTTTTTGATGAATAATGTATGAGTTTATCTACAAATCCATACTCGATATTTTTGTTGTTATATTTTTCTATTATGGTATTAGAGCTAATGGGAGCTCTTGTTGTTATGATTCTATGTCAGGTTTGATGTTGTGTGCTATGGAGGAATCTAAAAAGAATTTTGTTGTTGTGTATCTTGTTGCAACCATAAGAGATGAGAGAATGTCAGCCATTGTTGAAAAACCACCAGATATTGATAGTGATGATGAATTCATTGAAGATGAGGTATTTGTCCTATTTTGAAGAGGACAATATTTTGAAGATAGATAAGGATACAATAGAGGACATATAGATGTTCAATAGTTTAATATTTTTGTGGATCAAATAAACTATACCTCATTGGGGTTATGAGACATACATGTGAAGATTGATGTCCAATAATTCAGAGGAGATCCAAAATTTAGAAGTTCAATATCATACCTTTGCGAGGGTGTTGAGACACTTCATGTGCAAATGGTGTCCAATGATGTTGAGAACTTGGATTAAATATATGCGACTATACTTGGGAGCAACTTAAAGATGTCCTACTAGTTCAAGAATTTTTTTCAAAATATATTTCTTATTATTTTTTAGCCAATCAATTTAGTGTTGTAGCATTAAGAGGGGATGTTGGAATTAATGCTCCAACATAATAGATGTTAGTTCCAGTCATTTTAAATAATCATCCGTTAGTTGTTAATAACTCTTGGTTTGTTGTCATTAGATGTCCATTTTGTTGTTGAACAACTCCAGTTAGATGTCATCATAATTAGCATGATTATATGAAGTCTTTTGAGTGTCTACAACTGTAAAATATGTATTGTTGTTGATGAATAATGTATGAGTTTATCTACAAATCCATTCTTTGTATTTATGTTGTTATATTTTTTTATTATGGAATTAGAGCTAATGGGAGGTCTTGTTGTTGTGATTCTATTTCAAGTTTGATGTTGTGTGTTATGGAGGAATCTGAAAAGAAGTTTGTTTTTGTGTAGCTTGTTGCAACCATAAGAGATGAGAGAATATCAACCATTGTTGAAAAACCACCAAATATTGATAGATGTGATGATGAATTCATTGAAGATGAGGTATTTGTCCTATTTTGAAGAGGAAAATATTTTGAAGATAGAGAAGGATGTACAGTAGAGGATATATAGATGTTCAATAGTTTAAGATTTTTGTGGAACAGATAAACTATACCTCATTGGGGTTATCAGACATACATGTGAATACTGATGTCCAATAATTCAGAGGAGATCCAAAATCTAGAAGTTCAATATCATACCATTGCAAGGGTGTTGAGACACTTCATGTACAAATGGTGTCTAACGATGTTGAGAACTTGGATTAAAGATACGGGACTATACTTGGGAGCAACTTGAAGATGTCCTACTAGTTCAAGAATTTTTTTCAAAATATATTTCTTATTATTTTGTAGTCAGTCAGTTTAGTGTTGTAGCATTAAGAGGGGATGTTGGAATTAATGCTCCAACATAATAGGTGTTAGTTTCAGTCATGTTTAATAATCATCAGATAACTATAAATAACTCTTAGTTTTTTTTCATTAGATGTCCAATTTACTGTTGAACAACTCTAGTTTTTTGTCATCATAATTAGCATGATTATAGGGAGTTTGTTGAGTGTCTACAGCTATAAAAAAATGTATTGTTGTTTTAATTAATGATGTATGAGTTTATCTATAGTTCCATTCTTTGTATTTCTGTTGTTGTTATATTTTTCTATTTCTTCCAAGGGCCTCTCATAATAGCAATATGAATGTGATGTCTAACCAAGTGCTTCCATGGAGAATTTCCTTCCATGGCCCTCACCAACCATTTATTCATGAGGAAAATGCCTTGTCTGAAGGGGTTTAGGATACCCAACCCACCTTTATCTTTTATTTGAATACATTGCAACTAAGAAGTAGCAGGGGAACCTTTTTTATTGGCTCACTTGACCCAAATGAAGTTTTTGATCACTTGGGTAAGCTGGTTGTAACAAGTTTTGGAATGAAGCCAACAAGACAAAATACAAACATGGATAGCTAGAAGGATATTATTGGCTACCTAGATACATCTATCCATTGAAAGGAAACAATTAGACCAATGTATATATTTTTAATCATAGACTAGCTTCACATGTCCTTGAGAGAAGCTCCAATGCCAAAGGGGATTCTTAGGTATCTTGTAATAGAGCGATGTTTAATTTCTCTCCATTCATTTGGAATCCAAAGAGGGTGAGTTTTAGGCCAAGTCATGAAGTATTCATTTTTATGCATGGTTAATTTATAGCTTGAAATAGTGCAAAACAGGTCTAAAATATCCAAATTATGGTTTAATTATGAAGTTGAGTTCTAAATGAAAAGCATACTATCATCAATAAAGTGCAAATTGAGAGTTATGGGACTTCCTAGGAGGGATATGCCTTGATGATATTAGAACATAGTGCATGTTGAAAGAAGTATCCTAGAGCATCTACAACAAGGACATAAAGAAGAGGGGCATGCAAGTAGCCTTGATGTATTTATTTCTACAAAAGAAATTGAGGGGAGAGAGAACTATTGACCACAACTCTAACATTGGTGTCCCTAAATAGAATTTTCATATGCTTGCAAATCATGGGGCCAAAACCCAACCACTTGAAGATATTTAGAATTAATGGCCAAAGAATACGATCATAGGCTTTGTTAAAATCCAATTTTATGATTAAAGCATCTTGAGTTGTTTGTTGTGCCCATTTAGTTGTCTCCCAACAAAGAGAAGATTGTCCAAAATGATTTTTTATCCAAGGAAACTAGTCTGATCAAGCCTATAATGACAACTCCAACTTGACTCAAAATATAGTTACACAATATTTTTTTACGCAAGGGAACATTCAAATCACAGTAACCATAGAAGTGGAATTTAAACAACTTAAGAAATAGAAATTTAATGCAGTCTTGTTATAACAATGTAACAACAACAATATGAAAATCCCAATAAGTTATGTATAACTATGGTATCATCTACACAATATAGATACAAATAAAATAATATATTTGATGAAAGATTGTTCTCCTGCGGAAAAATTGTTTCCTCGGCCTTAATTTCCAATGGTTCAAAAGAGGGATGCAATGTGATCCCAAGCAAGTGGATATAAGTCCCTATCCACCAAATCCAAGTGGATATTGTGGCCCATAGAGAGAGTTTTCAGTCATGCCAGTCTACCATGCATAAAGTAAATTTCCTATTGGCCATTCACCGAAGGAGGTCCCTACCACTACCAATCTAAGTTACCACTTCCCACAATAGTACATGCCCAAGATTTGACTTTGGGGTTAGACCAACTCATACTTGCCTATTCATCTTTATAACTCCATTTTCCATGTTGTACATCAAATAACTAAGCATGAAATATGGCATCCATCACTTGCATGATATTGGCCCTAAGGCCCACATGGAACTAGCAAAAACCATCCAACCATCTAGAATAGCATTGGGCATCCATTGCCTACATGCTACTGGCACTAAGGCATGCATGCCACAAGCAGAAACCATCTAGGCCTCTAGAGTAACATGAGGCATCCATCACCTACATGCTATTGGCACTAAGGCCCACATGCCATTGGTGGTAGCCATCCCGCTATTTATGGGTTATGGCTAAACTTATAGACAAAGCAAACTCCCTTACTATCATCACATTGGAGCATCAATAAGCTTATCTTCTATGGGTCATAGGATTTATCAACAGATGATCACCTTGAAAGAAGAGGAAGAGTCTATGGCTTAGGGGGTATGCACCCTCTACCTATGCCCTTATAGAGTCCTTACTCCATCTGTATTGTGTTGCCTTAGAAGTTAGCCATTGTACCAAACTTAGCTTTATAACTGGAAAAGAGACTCCTAAATCAAATAAGTAATTTTCCAGGTTTGACTTCATATATGGCTAACCCACACATCTTGAGAAAGTGTGTGATATGAAGAACACAATAGTCTAATCATCCCCAAAGGTCCTTACAGACTAGAAGTCAATCTAGCATAAAAGTACCCATTGCATCCAATGAAAGGTAGATGTAGGTAAACAACAAGTAAGTTAGGCTTGGAGTATGTGAGTTGACAGCCCACAACTGGGGTTTGTGAGGTTATTGTAGTATGTTGCTTAGCAATGAAAAATTATATTAGTCTTGGAAATGGAGTCTACTTGTTGCAATTAACCGATTTTAGATTACAAATTTAAGCTTTCTTATTTTCTTCATTAAATTCCCTTCCCACATAAATGAATATAAATGTAAATATAATTCAGCCACCTATCACTACCTTTATCAGTGACTTTAATGGTTTTAACTTCCTTACTAGTAGTTACATGGAAAATAGTTTAAATACAGATTTGCTAAAAGAAACTCAACTCATTTTCTCCTATACTTTTCACATTTGTTATTAAAAGAGATAGGGAAATGTTGGGTTTAAATTTCATGGAAATCACTGAGTTCTAAGCCCTTCCGTTGCAACCAACTAGGTGGGTGCAACCCTTGCTAGATAGATTTTTTGAATAAGGTAAAGGATAAGAAGAAAAGGTGGATAGTTGATATAGCAGATTTAACCATTACAACTCATATACATGTCTTCCTAATAATAATTAATAAGCCAAGATTTAGAAAATACATTTACATACAACAACCTGAACTATATTTTCCTTTTAACCCAAGTAGTTGGATTTTTCTCCATATCAGAACGGGTAGCAATGGGACTAAGTCTCTGTTAACAATATCAAGGTCTATGCCAGCCAATCCATCGATTGCAGCTCTAGCTAATGATTGAATGGTAAGATAGATGTAAAGGAGAAGAAAAGGATAAGAGACCTGCTTGGAGGCGTCCCAATTTGTCCATATGAAATAATACATTTTCTAGACTAGCAATACCAAGGCTTGTGAGTTAGCAAGCTTAGCTGTTAAGGGGCGATTTGGACAAACAGGAGTCTAATTTACTCTTAAATAACAAGCAACATTCATACCATAGGTTGCAAGAGATACAGATGGTATTCACTAACTGATCAACATTTCAAACTAAATTTTTTCCATAGAAAAACAAGGGAAATGAGTTCAAAAGGAAGAGAACTTGTTAATATTGTGTCCAACTTAATCCCTACACTTGGAGACCAGTTCTACTCCGCCTCTCCTCAGTTGCCCATCCTACTCTTCTAAAATTGTCTTTTTTTCCACCACAAAAATCATCATTTTAACTTCCTTCAACGTCGTCCTCTACTTCCCATCAGTTCTTTTTGTCCTCTACAAGCATGCAAGTTATTAAAGGTGTCCTCTCAAGTCCTCGTCACCGTTGGTCTTCACTAATGCTATCTCCACTGCTCATTCGTCACCGTTGGTCTAAGCTGCTGACTTAAATCAAGAAACCAGCGTCGACTGTCTGTCACCGCCTAAGTTTGCATCGGATATTTTCTTCTTACTTTTATCGCCAGATTTCCTTCATACTAAAGTATCTTTTGTCATGCGCTTTTAAGTCATTCTACATTTAGGTATTTATCTCCATTTACTCCGGTATTATCTTTCTGTGTTTTGAATGTGCAACGCTTTATCTGTGAAATTCTTACAAGCCGGAAAACAAATGTGCAACGCTTATCTGTGAAATTCTTACAGGTCAGAGCCCTTATTCACTTGTTTTCTTTCACAATACTATGTTATTCGTAAAAAGGGGGCCCTTCTATCAGCGAGGCTGTAGATTAATACTCCAGCCTCACGTTTATTGACATTTTTAAATCCATGAAAAGTTACTTTTCATACGCCTGTCCATGAATTCTATTATATCCATCCTGCTTATAATGGTAACTGCTATTTTTCGCCAAAAGTTTTTCTGTAAAAGCCTTATTGCTTTGACTTTTACTGAGGATATTTTGAACCGGAAAGTCTTCAGATATAAATAAATGATTTTGCCATAGTCGATATTGAGTCTGTTTTTTCTGGATTTTGTTTAATACCAACGGAGTCTAGTTTATCCAAGGGATGGTAAATTAGACAGCTCATAGATTTATTTACACCTTTGCACTCACATTCTGTTTTTAACTATTAAATTGAGCCTACTTAGAATCTGTGTTTTCTATTGGGTGTTAGTGGACCAACGATATATTATCTTACATAATTTGTAAGAAAGTAATCTCGTATGTTTCTTATTCCTGCAGTTGTTTAGAACTTTAGAAAATCAGCTTTGACTAGATAATCCTTTTATAAGGTGAATCTATTAATTAGAATGACTAAGAATCGAGTGTTACTCATATAGCCAAATAGTTAATGCTAAATAATTATTGTAGTCTCGAATTTGGCACTTGTGGGTTTCACATATTTCTTATTTTTTTGTACATGTTGCATTGCAGGATTAAGTTTATCCTTAGAAGACTATAACTTTAGACTGGCTTTGTTGCCCCTTATATGTCTTAATGGTGTGCTTGTCCGAGCCTCTATGCCCATCCTTATAATGCTGAACTGGGTGAAACAGTTAAATTATCCATCTTTAGTATTTGTTTTCACCTTAGTCAGCCCTAAAAGGCCAGCAGCAATAACACCAGACTCACGTTTATTGACATTTTTTAAGTTATTTCTGATGGACCCTTTGTGGAAGCAAAAGAAGAGCTCCAAAAAATGGAGGCTCAAACTTTGAGCAAACGTGTTGAGCTTTCTAAGTTTGAGTCTGAATATAAGGAAGTGAGTGTTTACATTTGACTTTATGGGTCATTTTTTAACTGTAAATAATTATAGTACCTATTGGATATACAGAATAAATTTTGTATGTATCTTACATCTTCCAAGTCTTGGCTCAATTCACAGAAATGACTGCTAGATATTCGCAAGAAATGCAATTTGTGAGTTACTATTATCTTTGGTCTGTAAATTTGTGAGCTATTAGTATCTTTGATTTGCATTATTGTGTGATACTATTTACTATTGATGTGAGTTGTGGTGCAACTACGGATATTATTTTAACATAGTGTACTAAACTAAGAGGAGTGCTTCATTTAAAATTTTATACTAATTTTGACAAGTAGCAATCACCATTTAGTAATAGACATCATGTTTTATCGTCAATTTTCTTAGATTGTGTCTTTAGTAGAACTATAATGGTCATATTGCAAATATTGTTTAAGCAACAAACTTATCACATATAGATAGACAAACTTCTCAAGAAGCGAGAAGCTATTCATGTCTTGTACTCTTCAATTCCAACACTCAAGAGGTCCTTTAGTGGTAGAAAGGTCAAGGGACTATACAAGGATGCTAAGGGAGAAGCTGGTGCTCACAATAGAGATGTAAAGCATGTAAACTGGGGAGAGGGATAAGAAAAAGTGGTTCAATATCCATCTAAAAGTTGTTAATAGGAAAGCATGTTAATTTGGTTCATAGGCACCAGCTTA
The DNA here is from genome assembly GCA_007258455.2 of Sequoia sempervirens. Taxonomy (NCBI): domain Eukaryota; kingdom Viridiplantae; phylum Streptophyta; class Pinopsida; order Cupressales; family Cupressaceae; genus Sequoia; species Sequoia sempervirens. The sequence goes on along the minus strand of VDFB02271358.1, from coordinate 528,205,058 downwards.
TTAGATTTATGTTGACTTACATATGAAAGAGGGGTGTTCTTTTGTTGCTAGTACTCTCAATAGTAGATTTTCTCCTTTGATCAGTTGTAAATTATTCCTCTATTGTATGATTCAAGTCAGTAGGAGATGAGTGTTGGGTAAGTGCACTAAGATGGTGCACAAAAAGGGGGTCAAAATTGGCCACTTTTATTCTAAAATCAGCTAAACCTAAACTTAGAGGAGTAATTTAAGATTCATGTACTCAAAATTTGAAGATACTAAAAGAACAAGAATTTAATACTGTGAATCTAGTTTCTTGACTACTAATTTTTTTGAGAAATAGATAAGATTAAGAGAATCAAATGCTTTCGCGCACACAAAAGTGTTCCTATTTTTTCAAAAAAATATAGCATAGTGTCTAGCATGCACCCCTCAATTTTTTAGTTACATTTAGTATTTTCAAAAACCCATTGGTAGAAATATGGTTAAGAGTGAGTACTAGAAGTTGTATATTTTTTTGTAACTTTTTTTTTAGTGTATTTTTTTACGATTTTTCAAAGTGGATGCATCCTGAAAAATCGTATCATCGAGCATGTGTGTCACATAAATTGCACCAAAATAATTGAAAATACAATTTTTTTTTTCAATGTCTAAATAATGAAGTGTAGAACAATATTATATTATTTTTTTCAAATTTTGACAAGTAGGTCAAAATTTATTAAAAAAGTCAATACATATGTCTTTGATAACTATGAAAATAAATAAATTGCCGGTTCATGAATCATGCAAAGAAAAAAAAATCATTGAAGAAGGGATATAACTAAAATCACCAAGTATCTTATTTTAGAGGAAATCAATATGGTCGATATTACAATATATTTAAAATTTAAAATTGGGAAACTATGTATTTATGTATGCAAAGGAAAATCAACACAATCCCAATTTCAAGTTTAATATTGGTGTGCACTAAAAGCATCATGTTCTTGAATCTAACTATCCAACTCTCTCTCCCTCTACCTCAATCTATAACTCTCTTTACATCTCTCTAAGAATCATGTTCTTGAGGGTTTATGATGGAGAGTTGAGAGTTGATGGTTTAGGGATTAAATTTAATTATATAGGTTTTAGTGTTAAATTGTGAATGTTGGGTTTTAGGGTTTAACATATTGGGTATATAAGGTTTATGTATTAGGGTTTACAGTTGATGATATAGGGTATAAGGTTTAGGGTTGAGAGTATAAGATTGAGTTATAAGGTTTAGGTTTGAGGGTATAAGAACCTTGAGGGTTGAAGGTATAAGGCTTAGGGTAGATTTTGTAGGTTTTATGACCTAGGGATGAGTGTAGGGTTTAGAGTTGATGGTATATGATATATAGTGTATAGGATTGAGGGTATATCATTTAGGATTGAGTGTATAGGGTCGAGGGTTCATCCCCTATGCTTTAAGGCCTAGGGTTAAGGGATATGGTTTAGGGTTGAGGGTATATGATATAGGGTTTAGGGTTGAGTGTATATGGTTGAGGGTTTATTATATAGGCCTTAGGGTCTAAGGTCAAGAGGGATAGGATTTAGGGTCATGAGGGTATATGGTATAGGGTTGAGGATTAAGGATTTTAGCCTATAGGCTTTAAGGCCTAGGGTTGATAGATAGGGTTTAGGGTTGAGGGTAAGGAGTGATCCCACAAAGCTGGTTTACAATTTCTAGGAGATTTTGATTTTTGTTGAAATCACATATTTTTAGAAAATATAATGATTTAAGCCTTAAAAATTTCCATTTAAATCATTCTAATTGAAGAGGGTTTGATCAAACTACCTTAGATCACACCCCCTTGGACAAAACCCTGCTAGTTTTAAACCATACCTATAATGAAGTCTCCTTTACACTATCAAAATGCTGATAAAAAACCACTTTTGATTTACCTTTTGGAAGATCAAATGAATTCATTTAAAATTAATTTTTTGTAAGTATGTAGTCCTCATTATAAGCTTCCCAAAAAGTATAATTTTAAATAAATTTAATTTTATTATTATATTTATTTTTTATTTCTTGTGAATGTAGGTTTTTCACTGAAAATCAAGCTCTTTATTCTGCACATGTGAAAAAATAGAATATTATAAATTTTTTTTGAAAAATATAAGTGCACCAAATACTAAAGTCCTTGATCCAACAAAAAAAAAATTGAATTTCGATACATACAAAAAAATTTGTGTTATACGATCTGCTTATGTATGAATTGTAATTGGTTTGACTTCAAAACTTGATCAAGGAAAAAATATTCTATAAAACACTATGAAATCAATTGGAAGCACTAGATATTGTAGTTACAAATCTAAATTAAAAAAAAATAGAATTTTATCCTTCATGAAAAAAAAGTTGTGTTATACGGTGAGCGTCACTCCTTAAAAATGTTGTTTATTGAAAAAAACTAGTTTTCGAAGGAGATGGAAAAAGAAGTGTAATCTAGTTCCAAAAAAATTGAAAAAAAAAATTAGAATCTACAAAAAAAATGTCACAAATGATCATTATTTTGCATCATCTTCAAATTCCTCACAGTTTAGTCGCTATAGGTGCTTGAAAGTGATGATTTAGTTAGAAAAAATCAGCTCAGTGTCCAGTTTGGCCAAAACTTGTAAACCAGTATTGTGGGATCACCCATAGGATATAGGGTTGAGTATATGCTTAAATGTTTAACCTATTTTCTTTAGTTCCTAGGGTTGAGGGATAAGGTTTATGGAAATGATGGTAGAGGGTATAGTGTATATACTTTTGTTCCTTAAAACTACCTCTCTCTATCTAACCTCTCTCTCTATGGGTTAGGGTTGATTGTATACTAGGGTATCTAGGGTTTAGGGTTATGGGTATAGAGCTTAGGGTTATGGGTATAGAGTTTAGGGTTAAGTGTATAGGTGTTAAGGTTAAGTGAATAGGGATTTTGTAAGAAATCCATTATAAGCCCAAAACTAAGAAAAACACTTACATATTTTGTTAAGTTAAACACACATACATGTTTTGTAAAGCTATATAGATCACCTGAGGGTTGGGACATTTAGATCAACTAGATCAAGGAGATCAAGGATATCAACTAGATCAATGAGGTCAAGGAGATCGGCTATATGATGATCGGGAATGGCTTAAATGTTAAAGATGATTATGATATCAATGGACTAATAATGTTGTTTGTACTGGTGTATATGATTTATGCCATATGCAAGTGAATGTTAATGTAGATATATATGTATATGGTTTAAAATGAATCTAGAATGTATCTTTAAATGAAGAATGTATATGTATTTTGTGGATATGAAATTTAATATAAACACGTAAGATGATAAGATGCTTAGAATAACAAATCTAAACACTTAAGAGGAATTTAGGAAATGATGATAAGATGCTTAAAATACAAAAATCTAAACACTTAAGATGAAAACATGAAATGGTGATAAGATTCTTAGAATAACAAATCTAAACACTCTAAGAGATAAAAATGAAATGATGATAAGATGCTTCAAATAACAAATATAAACATTGAACAGATGAAAATGCAATGATGATAAGATCATTAGAATAACAAATCAAAACACTTAAAATGAAAATGCAATGATGAGAAGATACTTACAATAACAAATATAAAGACTTAAGATGAAAAATGGAATGATTCAAGATGAGTTGGATGGAGATATAGACCAGGAAACCATCTTAATACATTAAGTGTACAGACATAAATAGAGAATGAATGTGCACATACAATCCATGATTAGGAAAGAGAAAAATGATGGTGACCAGAAAGAAGGGATGGGATGGGATTAGGTGTATTTGGAATGCAATAATTTAACTACAACGTAGAGAGCACTTAATTTGATAATGCATGTGATACTATACACCAGGGTATGATGAACCAAGGTTATTGTGTATCACATGCATAGGACTATCACAAGGGTTTAGGGTTGAGGGTATATGATATAGGGTTTGGGGTTGAGTGTATATGGTTGAGGGTTTATTATATAGGCCTTAGGGCCCAAGGTTGAGGGAAAGGGTTTAGGGTTAAGAGGGTATGTGGTATAGGGTTGAGGTTGAGGGTATAGGGTTTAAGGACAAGCGTATAGGGTATAGAGTTGATTATATGGTTAAGCGATGGTTGAGAGATAAGGTTTAGGGAACTAAGAGTTTAGGGTATAGGGTTTTGAGTTATGGGTATATAGTTTAGGGTTAATTCTCACATCTCCCTCTCTCTACTATAGTTCTACCTCTCTCTATCTAACCTAGACCTCCACTATCTACCTCCCCTTCCTATCTCTCACCTCATTTGTCCTTATCTTCCTCTCCCTCCCTCCTTATGTAGATCTCTCTTCTATCTATCTCACATATATCTTTCTCTTCCTCTCTTCTCTATATATCACCTCTCTCTATCTCTCTCCCATATCTCTCCTCTCTCCCTTTAATATCTCTAAATTATTCATTATTTAAGGTGTAGGCCCTATGGTTTATGGGTTTATGGTTGATGTTTTATGGTTTCTAGGGTCAAGGTTTTAGGGTATAGGGTTGAGTATATGGTTAAGGGTTTAACTTATTAGCTTTAGTTCTTAAGGTTGAGGGATAAGGTTTAGGGAATTGACGGTATAGGGTATAGGGTATAGACTTGAGTTCCATAGAACTACCTCTCTCTATCTAACCTCTCTTTCTCTATGATTTAGGGTTGAGGGGTAGGGTTTAGGGTATAGGGTATAGAGCTTATGGTTATGGGTAGAGAGTTTAGGGTTAAGTGTACAGGTGTTAGGGTTAAGTGCATAAGGTTTTGGTAAGTTAAATCCATGATAATCCGAAAACTAAATAAAACATGTATGTGTTTTGTTTAGCTAACAACATGTATGTGTTTTGTTTAGTTAAAAACATGAATGTGTTTTGTAAAGGTAAATCCATCACTCAAACCCAAAACTAAGAAAAACATGTACATGTTTTTTTAAGTTAAAAGCATGTACATTTTTTGTAAAGGTAAATACATCCTCCAAACCTGAAAGTAAGCAAAGCACGTACATGTTTTTGAAAGTTAAAATCATGTACATGTGTTTTATTAAGTTAAAAGCACGTACATGTTTTTGAAACTATAGGTGCTTCTAGATATCAAATGACAGTCATGCATTTGGTCCCATTGCAATAAACTCTTCTTTTTGTGCACATTTTTTTCTGACAACATAAGAGATTTCTTTGTTTTATTTGATTTCAAATGATTGAAATGGATTGGAATTGACAATTAACTAATTGTTATTTTTTTTATATATAACATTTTTTATTGTCAATTTTGATGACTATTTCATATTTTATTGATAATTTGTTAATTTGATTAAGTAATTTATCATTTAGATGTCAAAAAAGAGTAATTTGTTTAAGTAATTTCATATATGTTTAAGTAATTTCATATAGGTTCAAGTAAAATTTTTTTTTCAAATTACAATATTTATTAACATATGTTCATAATTTTTTATTTAGGAGCAATTGATATTAACCATGGGAAAGAATAAGCAAGGAACACCTATAGAGTCTAAACTAGTTTTTTGTAAACTTGGTGGAGACCACACAATTTAGAGGTATGACTAGCTAAACAATCCACTCAACATTGTAAAGACTACATTAAATTATCAACCAAGGTTTGTAAACTTGTGATGGTGTTGCACTATATGTGCCTTCAGAGACCTGAGGCTACCTAGGTTGTCATATTTAAGGTATTCTACTTATTGGAAAATCATAGAAATGCATAATAGTGAAAGAAGCAAACTAGCACTAATGGTTATGGGTGCCTACAACTTAACCCAGGTAACTGAATTGTTGCTAACAAAGAATTACTATACTAACTCAAAATTTATCAAGACTAGTAATTGAACTTTATTCTAACCTTTGGAGTACTATAGGTTAAATAAATGTATTCATGCATATGAACATTCATTGTTGATAATCAAAATATGGGAATCTATTCTAACTTACATACAATTCATGAAGTAATCATAAATAGAAATAACTACTAAATAGAAATAAACAACTACGATATAGTGAAGAAAAATTACCTTGAGTGGCCAGCTCAAGTGGTTGTCTTCATTTAACTAAACCAAATCTAAACCTTTAGATTCTATGCATTCATATGAACTTGAACTTCATTCATTATGTATCACAAAAGATTACACAAAATCTTCCTCACATATTGTATTCAATGAAAGCATTCCTAAATAATCAACATGTTTGTAGATGATAACTAAAAATTGAAAAGTAACTGATAATAGAATACTAAAATCAACTAACTTATCTAAGGACTCAACCACTAGCTATATACAAGCATGGGGGGTTTATTCTAAGCACAACTCCTAACTGCAATCATTAACTACAACTCCTAGATATCAAAGTATATAGTTAATATTGAATTGTTCAAACTATAACTGAAAAGAGACAAGAGTCCTAATAGAATTGAAACTCTATAAAATAGATATGCATGTAAAACACAGAAAAAGTCATCCAGAATCCTATCAACAAAATAATTCTTCTTCTACAACACTTTAATAGCTATCATAATGATGCATGACTAACTCCATCAGGTGCCTCCATATGGTAGTTATTGTATTTAGATTGATCTGGAACTTCCCCTATTTTGTTTTTCAAGTCCTCCTTTTTCTGTGGGCTACAACTCCCAGTTGCTATGGGCTACAACTTCTTCTTGAGCTGCAAGAGGTTAATCCACAAAACATATTCACAAAGACAAGTACCATGACTAAACATAGAATTCCAACCACATTTCACGCATACTCGCATATAAACCATGCAATGCTACTATATCATAACTATATTTCCATTACTATAATTTAGGTCCAAGGTTGAGTAATAAGCATAAAAAGGTAGCATATCATAGGAGTATGTTTGAAAATATTGTCTGATAATGTCTGAAAGTATGCATAAAAAAAATAGAAAATAGGATAATAGATGAAACCATCATTCCCACCAACTATACTTTTGCTTGTCCTCAAAAAACACTAGGGGTATAGATTATAACGCAGGGTGATCTCCTTGAGGTCCATGATAGCATCAACTCCCTTGATCTTGTTTAAGTAGAAACATTTGTAAGCTGCAAGTTGTCTCATTCTGATGATCCCAGCTTTCTCACATTCCTCACCTTTTTCCTTAGTTCAATGTGGAACTAGATAGAGTAACATAGGTTGGTGAAATGTGAGTGGTACCCAATGAATTCCTATGTTAGCACCAACTTTCATGTATTTGCATAACCTCTCAATCATAGTAGTAAAATTGTATATTGAATGAGGTTCTTTTGTCTGTAATTCTAGGGTCAAGTTGTTCCATCTTTTCTACATATAACTGTAACATTACTGACCCAAGCCCACAACTAATGTTTACATTATTTTATAATCTATTTTCCTTAGTTTCATAATCTTCCTTCCTACACCATTATGATCCAAGAGTTTCAACCATTCATCTATAAGTGGATGTACTACCTCTTCTATTATGGGGTTTTGGTGGTTTTGAAGATGGAATTTCTTCCACTGCTGGTGACCTAGACTCTAGCTCATTGTGCTCCTCTGGCTCACCTCGGCTATGGATAGGTGAAGCTATAGGTGAGACATGAGAACTTTCTCTTACAGGTTTAGCTTGTGGCTCTAAATTTTTAGGTACTACATGTGCCTCAAGTAAACTGTTAATATCTTCACATTTTACAAAATCTTCCTAGGCTACCTGTGGGTACTAAATTCCCAAACTTCTTTTCACTAAGAGGGAAATCAAACAGTTATGTGATAAGGTCATGTCACTTTGTTTTGTTTAATACTTTGATGCCATTCTTTTCAATATATTATAAAGAAAATTTGGCACATTTACTAGTCTATTATGGCGAAGGTGACTAAGCAATTTGAAATGTACAGAATACAAAATATTTTTCCTACTATCACAAGTAAGATATCTAATGACATAGGAAGCACAAAATTAGCCCAAAACCATGGAAGAGAAAGCCTCTTTGTACCTTGTGACAACGAATCCATTTTTTCTCCTCACTCATAGAATTCTTCTCTTACAACCACTACATTTGCACATGCTAGAAACTCTGCTCCAATTCTAGGTAAACAAGAAACCTATGCTATGGTGACTTCAGATGCATCTACTAAAAATCCTTTCACCATTTCTTCATTGTGCTCCAATGTAGTTGCAAATCTTCTTGCTATGTCATTGTCAAAAAATTTCAACTTTAAGAAATAATTGAGCCAACCTACTCTTATGAAGATAGGAAATACCATTGCATCTTCTAGTATTTGCTTGTGAGCTGACAACTCTCTCCTAATAACATCACCTCCCATTGTGAATCTCTTTTCCTCTTCTCAATGTGTTAACCTTGAAAATTTAGCTCAATTCCACTTCACCACTTTCAAACCTTTCTCTTATTCTATTGTTTCCTCATGCACTTCCACTAATACTATACTGTAACTACAACTCCCCTTCTTAGTATCAGCTTAATTGAGCTCAAAAATGGGTTCTGGGTTCGACTTAGCTCAATATCACAAAGTTTTAGGGAATTGTCAATTGAATTTACAGCAAAAAGTAGGTGTAATTTTAGGACAAAAAGGTTTGCATGTCAATCTATTTGTTTGCATAAATGGTTTTGTGAACCAAAATCCTAGCATTTGCAAATCACAACAAGCACACACATTAGAAGATTGAAATGCAAGTTAAGATCTAAGTTCCCCATAAAATCCATTTAACTATGCCCAAAATAGGAATAAAACAAGAACACAATGAAAGAAGATAAAAAAAAACTAAATCCTATTAAGAACATGCAAAATCTTGATCTTATGGGGGAATTAGTGCCAATTTGATGTGAAAATTGGCCCTTTCCCAACTCCAATGATGAAATGTTGATGATTTGATGAAGATTGTGATCCACTTTGTTGATGATTAAAGTGTGTTCCAAGATAAAATCTGCATAACCTAGCTATAAAACTCAATGAGATGGAAATAGATTGCTATGAATTTGAGTATAGTAAGTTTACTCAAGTTGTGGATGAACTCAAAATGACTATAATAATTCAAATTGGATTGTGGATGATAGAATGAGGAATGAAGCCTCTTATTTATAGATTGACAAATTAGAGAAATACCCAAGATGAAGCAATGTGGGACTAACATTCAACCAATGGCAAGGTGCCACTTATCAAGAGATGGATGGATGAGGGATGTGCACATTTTGGAGAATGTGCAAAGAGAGGGGAGATTCAAATTCAAAAGATGGCTTGAAGGATGAGGTGAAAGGGTCTTAAATGCCAAGTGGGAGACATGTAAGAGGAGTTAATGCCATGTTCGAGGACAAGACTTGTGGGGGGGGGGAATTCAAATTTGAAGAATATTCCATCTTGATGCCCTTTTTGAATGATAATAGAAGAAATAATAAATCAAATAAATTTATTTATTGTGCAAGTGGGAAAAGCTAGAGGATGTGACATGGATTAGATTAGATTAATTAGGATTTAATTAATTTAAGATAGGATTAAGTGATTTGACCGATTTGATTTAGATTCATGGATTAAAATAAATCAAAAGGAGATGAAAATGATTTAGACTTAGTTAAATAAATATTTTGATTTATTTAACCAAAGAGAGGTGATGTTAGATTAAATTAGATAAATGTTTAATTTATTTAATTTAATAGGTAGACTTTAGAGATTAATTAAATAAAATTGATCTATTTAATTAAAGGGGAACTAGGGTTAATTAAACCAAATTGATTAATTTAATTAACAAGAGAGAATGACTTAATTAGATAAATGATTATTTATTTAATTAAGGGACGAAGAGTGATGATAAGATGAAGAGGTGATTCAGGACAAAATGATGTTAGTTAATCAGGATCAAGTGCACAAGATCAATCAGTATATTTTACATGTCTAAATTTTTCCCCTCTTTGAAGCAACATACTTGCTGCGTTGGTTCAAAGAATAATCTTTCCGTGGTAAAATTTCAAAAAATATATGATTTTTTGGATGCCTCACTATTGCCCTAGCAGAAAGAATTACGATGGTACATCGTCCCCTTGAGAGATCGAGCGGAAATGTTCAATTTGAGGGTCGATCTCACGACAAAGAAATTCAAGATTGGTTCAACTCGTATGTTTGATGTAGATAGATTTGATGATGTAGACAATCATCGGCCATGGGTAACCTCATGTCTACTTTGATATATTACACACACTTGATCTTAATTTGTACCATGATAGTTACATTATTGATGATATAAATGAGATAATTATGATCTTTATATGTAATGGATGATATGATGATGCATGGATGATATGGATGCACATGATATGATATGATGATGCTTTTATGATTATGCAAATGAATGATAAATGTATGGTTTATGAGATGCTTAGAATAACCAATCTATATTATGCAATGATGAAATGCAATGCATGCGAGATGATCAATGTTTCTTATATGATATGATATGATATGCATATGGTTTATGGATGTAGGATGGATGCATTAATGATGATTTATGATTAACTATCATGGTACCATGTTAGCGTGAAGGGAAGTAAGAAGAAAATAAGATGATGACAAGAGACACCAACAAGCCAACTTTACTAGAGATGATGATGATAATGATGATTTGCATACCAAGGAGTTGGGATTTTCAAAGGACCAATTACCTTTTTTTTTGATAAAACACATAGGCACGATGCATCAAGGTATAAAGAACTGGGATGGCATTGCACCTAGTGTGATGGACTTTGACTTGACAATCAAATAGGAGTATTCATGTTCACACCTGACATATGGAAGCTTTGCTAGGATGCACCTAACAAAGCAAGTATTCGCCAAGTTATATTACAAGAACGTCCAACAAGCATAACAGACAAAAGATAATGATCAATGCCCCATTCCTTTCTCTCTAAATTTCTTTGATTAGACATCATTGAGAGGTCATTGGAATGAGTGCAATAAGATAAATCAAAAAGAGCAGATCAAGTACACAAACAAGCCAATGTTCTTCATACCTTTAGCCAAGGGGATGTGTTTTGTTTAGGATAAGACTCCAAAGTGATATCCAAAATGATGCCCATTATTGGAACGATATATCCTAGGACATGCATTGTATAGGATGATGATGGCTTGATAATTTTTTTGATAGGCTTTTGATATAAGGTTGACTAACATGTTTGAAAATGATTAGGATTTTGATTTTACATTTAAAAGTTAAAAGTTTTCTTTTGTTTTTACGTTTGAATTTTTCTTTTGCTAATTGTTGTGCTTGTTTTTGTTTGTTTTACCAAAGGGTGAGGTGACAGTCAATTTTTCCTTAAAATTCTCTAGAGCATTTCACTAGTGAGTCACCATTTGTTGTGCATGTTTTGCACACACGCCCCACCATAGGCAGGGACCCCCCTCTTTTTGCCCCGATGAACTGGTTTGCTCTTATCTCATTTTGTGCACCCCTATTTCCAAGCCCAAGTTGGTTGTGAGCTTTAAAATGATCAAAGTACCTTTGGCCAAAATCACCTATCTGACTTTCACCAAGTCATTTTTCTTTGCGGCCTGGGTCCTGGGGTTTTCCCTTTACTTCTCGCTCGACGTCCATTGACCCTTGTGCACCCACATTCATAGATTTCCTCTCGCCATTCACCATTGCGTTCCATCGTTCACCTACAACCAAAGTCCCGATGTCCACCCAATGTGCAGACCTCACACCTTGTAGTGCCTCTTTACATTTTGCCTTCATGAAAATTGAGTAAGTCGTTTAGTTGAATGTTGGTATCATATGTTTGTTACTATTGAGTTCATTTGCTTATAGTAACTGTATTGCACATTAGCTGGGAGTGCACTGAGCTCATTTATTTATAGTAAGTTCTGATAGGCCATATGTTTGATTAGATAATACTTGAGTATGGGATAATGCTAAGTGTATATGAATGGAATAATAGTTAAATGAGTAGATGATTGAGTCTTCTAAGAATGCACAAGAGAAAGTTAATAAGTAAACGACACGAATAAAATTTATATGTCTACGCTCTTTTGGAGAGCAATTTTGGTGAATAAGAAACTAAATAAATTTTTTAAGATTTGATTCTTTCAAATGTGACATATTTTATAAACCTCGTTGCTCCTTATAAGACTACTTATATAGTCTAGTTTATGTATAAATATTGGCTTAGGTATGATAGTATTCTCATGCAAAAAAAGAAACCATATTATATTTAGTTAGTTTGAAAGTTGTATTCTATCTTAGATATATGCATAGTTATTTAGACCACCTTATAAGTTGAGTTAAGATATCAAATTAAAATATTTATTGAATTATGAGCATAGTATCGATAAGGTTTTATGGATCTGTAAAATTAAAATAAGATAACAATAAGGTTATATGTGTGTTTACTTATGTGCGTTTGATATGTATATAGAAGTTGTCATAATTTGTCTGCGAAACCAGCCTATTATAGAATTTATATTTATATAATTATATATTCCTAATTGTTTATGTATAAATGTGTATAAAGTATGGTGTTAGAAAGAGGGATATCTTTGCTGAGACTAATTGATTTAAAAATAGTGAATTCTAGAAATCAAATATTTCTATACAATTATCTTTTTTGTGATACGAGGAAAATTAATTTATAGGGGATAAAGAAAATCATTAAGCCATTTTAATTATAAATTCTTAACTTTTCTTATTAAGGGAATTTGGCAATATAGATTAGCAATTTAAAATTATGATACTATTGTCTTAAAATAATTTTGTTTTATTACTATTGGATTAGCATAATCTTATTAGTGGATTTAATTTTCTTTTCAAAATAATCAAGGTGTTATTTTATGAAATTAGTTAATTTGCAATTAAGGCGTGGATAGTAATTCATAATTACTTCAACCATTTATTTCCCCTAGAAATTGCATGAATAGGTATAGTTTCTATTTTATTTTAGCCCTTGGGGCCACGTGCCTTTCAAGCAGTCTATCAGCTCTTCACGTGTCTTGCTTATGCTTCTGCAATCTGCACTTGTCATGGGATGGGAGCTAACTTTACACCTGTCAATTTCATTGGCTTGGGGGAATGAGAGGAGATTACATTTCCCAGTGATATTCTATAAAATGGGGCACGTGCCCTTTTGATGCTTGACATTTTTTTGCATACTTGTCTGTTGAAGGAAGCCTTTGCAAGGGGGGGTGCTGATTACAGTTGGGGAAAAATCACATCTCTTTTGAGAAATTTTGTTTTAACGGTTCACCAGGCTATGAATGCAGGAGTCTGTGTCTTCCGTTGGCCCTTAAGAAATTTTGTGTTGTATCAGAAAGAAGCTGGTCAGCATACGTTGAAACGGGGATGGGGCACTCCATGAGACCACATCTTCTCTAAGCATTTTGCAAAAATAGTACATGTGCTGGTCCTGGAGTTGAAATATTTGGCGTCCCATGCTACTCACAATCGATATTTTCCCTTCAAAGGTAGCAAAATCTTCTATCGAGCCCAAGAATCTGGTAGCTCTAAACCCAGGTATTTTTAGATCTACTATTTGTTAATGAGAATAGTTTGGAGCAGCAGCTGTAGGGAGACTAATTTGATTCGTCTCATTTTATTTTATTTTCTTTCGTGTTCTTAAATTCTGCTTCGGTAGGGTTTTGTAATATTTTTTTTTCTCTAAACTTTTTCCCTCTGGTATTACCTTTCACTTCTCCATTTTGGCGAATCTGCAGCCTGAAATTAAGGTTTTCTCGGCGGTCTTAGTGAATATTTATTAATATGAAAATTATAATAATGAGCACATTTCTAGGTTTTAACATTATGGAATCCTTTACCCTTCATATTTAGGTATATTTCATGTCCTTGCGTCCACGTTTCTTTTTGCATTTTATTTGCCAGGGCAGGTTCAACTTCAACTGAGTTTTAGTGGTCGCAGATATATGTTAATTGGATTTTGATTCTGAGTGCAAAGAAAACTGATTTCAACACCTCCTCTTCAGCAGAGAGGCGAATGCAATTTACTGGGAGGATATTAAAATAATTAACCTGAGTTATCACTCCTGTCCTCCATGGTTTCCCCTGGTTTCCCCTAAGTAAAGACATTCAGCTGCCAAGAAATATAGCGCATTTTTGCTTCCTTTGTTTCTACCTCATGTCGTTCTCTGTAGCTGTAGACTTGTTGTCGCTGTAGGTTAAGAACGAACCAGCAGAAATAAACTCAATAATGCTTTTAGGGTGCATCCGTTTTCAAAATGGACTTGAAATGATATAAAGCTGGATTTATAAAGTCTCCCCTCATCACTTTTCTTCCGGTTGTCACCCAAAGTCAAATTGCATAAATGACTATGCGTAAGTAAAACATAAATAAGTATAATGCCTCTAATGATAGGGCTTTGATATGGCCGTTGTTTACAGAAGAATGTGAACAAAAATCAAAATGGATATAAATATTCACATACCCATATTCGATGCCCACTACCCTTGAAAATCTGTGCATGGTTTTGTTTGCAAGAAAAGAAAAAAAAAATGGCGTTTATTCATAGTAATGTGGTCCAAAAAAAAGAAAACCGTGGAAGGGGAGAAAACATGTCCCTTTGAAACAGTTCATAAAGATGTGCCATGTGGTCGGTTGTTTATTTGAGATAATATTAGCAAGAAAGACAAAATAAAACATCCTTAAATAAAGGAATGCATGGTTTTTTTTAAAATAAAAAAATTAAGGAACTTTAAAGTAAGTCAAAAGAAAGGTAAAGTAAAAAGAGGATTACGTGGATTAAAGAGATTAAGGGAAGAGAGTAAGAGTATTTATTTAAAATTTAAAGTAAATCAAAAGAACATAAAATAATTAAATAATTAGTACTAATAGTACTTTTTTTCTTAGAAAGGAGGGAAGTCTCTTTGAAATCATTTTAAAATCATTTATTATTATTTCCTTTTTAGTAATTAGATTAAGAAAATGTATAAATAAATACATATTCACATAGTTATACAGATAAAGGAAAATGAGATAAATGAAAGAGAAATTGGTAATTAAATAAATATAGATGGACTGATATTTCATTTTGGAGACCCTTCTTTGGTGTAACCGGTTATGCTGATGGTCATTTATCTGATTCAATATTGGGTCAAACAACAATTTAGGAGAACCTACCTTTATTTTTATGAATCTATCCCTCATAAATATATATAAAGATGTATGTATCTATATACATGGGGTTGGTGTAAATTGTAAACCATAATTTATAATAAAAAGAAGACAAACAATCTTGGCTATGTATATACATGCGTAAGAATTTTGATAAATTATGTTATTTAGTTTCTTTAGCTATGGTAAATGACTTCCTATTAAAAGGAATGGATAAATGTAGTAATTATTTAAAAAAAAAAAAAAAAAACTTTTTAATAAATGATTATTTTTGGTAGACAAATAGATTAATATCTATATATGCGTATAAATTTATGTATATATGTATTATTTTATTTTATTAGGTAATTTTGTAAAAATCAAATAGGATGGATTGAATAAAGCAATTAGTAATTATTTCTATGGTATCTTATAGTTAGCTAGTGAAATAACATCATTGTTATAATTTTAATGTTAGGGTTTCTTATCGATAGAGATGATTGTGTTGATATTAAGTTAATGGATGAAGTTGATAATCTTTTAAAGTGTTGATTCCCTCGTATTCTCTAATAGTTGCATTTCAAATCATAGTTAATTACATGTTATTGTGAAAATCGTTCATAAAGTGAAGGCATTGATATACTCATTCTTGATGTGATCAATTGTGTTGATGTATTGACAGTTATATCTAGTAGTGTGTCGATTGAGAAGTGTGAGTGAACTTGGTTATTGTTCAATTGGTAGTGATGTTTATTTATGGAGTCATTCCCGACAACTTGGATTATTATGAGTTGGTTTTAAGTAGTGTTTCCTTGGTTGCAGTGGTGGGTTGGTTCCCTGTGGTGAATTATGTGGGTGATTTGGGGAATTTAAGTTGTTTTATTCAATGGTTGATTTTGATATTGGAATGAATTGAGGTCTCCCTTAGATGCCCTATTGGATGAATTTACATTTGATATTGTAATTGTTTATATTAGCCTTGTTTGAGTTTCAATATTTTGTTATGATATTGCTACTATTATTCTACACTTTGTCATTTTCCCATCACGAAAGTTGTTTAGTCATTTGGTGTGTACTCCTTTTGTGTTATTTTTGATTGAGGAGACTTTATGCAACGACTTTCTTTTAGTCATATTTTGAGATGGTTGGGAACCCAAGAGTTTGAATTACCCTTTTGTGGGAGTTTGTGGATTTACGATGTTTTTGGCTTCCAGAGGCAATGGAGGAACTTGACTTATGTTGATTTTTCCACGGTTGTTCCGTTGTGATTTATTGCTCTTATTTTAGATTTTGAGCGCATGAGTAGTACTTTGTACTATTTTGTTGACTTTTGATGTGGTGGGTGGTACCTCCTTGTTCTTGATTTCAGTGATATGGAATGGGTTTGCGAGATGGTTCTTGCCTCGCATGTTGTGAGTTATGCACACTTTGATTTTTATGTGAGCTGAGGTACACCCCTTGCTTGTAATTATTTTTGGGTTGTAGGGAGAGTGGCTCTTCATGGGGGCCGGCGCACAAAGGGGCTGTTTGGGTAACCCATGGAAGAGTTTCTTAATCAAGTGATAATGTAATTTAATTAACTAGTAGGTTGGGTAGATAAACACTAAACAAGATTAATTATGAGCCTCACCCATACCGTTAGTGCTTTCACAGACTAAGGATGGGATGAGAAGACCTGGTTGGTAAGATCACTTCCTTGTCCTCACGAAAGGTAAGTGGTTCCGCATGAGTCACCCTATGGAGCGGTCGCCTTGAGATAGGCAGCCTGGATAACCATAGATGGAGGCGGTACCTGGTGATAGGTTGCCTGGAAAATCCATGTAAGGCCATGCGATGACACTCTCCTACAGTACCTATTTATTTTCCCTTTTTGGTTGCCTCTGGGAGTGTTGTTTGAATTGTTGATGTTGTTGAGGCAATTGGTTCTTGGTGATTGTTGTTGAAGCCTCCAAGTTCTATCTTTTAGTGTTGCATACATGCCTCATGGCAACTTGATTGATGTTAATGAAAGGTGCCCTTGATACTTATTGTTGATTGATATTGCAATTTTATTTGAAGGCTTTGATCCTATTGTTGTTGGCACCTCTTATGGTTATTTAGTGTTGAGTTATAATCTTGACATTTGGATTTGTTGGAATTTTCATTATTTTGTTTTGGCTAAATGATGACAATGTTGTGGTTTGTTATCTTATGTTGATGATATCCTTATTGTGGAGTCTGGTTTGCTATTGGTTTGTTTGATGGTTTTGGATTGCGATATGGGGATCTTTCTTGTCAACTCCTAGCACGGGGGGTGGACTTTCGGGTCCACATGGTCGGGTGGAACGTGTTATGCACCCCATTGGGTCCCTAGCCGAGGATCGAGCTGTGCAGATATGTTCCTCTTATGGTGACTCCAGGATTGTACCTATGTCTGAGCCAGACTTGTTAATTTGTATCCACCTTTCTAGTTGTATCATTCTATCTTATTGTATTGTTCCCATTATTGTTGGGGAACACTTCTGTATCACTATCACTCTTGTATGATGTAGCTTTTATTATCATTTTAATGAATGAAATATTTGACCTTAATTTATGGTCTTTGTTGGATGCTTATCATGCTTGAAATGTATATTGACGCTTGGTAGTATTATGAGACTTTGTTTCACATTGTGCAATTCTTAATGGTGTTGTATCTGTGGAAATATGTATATAATTACGTCCATAGATGTGATAGATGGTTTTATGTATGTTATGATGTGGATGTTGTATTTTGTCTAGTAATTCTAAATAATGTTTAAGTGGAATACTTGTAGTTAGTTAAACATTGTCTTGGCATGGGTTTACGTTATTAATGTTGTCACACGTACCCCAAAGGACATGGTTTATGAAGTATTTTTATCTGCAAAGTATTTGTTGGTTGTTCATGTTCATCATATGTATTGTTCTACTTTCAAAAAAAAATTATTGTGCTTTTATTGTAAGTTCTATAGTTGTCCTTTGGGGTTAGCGTGGCGGGGTGTTACACACCTGTTCTCATTGTTGCATCCTTCAAGCTCCACAGACCCATAGTTGCAGGTCACCCATTGCGAAGCTTCATTCCCATTTTGCCACTTTTGCGGCGGTCGACCCTTGACCGCTGCCCACATGACAGGCCCTGCTATTGGTGTTTTTTTTCCCATCATTGCCATTGTCGAAGCACACTCGACATGCTTCAAAATTTCCTAAGTACAAACGATCGTGAGTTCTTGTGCATGGCTTGTCTTCGTCTTGTCATTGTTGTCTAAACGAATAAGCTCTCGCACTGTCTTCTCACATCACTATTGTGTTGCCCTTAATTTCACGTTCATTTTCATGGTTAATGGTGCCGAAATCCTAGATGATGATCTCAATGGTATGATTCCCCTTTAGGTCCAAATGACATAGGTTTTCATAACTCAAGTGTTAGCATTCAAAGTTGGTGTCGAGGTGATCCCACAATAGTGGTTTATAATTTTTGGCCAAACTGGACACTAAAATTATTATTTTTAACTAAATCTTCACATTCGGGCACCTATAGCGGCTAAACTGTGAAGAATTTGAAGATGATGCAAACTAGAGTCTCATCACATTTTGTCTGTAGATTCTAAAAATATTTTTTTCAAAATTCTTGGAATCAAATTACACTTCTTTTTCCATCTCCCACGAAAACTTTTTTTTTCAAAAAATAGCATTTTTAAAAAGTGACGCACACCGTATAATGCATAACTGTTTTTCCATGAAGGATAAAATTCTAATTATTTTGAATTTAGATTCATAACTTTGATATCTAGTACTTCCACTTGGTTAGACAATTTTTTATTGAATATTTTTTCTTTAATCAAGTTTTGAAATCAAACCAATTACAATTCAGACATAGCGCAACCGTATAACACATAACTTTTTTTTTTATATATCGAAATTCATTTATTTATTTTTTGTTGGATCAAGGACTTCAATATCTAGTGCACTCATGTTTTTTTTTAAAAAAAAATGATAATCTGCTATGTTTCCACATGTGCAGAACAGAGACCTTCATTTTCAATGAAAAACCTATGTTTAATAAAATTAAAAAAACAAATACATAATAAAACCAAAACATATTAAAATTATATTCATTGGATAGCTCGTTCTGAGGACTATCTAATTCCAGTTGGGTTTGTGAACATTCATCGATTTTCATCCTCAACCTGAGTTCCGAAGTGCCAAAATTCAGGGTTTTTTTTGTGTCTCAGGGGGGGATGAGCGAACTCCTAGGGGTTCGCTCGAACAAGGGTTCATTCGAAGCCCCCTTTTATAAGGGGTTTTGTTGGATTTTTTGGAGGGAAAGCATTAAAGGGGTTCACACGAACTCAGGTTCTAGCGAACCCCTATTGGGTTCGGTCGAACCAATAGGTTCGTACGAACCCCTAAAATCAAGTTTTTTGCCATGCATTCATTTTTTGTGAGTTTTCCTTCCTCACTTCAATTGTAAACCACTATTGTGGCTTCACCTGTCGGCGGTCGTCATTCATGCAGAACTTGCATTTTGGGTCTTCGCCCATCCCTTGCCGTATCTCTGACAACTCTCTCAAGATGTCTTTCCGCATACCTATCACCACAAAATTCATCTGTGTGGAATTCGCAATGGCCACCATTGTGAATTCTTTAGAATGGATTCTTATGGTGAGGGTGCTACCACCTCCAAGTTCGTTCGTCTTCACCCTCACTGCAGTAGGTTTCCCATGGCGGTGCCAAGAGGAACTGTTTGACAAACGCATATAACAAGAGCATTTAAAATGAAGGACTTCGAGAATCTCAACGTCAAAGCTACTTAGGAGTTTGTTAGTCCTAGCCTTCATGCATTGGTAAGGTGTCTAAAGAAAAAGAGGAGGTAGTAAAATTTTCAATAAAAGGTTTATCTTCAGTGGTGAACGAGTATGTGGGTTCCGCATTTCACTTGGTCATCATTCTATCCTGGCTTGAGGCATCTTGCGCAAATGGACTTCATCTATGCGGGGTCCGCCTTCTATGGTGTCGTTTAAACAACTTTTTCCAAGTGGTCATCCGAGCATACACTCCTGTCGGTGCTCATGCTTGCGGAGTCTGCTTCTCATGTCGTCGTCCTTTCAACTGATGCTTGCATGCCTAGCCCCACGGAGGCTACCTGTACGGACCCCGCTAACTGCTTTTCTGCTCGGGCAATGACTTCCCTACACTCCTCCGCTCGGAGGAAACCTTCTCTGCGGGCTCTAATGGCAATAGCGCCACCTAAGTAATCCACTCGCTAACGGCATGTTAATGGTAGCTCTCCACCCTCCACCACCCCTTTATCTGCATTACTCACTGGCTTGCATGCGCTAAATAGTGATTTAGGGTGAAGATTATTAAGGAATGGAACTACTTCGCACACCCAAGATCCATGTTTCAAATTTTGAGGTAAAAAAAATCTTACGAAAGTATTTAACATCATGATCACCTACGATTTTGCATGGGATGTTGAGACTCGGCACTGTCGTATCAGTTCTATGCTAGACTCCAGATCAATGGCGTGCATTAGTTAACAACGAGACGAATCTAGGAAACTGAGGGATAGCCTCCGGTGGTGACATCATTCCTTATCCCCACGGACTCCCTCAAACATATATCACATGCTTCAAAGAAAAACGGCATCTCACGAGAAACAACCATTCCCCAAGAAAATACCAAATGAAGACTCCAAATAAAGAGCTTTGAAATTTTTAACCACATGCCATTGAAGGTGTTGTTGCTCCATGTCGCCACGCCAAGTTACGTAGGGAAATTCAAATGCATGAGCAAGTATTTTATTATAAGAATGGAATTCACGGGGCTAGCATCAAGAAAAATAATGAGATTGTTGAGAGGTAAACATTGAGTTTTCACGGCAGAATCCTTGCCACCGGCCTCACGTTTCACTCAGTCGTTGTTTGGCCTAACTTTGCATCTCCCACAGATGGATTACGTCTACATGGGTTCCACATTCTGTGATGCCGCTACCGCCACTATTTACGGCCTCTCTGCCATGTCTCCACGCCTTTGTCAACCCAGAGCATATTCAAGTTTCTATAACATTCTCTGGACAGTATTCTCACTTGGGTAACTGCATTATTATCTTTGTATCCTCTTGAGCATTTTAAAATGGCCTCTGTGAATAGCATCTTGGTTCTAGATCACTACAAAGCCAGCCCCAAACCACAAGTAATGATGGAATCAATAAGCAAGTGCGCGGGCACTATGGCGAGAGAATATGAGGGTGTTAAATGATGGAGTGGTGTATTCTCGTGACCTCTCATGGGCTATCACCCACATACACAGCATCTCATATCTTCTAGCAACGGCCTTTGATGCAGACTCTGCCTTACCGTCTGTCGTCACTTTTGTCATTTAAAAACAACCTTTTCATCGAAGTGCCTCGCCTTCCTCCTCCCGCAAACAACGTGGATGTGGTGAAATTCCACTTGATTGTTATGAGCTGGTGATGGCAAGAGCATGAAGCAGGCCGATTGGAAAGGTACTTAGAGCACATCAGGAACAGTTTAATTTTAAAGCACCTAGCCTCTAGAAGAGATCTTGATTCGGGCATATGTTGATAATGCAAAGATCCATTATTATTTTGAATGATCAATGGAGCAAGGCCCGAAATAAGGCTTGTTCATATGAGGAATAATGTAGGATGGAGAAATATGATCACCCACAACGGCCGCCATAGTGGTTAGGAAAATTGCCAAAGGCTATTGAACGATTTAAAGGCCTATTAAAGTTCATCGCTCCTCTCATAACACCAAGGAAAAGAAGGATTTTTTTATCAAAATTTCAAGTGAAAACTACACACAGCATCCCACATCCGACATACCCAATGGTAATCTCTCATGCGGAACTCACCATTGTCTCCACCGAGTGCTCTTCAAAATAGCTTCTTGTATTGCGGGTCCTGACGCTACCAACATCGTCCATCATCGTGAAGGTCATCATGGCGTTCCTCAATCGGCTCCCCGCACGCCCTTGTCTGCATTCTTCTAGCGGACGAATGTCATGAGGGGCCCATAGTGGCTAAAGTCATCCCTCATTCATCGCATAAACTTCAAAGATTGGATTCGATGGGCAAGTGGGGTCGCTCGGCTCATCCCTAGATCATCCCATGTAATGCATTTAAAGAATTTGTGGCGGGTGATACACTGTGGTTTATTTAATCAAAAGGAAAACTTTCAAGCAAATGAGACAACATCGAGGCAGGTGTTGCATGGGCTCTAATGAAGGCGATGAAGGTCAAGTACATGGGCGGTGGGTTATTTGGGATAAAGCATGTTGATATGGACCCAAAATGGTATGGACATTGAGATGACATAATAAATAAATATGAGGTTGAAACGTTACACATCAAATTACAAAGTAATCAGAAGTCATCCCAGGAAATGGTGCCAGTATTGTACTTGGTGCATGGTAGTGAGTGAATGAAGGACCAATCCTACTGATGGGGAATTTGCTAAGGAAAATGACCATGGTGGGCTCATAGAATCTTGAGGATGCAAGGGAAAATCCAAATTAAACTAAAACATTGATCATGCTTAAATGGCGAGGACACATCCTAATATTCTGTATGAAGTTCCTTCTAACACTATCATCACTTATCATTGGTGGCTTAGAGAATATGAGGTGATGGGACTATTTGAATTTTAATCAACCAATCATTTAAGATAAGCACACAAACATCAAAGAGCCATATCTGAAAGGGTTTCATATCATTATTTGCATGAGCCTGATTCAATTTACTATTTTATGCAGGACTCCAATCAAGGACCATGAAAGGAGTTTACCGCAGAAGGAAATTACTCGCAATGCATTCACCTTTGGCATCGCACCCCCTAAATTTGTGTCCATGGAACCACAAACGTGATCTAAGGGAAGGAAGGTGAGATCACAAGGAATACAATCCAAATGAACAACTTGCACATTGCCTACCAAGTCTGCAAAAGAGATGTGATAGTCAAAAACTCACCTACAGAGCTTAACCAAGGAAAGGATTTTAACTCATGAATGATGCATTCAATAGATTACCCGGTGGGGGGTGTTGCATAAACAGTGATTAACTCATTAGGGAAGGCTGTCCAATGTATGATAGTGTGCCAAGGAGAGACAGTACTAAAAACACAAATAGTTGTTCACTAAAGTTAGAGAAAAGGAGGTTGTTTTGTCTTTCCCAAATGATCGTAATCTGTCACGAGCTGTCTCATCGGATTAGGGGATAGCTCATATATTTTACGAAGATGCAGAATTGCATGAGGATCGTTTGATTAGATGAAGAGTGATGCGAATAAATCAAACAAAAGGCAGCCTTCAAACGGTTTCAGCTACAGCAAAAGGGCAATCAACTACATGACAAAATTGCTACAGTGACAAGTCACTACAGGACAAAATAGGGAAAAGACAAAGGCTGAATTTTAAATTGCCATATAATGGGGGGTAGGTGAAACACTAATGTAAACAAATATGGGCCACACAATGTAAATCAATCCTAGCCATTCATTTGGGCTTTGGAAAACTATAAATAGGGGCTTTCCTCTCATTTGTAAATGGTTGGAGAATTGGTGCAAAAGGAACTTGCAGCAATAAAAGATAGCATTGCATATTTTATGGATGTTCTCTTTGAGTTTTCTCATTTTGCATGCATGGTTCTACTTCCATGTTAGTTTTAGTTGTTAATTTCTTGAATGGTTGTGATAATGGTGTTGGTTGTTATAGTATTTGATGCATAGATTCCAACTCATACTTTTTGTGGTTTGTCGATGATGACTCACTTTCCAAAGCTAGTTTAAGCTAACTTATTTGTTGCAACCTAGTTCAATTGTATGTTCATAAGGTGAATGCACAATCTTAAAATCTACAATCCTTAGAAGATTGCATTGATTTTGTGTAGTTGTAGGTCTTTCTTGGTCAAGCAAAATCTAGTTTGTGGGAGTCTTTCTAATGTAGCACCCTCCATTGTTACTGTTCATTCATAGGTTAGACTTAGAACAACTTCTCTTACCCTTCCCCTTTTGCTATTTCTTTTAGTCCTTTGTTAGAGTAGAATTCCAAGCATCACCATGAAGCTAAATCAGATGAACATGATGAGTTTCAGCTGCTTGTTCTAAGTGGGAAGCCACTGTTTATTCACTTCCAGCACCTTGAAACTCCATTTGCAGACCCAACTTCCCATGCTTTGTGAACCATAAAGTTTGACCATGTGATTACCAGCA
Organism: Sequoia sempervirens; assembly: GCA_007258455.2. Classification (NCBI taxonomy): domain Eukaryota; kingdom Viridiplantae; phylum Streptophyta; class Pinopsida; order Cupressales; family Cupressaceae; genus Sequoia; species Sequoia sempervirens. The sequence goes on along the minus strand of VDFB02271358.1, from coordinate 528,180,730 downwards.
AAACAAATCAACCAAATGAGATATTCCAAGCTTGTCAAGACCTGACATCTGAAACCTTGGGGTAGTGATTTGTAACTCGTTTGCAGATTTCTATCTTTCAAGAGAGGTGATGCACTTATGCATTACCTATGCTGAGAAGTGAAAAAACATCCATCAATAGGCTACAACTCCCAATTGCTACGGACTAAAATTTCTTCCTTAGCTACAAGAGTTTAATCCATAAAATATATACACAAAGCTAGCTACCATGATTAAACACGAAATTCCAACCACATTGCACACATACTCACATATAAGCCATACAATGCTAGTATATCATAAATATATTTCCATTACTATAATTTAGGTCCAAGGTTTTGTAATAAGCATAAAAATGTAGCATATCATATGAGTATGTCTTAAAAGATTGTCTGATAATGTTTGAAAGTATGCAGAAAAACAACATAAAATAGGCTAATAGATTAACCCATTACCACCCAAATAACTTGAAGAAAAAAATATAAAACAAATGGAGCACATGAAATGAGAAAAGTTGGAGGAGAAGGTACATCATCAATACCAACTAACATTAATGTAGAATCAAACACTGAAACACCTTTTAAAGATATAAATGATGGATCAAATTTACCAAATGCAAACCAAGAACAAGTGCCAAGCATCACACCTATTGAGACAAGGAATGATTAATCAAATGTACCAAATTCAAACCAAGAAAACACCCTAGTCATAATACCTCCTCAAATTATTCATAAAAAAGTAAATTATCTATTTGAAATAGATGAAAACATTTTGAAACCAATGCCCGATAAAATTCCCAATCACACTTGTAGAAGAATGACTAATAAAATATGGAGAAACTATTTTGAGAGCTTAAGTGAAAGTGGAAGGTGTCAATTGTTTGTTGAAATGATTAAAAATATTAATTTTAAGACACTATGAAAATCCTTAGCATAAGATCATCAAATACCAATGGTGAAAGAACTATTGTAAGAAATCTAATTAGTGTGTATCAATCACTAGGTTCAACATCACACACTAAAGATAGTAATGTTACCTAATGTGTTCTTAGATCAACTATAGTAAGAAACAAAACTAAAAAATATCGTTTGATTACCAAAACAAGTAGGTAACTAAAAATAAGTAGAACACTATTAAATGTTATTGAGAGACATGAAACAATTGAGGATCCTAATAGTAATTCTCTATGGGAATTTTCAATTAGACTTCCATGCAAAGATAAGGTTGGTGTTGATGCATTAAGAGTGTTGATTAAAAAAACATGGCAAGATAACAAAAGAGTTTCACCCAATCAAAGAGATGTTGTTAGGAGGAGAATAGGATCTCGAAATCATGAACCACATCCTAAACACATTTTGGATATGACTCAAACTCAATTTTATAAAAAATTTAATCAAAGTTATCTTCAAGTGATAATTATTCAAAGGATTTTTGAAATGGTCAAACCTTTTTATGTTAAGATAAATCATGCACGCACTACATGTTGTTGTGGGATGCATATTGAATTCTCCATGCATTACAATACTTATCATCATATATGTGTTACTTTACATACTAACGATGTTTTACAAGAATGTGGTATACAAGTCCCTCTTAAATCATCAAGATATTTTATTTCAAGTGTATTATGTAGAAGAGATGATGGCCATATTTTTATAAGTCATTTTTGAAAGGATCATGTGTTACTTCCAATGGTTTGTAACTTTTGCAAAAATGTCTACATTTAGAGAGCACACATGAAATTGGAAAAAACTAGTTACTTTTAGAAAATACAAGATAGTGACATATGGGGTTAAAGATGGAAAAGATTTGAAGAGATGTGAGTTAGTGAATACATATATTTTTGTAGCTGAATTTATAAAGATTTTTCAAGAGAAAATAGCTTATGAGTACACAATACATACACATAGAGCTTGATGGTTGGATGAGAAATACAAGTTATTGAAGGATATATTTCCTCTTGGTACCATTGTTTTTATTGTAGATTTTTCTAAGAATTATATATGCAACCACAAATTGAAGTGAAATCCTAGTATTACAACTCTATTCAGGTTACTATTTTTGTACACATAGCATTCATGCATGCACATGATAGCACATAGACATACATAAATATATTAAGAGAGTATCAGTTCTACACCAACAATGATCGTATTCATTCCACAAAGTTTTTGCAAGGCTACTTTCAAATTTTCTATGATAATTTAAGAGAAAGATATATTAGATACAATCAACACATCATATGGTCAGATAACTACATGTCACAATTCAAGAATTCAAGGATGTTCTATTGGTTGACTATGATGCATGTGACAATTGGTGTTCAATTTTTTTGGAATTTCACTGAGGTTGGACATGGAAAGGGTGAGCATGATGGTGTCAAAGCATGTGTAAAAAGAACCCTAGCTAGAGAGGAGTTGAAGTACCAAGGTGGTGCTAAGTTTACCGATGCAATGTAACAGTTGTGCAATAGTATAGCTCCACAATGGGACTAGGTAGTCAAGGTAAGTCTATGGTTTCTAGATATTTTTGGTTGGTAAACTAATCTAATATTGCAAACTACCAAGATTATTGTATAGTTACAAGATTGAGTGAGTTTCACTCGTTTAGAAGTTCAAATGCAAGTTCACTACTTATTTATACAAGAGAGAGAGAGAGAGAGAGAGAGAGAGAGAGAGAGAGAGAGAGAGAGAGAGAGAGAGAGAGAGAGATTGTATATTTTTGTGCTTCATGTATGGATTTTATATGGGAAGATTGTGACTCAAAATACTGGGTTGACAAATGGTCTTGTAGACCTTTAGTTCCCAATGACACATATCAAGTTTCACAAGCACTACAGTTGCACCAAATGGAAGTATCGATGGACTTTCACCATGTATCTAACCTAGTGCAAACAGGTATTGTGATTAATTAATTAGTTGAAATCAAAATTTTAAGTCATTTTATTACATTTTACATGGTTTATGGAATTAATTTATTCACTCAATGAAATGCAGGTCATGTGTATAGAGTTATTGCTATTGAGAATAATGAATAAAGAACGGATTTCTTTTTTGTCGTTGTATAGAGGGGATAAAAAATTGACAAGCACGATCACTGATGGAGAGGGTATTGAGTATCCAATAAGGTCTGTTGTTGTCACTAGAACATGGCTTAAAAGATTCCCTATTCTGAAATCAGGTGTTTTGTTGTTTGAGGACTTTGACACACATAGGAATATTCTTCATTACTCTAACCTTGTTGTTGCAACGAATATTCAATTGATTAAATATCATGGTAGGCCACTTAATAAGAATTTATGGAAATTTTGCGAAGCTAACCACAAGGAAATAATTGACACTATAGAGGTTAGATTTGATCCATGAGGTTCAATAGATTGAACTTAGGAAAATTGCAGGCATTCAGTGTGTTGGAGCATTGGATCAACTTGATTCTTTGAAAGAGTAGAATAATTTTGAAATTTGTATATATATAATTGGTTGATTGACATATCATCTATTCATTGTACCATTGTACAAAATGTGATTTTTTTGTAAATATCATATTCATATCTATGTACAACTAAATTTTTTTATCTATAATTACCAACATTCTATGAAATGTTGGAAACAAAAAAAAAAAATTGTAAATATTGTCAATTGATTTGTATCTATGTATAGATGTAATTTTGTATATATACAAACGATGAAGATTCTACCATGATTGTACCAATTGATTGTAAATGCATGAGCTTTGTACAGTTTGTTAATTGGTTTGTATATGTCTATAGTTGATACCTTCCATTGAACATTTTGAAAACTCTTACATAAATTTTGTTAATTACTCACACAATATGTAAAATAAAATGTTTCACTTTTATAAATATGAATTTTTTTATAGACTGAAGACAAAAAATAACTAAATCAAACTTTTAATAATGTCTAAAACTATTGAAAATTAGACAACAAGGATCTTAAGAGAAAACACTCACACAATGTAGCCTGTAATGTTTGAGAGAGTTGGGGTGAAAAATAGAACCACATGCCTAATATAGACATGCCCACTCGGATGTGTTGGCATTGTTGGCTTGGCCCCATGAAGAACAAAACAAAAATTAGGCTACCTTGCAACTTAACATTGCATTTATCTAACGATTTCTAAGATAGCATAAAAACTCTCACCATAGACTAATGGATTGAATATATGAAAAATCAGAGAGGTTATTATAGAGGAACCCTACATCTCCCTCTAGCTTCAAATAGAACATTTGTATGTGCCATGGTTTCCAAGAAATAGCTTGTCAAAGTTTTCCATTTTTTGGCATTTAGGGCTCTTAAGAGAAAGTGTCAGTACAATGTAGCCTAGCATGATCCAATATGCAGGGGTGTGAAATAGGAACTTTCCTATCATTAAACCAACCACCTAGACATTTTGGTAGTGTCGGTTTGGCTCCACAATGGACGAAATAAAAGTTAGGCAACATTGCAACTTTTCATTGAATACATCTAACAGTTTTTGGGGAAGCAAGAAAAAATTTCACCACAACCAAATGGATTGGACATATGAAAAATGAGAGAAGGTATTGTATAGGGACCCTATAGATCCATGTTCCTTTAGACAGAACGTTTGTAAGTGCCATGGTTTTTGAGAAATAGCTTGTCAAAGTTTGTCACTTTTTGGCATTTAGGGATCTTAAGAGAGAGTATATACAATATAGCCTGGAATGATCTGACATGTTGGGGTGCAAGATAGGAACTTTCCTAGTATAAACCTACCCACTCAGACATGTTGGCATTATATGTTTGGCTGCATGATGGATGAAACAAAAGTTAGGAAACATTGCAACTTGTCATTGAATGCATCTGATGGTTTTAAGTGAAGCAAGGAAAAATTTCACCACGATCAAATGGATTGGATATATGAAAAAATGAGAGAGGTTGTTTTACAAGTACCCTACAGCTCCCTAAGCTTGAAATAGAATGTTTTTAAGTTCCACAATTTTCAAGAAACAACTCATCAAAGTTTCTCACTTTTTGGAATTTGGGGATCTTAAGAGAGAGCACCGATACAATATAGCCTGGAATGATCTTGAATGCTTGGATGCAAAATAGGACCTTTCCTAGCATAAACATACCCACCCAGATGTGTTGGCACTATTGGTTTGGTTGCACAATGGATGAAGCAAAAGTTAGACAACATTGCAACTTTTCATTGAATGCATCAAATGATTTTTGGGGAAGCGAGAAAAACTTTCACCATAGCCAAATGGATTGGAGATATGAAAAAATGAGAGAGGGTATTGTAGAGGGAACCTAAAAATCCTTATAGCTTCAAATAAATTTTTTTAAGTGCCATAGTTTTTGAGAAATAGCTTTCCAAAGTTCATCACTTTTTGGCATTTATGGATCTTAAGAGAGAGCGTCGGTACAATATAGCATGTAACAATCCAACATGTTGGGGTGAGAAATAAGACCTTTCCTATCATAAACCTTCCCACCCATACGTGTTGGCACTGCTAGTTTGGTTGATGATGGATGGAACAAAAGTTACGCAATATTGCAACTTTTTATTGAATGCATCTGACGATTTTTGGGGCAAGGAGAAAAAATTTCACCATGGCCTAATGGATGGAGATATGAAAAATTGAGAGAGGGTATTATAGAGGGACCCTACAACTCCCTATAGCTTCAAACAAAACATTTTGAATTGCCATGGTTTCCAAGAAATAGCTTGTCAAAGTTCACCACTTTTTGGCATTTAGGGCTCTTAAGAGAGTGTTAGTACAATATAACCTGGAATGATCCAATGTGTTGGGGTACAAAATAGGACCTTTCCTATAATTAACCCACCCACGTGGATATTTTGACACTGTAGGTTTGGTTGCACAATGGATGAAACAAAAGTTAGGCAACATTGCAACTTTTCATTGAATGCATCTGACAGTTTTTGGGATAGCAAGAAAAACTTTCACCATGACCAAATGGATTGGAGATATGAAAAATGAGAGAGATTATTGTAGAGGGACCCTACAGCTTCGTGTACCTTCAGACAAAATGTTTTTAAGTTCCATGGTTTTCGAGAAACAGCTCATCGAAGTTTTTCACTTTTTGGCATTTAGGGATCTTAAGAGAAAGAGTCGGTACAATATAGCCTAGAACGATCTAACATGTTGGGGTGTAAAATAGGACCTTTCCTAGCATAAACCTACCCACTTGGACATGTTGGCACTATCGATTTGGCCGCATGATGAATGGAACAAAATTTATGTAACATTGTAACTTTTCATTGAATATGTTTGATGATTTTTGCAACATTTGAAAACTTGTCACCATGATCAAATGGATTGGAGTCTTGAAAAAGTGAGAGATATTATTGTGGATTTATCCTACATGACCCTATATGGAAATCAAATGTATGATATGCTCATCATCTAGTGGTTGGTAATTTGAATTTTGGTAAATAATATTTAATATTCCAATACATTATTGTTAACTCATTCATTATTGTCTTTGTTGCATTGCACTTTGTAAATATAACTTTTAGATGAATGTTTGTTGGGAAATATTTGTCTTTATTAATTATTTATTTTTGATAAGGTGATGAATTTGATGTTTTTTGTTAACTTGTTGTGACATGATAGCAAATTAGATTCAAAAATTAAAATTTGGATATGGAATATGATTCATACATACACCACTTGGGGCTAAGTAAATTATGAGAACATTTTAAACCATTTAAGCTACCAATTTATGCATAAAAAATTTATATAAATTGATCTCCATTAGGCCATGAGGTTGTACAAAATTTCATCAAAATGTCATGCAATTCCATCATGAAGGCACACAAAATATCATCAAAATGTGATACAGTACCATCATGACAATGCACAAAATGTCATCAAAATGTCATACAATTTTGTGAGGCCAATGTATTGCCTCTCGATCTACAAAATACCATTGATACATATAGCCACACCAAAAAAATTATCTATGTGTCATGTATAGGCATACAAAATGTGTTCATATATGAATATTGAACACTATTCTTGAAACATTGGGTCTCTTTTAGTCAAACTAATTGAACTTCAGACACTGCTAGTAGTTGGTGTCTTGCATCGTTCTGATCTCCTGTGCTCCTCAGTCTTTACTAAAACCTTTACATACAAAATATAAAATTAGATTCTATGCCAAAGTAAAATTATAAAAATTATTTAAAATATACATATTATAAACACACTTACAACATACTGGTAGTTTGATTCTTCTTGCTTATGATGCTCAACATCATCAAGAGATGTATGTCCTCACACAAGTGTGTTTACATACATCTATAACATAACAAAGAAATGTTTATCAATTATTTTTGATAGGTCTACTAATATAAATTCACACAATATAAACATTATTAAACACATATATTCATACTCATAACTGACTTAAGCTCATGGAGGATGAAATTGTTAAGCTCATGGAGGATGAAATTGTTGCACTAACACCAACTTCCAAAATTTCTCTTATCCTTGGAGATGTGTCTAATAAACTCATCAACTAAACAAACAATAATAGAATAAACTCAAAAGTTCAAAAATATATATATAAACAACAAATTTGAAATTTGCAAAAAATAAGTTAAATGTGTTAAAGTGTACCTGAGTAAATCCAATGTCATAACCATCCATGGTAGTATGTGTAGTAGATGGTGATGTCATGCCCACCTATGCAATTAAAAGTTGTATTTTAAATTATTAAACATTATTTTGAATAGAAAAAATTATTATTTTTGATATATTATATAAATTTTACGTCAGATACAAATGCAACTATACAAGTTGTTGCAAGAATGCTAGATGATGTACCTAATTCTAGCATTACACCCTGAAATACATAATATTTGCATCAATTTAATTTAATTATATAATTAAAAATCTATTTACATTTTCCATTTTAAGTATTTAATAGATAAAATTTTATAAATTCAAGTCAACATACCTACATTTGACCAGCATACACATCATTCAACAACTCATCTATCAGCACCTCATCATCTGATGCACCACCCTAATGAACCGCACTACTCCCACGACATCTATACTAACAATGAGAACACATATGGGAGGTGGAACCATATGCACCCTCTACATCACTATCTCTCCCAAAGCATAGATATCAAAAGTTTGGGCATATATGAGAGCTTGGGGCACTAGAGCTAGATGGTTGAGTTGGTGCATCATCCTATGACAAAAAAATGCTAGGATATTTCTATTCCATGCTCTATAATGGTGTTTGTTAGGCTATAAATTACATGGAGTCTACACCTCCATACTCTCTTTGATGGCTACTAGAACTGTCGCATGATAAAAAAGGTCTTTGTGCTAGTGTTCTTTGATGTGCATAGTTATCTACCCGATGAACTCTTGGTCTATTTTGGGTAGAGCCTCAACCTATACCTTGAAACACCCTCATATCAAAGTAATTGGGTATTTCATGAAACATAAACTCAGAGTATAGTTTTCTTAGAAAATATAGCGTCACCTCATAATTATTACATGGAGGTTGGTCAAAGACCATCCACCACCTATCCAAAAACTTATTTATTATCTCCTCATGATTACACCAATGTATTGGAAACCTCTTTGAACTTGGAGGAATAGGTTCATTGGTTCTAGGATCTGTAAAAAGGAGACATTTTTCTTTGCTTATATCTTTCTTTTTCACATCATCATAGGACAATTTTTTTGCATAATATTAATGACATCAATCTCTATACATTTTAAATTGGTTTATTTGATTTGTGATGGCATCAAAATTCATCAACATGGATTCCAATGCTGAGGCAAGGGATTGGTGATGCTCATTTTATATTGAACCCCTCAATTCTGAAACTAATTCATGAATTGCAACTTTTTTTCTCTAGATGCCCTAACAAATCCTCTTGGATTTTTCCAGGGTTTGTTGGAAGGGTAGGAGGAGGTTCAAGCATCCTAGGGTTTTCCTCAAGAAATTCATCATTTAAATTCTCTTGTGGCTCAAGGTTTACATGATCTGTTATATAATTCAAAAAAATATGAAATTGATCAAGAACAATCCATTTTTCCTAATGCAAACAAAATTTAAATCATTTAATACAAAAAAAATCACTTACCCCTTCTTTGATGTGGCATTTTGAAGCAAGGTTGGAAAGGGAAAAACATGTTTGCATTACGCAAAGATGAGGGAAGGAAAGTAGTTGCATAAAATGCAGGCTGCGAGTGAGCAAAATGGAAAATCTTTTTCATTTTATAACTTTATTGGGAAAAACGCGTACGCGTTTTTCTTTCTTGAAAATGCATGTGTTTTCCTTTCATAAAAATGTGCACACATTATGTTTTGATAATAATGCACACACATTTTAATTTCATAATAACTTGTGTACATTATTTTTTTAAATAACACGTGAGTGAATTATTTGAATTTCTTCAAAATGCAAGCATGTTTTACTCATTTTTGGGAATTTGACCACTTTTTTGTGCCCCACCTTGGTGCACATGCCCCATTTTAATATTTTACTTCTCTTTTGTAGAAAAATATTTACACTAAAAAGGATGCAAAGTCTTCCTTGTGATGAGGAGCAAAGATGAGCTCATGTATGTTCTCCTTTGCCTCTCTGGTCATTTTATTTTAGAGCATGTAACTCTTCACAACAATGTATTCTTGGAGGGAGCCATAATTTTCCTTTCCACATTTAGTGTACATATGAAGTCAATTTGTCTTGTTGTTTATTATGTTTGATTCGTGACAAGAGAAACTTTACAACTTATTATTCATTACATGTTTTGAACTTTGAATGTTGCAAGTTGTAGAAACAATTGATTTAAGATCAGTAATTACAAAATAAACTCTTGGTTCTTACTGTATGAATCATTTGGTATTTAATCCATGCTTTTTTATGTTTGTTCATAATAATTGAGTTGCAATGATCAAGAATGACAGTAAAAAGGATATGGGAAGGTTGTTAACAATCCTAGATATTCAAAACCCATGAAGAAAAGATCTCTCTCCTTCAAGAAGAACCCCAACCAAGATGTAGAGGTAGTAATAGCCAGGGATGAAGGAGGAGAACACCCATCTAAGACAAGATATTTGGGTCACATGTCTCTGCACATCAAGTCCTTTCTCAAAAACTTTGCATCCATTACTCGCCCTTTCAATGTGTCTAATAAGAATTTCAAGTAATGGGTGTTTTGTTTTTCGTGGGCTACTCATTTTTATCCTCACTCTAATGAAAATAAAAGCAGTTAGATGTATTGCATCACATAGTGATCTTCACACATGATCTAAGGTTTCAAATATTTTCTTTAATCTTTTGTGTCTTGCTAATTTGAGACCTAGGTAGTCTTAGCTCATTGAGTTTTAGGTTATACATTTTGTTGTCTAGATTTACAAATCATGCTATTCATTTCAGTTCACAATGTTCAGATTATGGATATACTCAAAAAATTCCAAAATACAACTTCTAATAGTTGGGATTTATTATTTGTGTGTTTGTAAATTGTTTGAACTAACTGTGTGGAGTATGTGTAGATAGTCCACCCCATCTATATGGAAATTTATCTGCACATTGCATTAGATGCACACATGATTTGTTGGATAGATGTTTTATTTATTTTTTCCTTGAAAGGATGAATATGTAAGGTTCTAGATGGGTTTACATGTACATTTGGTGGAGAGCTTAAAAACTACTTTACCTTTATTAAAGTCTTAAAAGGTGGTATTGAAAAATAAATTCAAGTCAAAACCATTTAAATAGTGTATATTTTACCTATCCTTTCTTCAAAAGAAAGAGCAATTTATGGGGATGTAGGAAATAGAGTGCTTATTTTAGGATTTTTTTGTTTGGTAGCATTCATATTACCCATACCCTTTGACTCATATGTTTAGTTTTACATATAACATTATTTGCAAACTATCTAGTATTTTGGTGTCCTTTGTCCATATTATATGCTATTTTTTATTGTTGTTGGACTTATTAGTCAAAATAGTGTATGTGATTTTTCATCATATACAATTTTTTTTTAAGTGTTCATTGGTTGTGCTTCAATTGATTGTTCATATGCATTTGTTTAATGTGATTAAACTATTTCTCATCTCATAAAATGTTTTTTCTTGCTTATTCTTTTTTAAATTCTTTGTTAAGTTTTCTATTATAGAATTTTTCTTACCAACTAAAAAGGCTTGCTTGGTCAGTGGAAATGGGAAAGAATTTTATTTAAGTTTGAATTTGTAAGTAACTATTACCAATATATTAACCATTTTCTCCAACATGGATGTCTTTCCAAACACATAAGCTTGAAATATGACCATGTTTTGTCTATTGATCTTCTGTAAGACTATTTGTGTATAGACTCTTGAGTGTCCAATATCCAAAATTTTCTCTAGCCTAGCAAGAAAACATTTGTAGGAATGGGATTACATGATCTATAAACTTGTTTGCAAAAAGGTATTAGTGGAATTACTTGATTAATTGTGTCTAAACTTATTCACTCATAATTTGGCATATAGAAGTTGGTCCTATACTCCACCATTATCTTATTGTGGTTGCTTTCTATAAGACAATTAGTTTTCTTACATTATATTGGATTAGTTTTATATACTAAGCATTGGTTATTTACATCATATATGTTTCAATTATCTAAAAAAATACATTGAATATGAATCAACTAGAGAGATGCTTATAATTGAAATTTTTTCCTCATTATAGATGTGGAAATTCATTTCTCTTTCAGCTTGGACATTGTTGCTTTCAAAATATGATACAAAGTAACAAAATACTTTAGGGGTAGTTCTTATGCAAAATGAATGACTTATTAAAAAAATCTGATTCAAAATTCCCCATACTTTACTTTTTGCATTTGGTAGGGACTATAGTTGCATCACAACTCTTGTACTTTAAGGAATTTATTATTATTTGATATCTAAGGTTGGCTAGAACTTAATCAGGGTTATAGTAGTGCCTCCAAAAAATAATAAAAAATTAGTAAACAATTGTAATTAAATAGGTTCATAAAATCCTAGGGTTAGGTGTGAGGATTTAAACAAATCCGCATAGACTCAATCTATCAATAAATGAATTATTTAAATATCACAATGCCTATTCTATATCGGGTTAGGTGAAACTATGTTCAATAAAATGTTAATGGAAAATTATTGAGACAAATTTAGAATTGCATCTACCTATCTCTCTTCACAGAACAATAAAACCTGCCTCACTTTACACCCCAAGTACTTGCAACCAAACCATATTCTTGTACAATTCCACCAATCCAATATTAGTTCAAGTTAGTCAAAAAACATAATCAACACATTAAATTTAAAACATATCACAACTACTTAATCATACTCATTAATAATAGTCATCGATAATTCATAACACCATGCATATGTGCACACATAGGCTCAATAACATAGTATGATCACAAGTTCCACCCCTAGTCCAAATTACAATAGGGCTAGGGGGTCTCAGAAATAAATAAAGGGGTTCCTAGGGGATGTGGCAAAGTCTAACAATTTTTTGGGTGATAAAATATTTGATTCTCTGAGACAAAACTTTAGCTATTATCTTATAAGGGATTTTAAAAGGGTAATAAGCCTCCATCTATTAATCAAAAGTATTTATCTTTGCCTTTACGAATGAGTTTAATTATTCCTTGAATAAGAATAGCCCCTTTAAAAGAACCCATTTATATGGCTTCAATGTACACAGAGTAAAAGTACTCTCAAATGAGAGGCCACAAAGCTTTGCAAAATTCCATTAGAAGACCACTAGCCCTTGAACTTTTCTCCAACCTTGTAGCATAGACAATCAAGGTACTAGCTATTCTCTGAGTCAAATTTATGAAAAATGCAACAAGAGATATTCTCTTCCAAAATAGGAATGGTGGACCTCCACTAGAATTTTCTTATAATGATCTATTGGTAAATGTATTTGTCACTTTGAAATTTACATGAATCGCCCAACAAAAAGTGGCAAAACATTCCAATAGTTGGAGAGATTGCTTATGCAATTACAATCTTCCTCTATGGTTGAGAGGGGAAACTCCCTTGTATAATCTTATTTTGGATTTTTGAAGCATACTTTTAACTAAAAATTACTTAAAGGAATGAAAAATACTTAACATAATTGAAAAGAAAAGAAACCTCAAACAAAAATATACAAGTATTATTATGCGTTCAACAGACTTGTTTAAAATTGGACTAAATACATTATAAAGATCAAAGACCACACATTTGAACTTTGTAATGATTGTATACTTCAAAGGACAACACACTAAAATTGAGATACCAAGAACTGAATATGTTTTCAAAATATAATTCTTTGAATATTAACTATTTTCTTTCACAAACAAGTTTTAGGATAACAAAGGTTACTACTAACACATAACATACAAAAGGTCAATAGTAACACAAAAAATATTATGAAGCACCTAAAAAAACAATTTCTATTACTTTGCTAAATTAGATGATTCCAAATCCTTTCAGCAAAATTTGTGAAAAATTAAAAATCCCTTTACAATGAATAAAGCCTCAATATATATAAGTTTTTTTTCCTAGTAACTACCTCATAACTAACTTGTAACCACTTGAGTAACCACCTTTAGAATTTTAAGAGAAAATAATTTTTATTTAAGTTAGAAATCTTTCAAATTTGTGTAAACAAAACTCATTTTCTAACCTATTACAAACATAAGATAAAAGTCACTTTTTACAAAAGATATATTAAAAACAAAACTAGTGACTTTAATCTAGGAATTCTAAAAAATATATATACATTATTAAAGTTCATTGAGAATTCCCTTTTATTTTATCTACTCTATCCTTGATGCTCTCTAAACTGAAGTTCTTTGCACTACAACTTGCCTCTAATGGGAATATTTTTGTCGAATACCCTAAATAACTTAACAACTTGAGTGTTAGAATGGTTATGGAGATAGCCTACTAAGATCTAGAGGCCAAATGGAAAGAGCAAAGAAAGAAGATTAATATGATAAGATTAAACTATATTCTTATCAATTATACAAATATGATTCAATTATGTGTTGTACAATGTATGAGAGACCCCTTGGTTATATAGCCAAGGTGAGACATAAGATAACATAAGATTATGATTAAGTGTCTTAATCATATGACATGAGACAACTTATCACAACTACCTAGGTCACATATGTTACAAGTCAAAAGATAAGATAAAAACTAATGACAACTAACACCTTCTAGAAAGATTCATAGGTCCTAAGTAAACTTAACATGTAAATAAGTCCCCTAATTCCCCTAGTAATGAATTAACTAGGTACAAGACTATTTACACCAACAACCCCCCCTTAAGTGAAACTTAGGGAGTAGCAAGTTATTATGCAAATGACACAAAGATGGGTCCTAGATACGAGGCCATGTTAGGTACCCATGTACAAATTCAAATGAAATATCTCACAAACAGATAAAAGGAGAAAACCTAGTGGGACAAAAATCCTCCCCAAAAGAGAGATGAAATACAAAAAAGCTCTCAATGATGCATGAAAAGGCCAAAACTCCATGTGAGGAAAAATACCCCTCCATAAGAGAGAACAAGAGAGACAATGTAGCTCCCCCTCAATGTTGAGTCTGCTGGAATGATGGTAGAAGCTCGACATTGAATGCTAAAGATGATCTAAAAGCATCGAACAATGTTCCTCCCCTTAGGAAGAAACAAAACCAAGAATGTATGCAAGATTTCTTCCCATTCCTGAAAGGAACGTGAAGGAAGATAGATGGTGTATGATGTCTCTGAAGCATGCTCAAGTGTCTCCATGTCGGTGTTGAAAGATGAAACACTCCAAATAGACGTTCTAGGCCACACTGCTGAAGAGGACAATCCAGAATCTAGTAGAGATGAATGTAGAACACAATCCAAAGATAAAAATATCTCCTGTGAAGACAAAGAAGCCTCCAAATTTTGTCCAAAAGTATCCACAGTCATGTCAAACTACAAATAATGATCATGTAGAGAATGAACAAGAGGGTCAAAGTGTTCCCTCACAACAACTGAAGAAGGATCTTATCCATCAAAGAGAAGATGAATTTCATCCATGATGTCTCCAAAATATGCAATATGAGACTCTACAAACAAGTATAAAATACCTATCAAGTATCCATCACATGTAGCCATATCTAGGAGATGATGTATGTCCTACTACACTAAATCAAAAGGAACCAAAACTATGGAAACACAAGCATCCTCAAGTACAATAGTAGATGAAGGAGATAAGATCTTAGTGCATGTCATTCGACTACACCTATCATCCCCCATTTTGTCCTCAAAACATGATGAACTAGATGATTCTGCCAATGTTGGATTACAAGAGCCCTCAACCTTAATATGTTGACTCATAGATGAAGAAGATGAACCCTATAAATATAAATTAGGATCCATAGAAACTAAAGTCTCAATAGACGTCTCTGGAGGAGAAGAAGGATAAGGTTTTGTCATCAAAAACACCATACCTTTCCCAATGAGCAATCGTTTCAGTTGTTTTATCATCAATAGGTTGAAAATCTACAAGTGGAACAAGACAATCCACAATAGGATCCTCTAGGAATGGAGGTTCATTTGAGTCTCCATACATCTCCCAAATTTTGGTCATAAGGTCATGAGGGATCTCAATACCATCATTGGACATTTGTGTATCAATATCACAACTACAACCAATTAATCGCAGGATATGTTCTATTTTCATGTCCCACACAACTCTCTTCCATTTTGATGAAGGTTAGGAACTAATCCATAGAGATATGGAAAAATGTTAAGCCACCTACAATGTGTTAGTATTCCATCTTTCCAAGACTTAAAGTTCCATTGATTTAACCTTATTATATAGCAGGATAATTTTTTATGCCCATATTAAACTCCTCAATTTTAGTCACACAATAGACCAATCAAGAGACATAATCCAACAAAGGAAAAAGATTACCCCCCCCAAATTACTCAATCATGAAAGCCCCCAAGCATATCTTATTTGTGGCACTTTATACTTAGTGCGATTACGGGAGCCACTTGCCAAAAATAGAAAAAGGTCTTGATCTTAGTATATGGAAATTCCAAATTTGGCCTTAGAATCAAGAACAATTTTTGGTACAAAATGATATCAATTTGATCATACCACTAAAAAATACACAAAAAATAATGCACTTTAAAAAAAATGCACCCAAAAATGTTACCGTAGGAGCAAGATATGAGCCCTCAAAGTTCCCAAAGTGAGGATGAAGCAAGAACACTTGTGAGAATCTACAATTTTTGGAAAAACTAGACACCAAAACTAAAATCTAATTGCACCACTATGAAGAGTGCGCAATTTTTCCCAAAAAAAAAATCTCAAAAATTGGAGGTCCTGAGCACAAGTTATGAGCATTTGAAGTTGGACTACCAAAATGAAAATGCAAATGGATGGGGGGGGGGAATTGAAATAGATTGTTGATGTCAAGTCGACGCGATGCTAATGTCATCAAACAAAATGATTAAAATTGACGGCCTCATGCACATCAAAAAAGAATATTCTTTTCAATCTAGAATATGTTGAAACTGCCAGCTTAAATTTGACGCCTTCAAAACCATCGCAAGTTGGTAGAATCTTGTGCTAGAATATGCTTTAGATATCATCAATTTTCATATATTATCACTGGTTTATTTTGTTGACTGTCATATTTTCACAATTGTCGATTGGCGAATATTAGCAGGGTCGGTTGAATGCAGGGCCCACCAAGGTGAGGAGATTCCACCATGTGGTAGTTAGAAAATCCTGTACCCATTGTAGGTATGCTTCCCATGGTCTACAAACGTCGCAATTATGATGACCTAGGGGGTCCTACGACTCGTTGGACAAAAAAAATCCTCGACAAACAACTTCTCCTAATTCGACGATTTGATAGTCAAACTTAGGATTTTTGGCCCTTCTGGATGTGATGGCAGGGTCGGATTTGACCCAAAAAGCTCCAAAAATGTAGCTACCTTTCAGATCTAGCAACCACACTTTAGCTTCAAATCCCCATAGATTTGGCCTCATATGTCCAATCTAGATGAAACAGAAGGAAAAACTAACTTTCTCAAACCCTTTGATCTCAATGGTGAGCTTAGATTTGCACCAAGAAGCTCTGGTTTGAACTTGCAATAAAGAGTCACAAAGATGAACACCCCCAAAATCTGATATTTCTATCAAGTTTTTTGGATTATATAGATCATCATACAATTGAAGAGAAGAGAATACTCAACTATTCAATATTTACCAAGATCTCTCAAAAACTGGCTATCTAATGGCACCCAACCTACTTTGATACCATGTTAGAATTGGCTATGAAGATAGCCTACCAAGAGGCTAAATGGAAAACACAAAGAGAGAAGATGAATATGACAAGAATAAACTGTATTCTTATCAATTCTGCAAATATGATTCAATGTGTTGTACATGTATGAGAGACCCCTTGGTTATATA
Organism: Sequoia sempervirens; assembly: GCA_007258455.2. Lineage (NCBI taxonomy): Eukaryota > Viridiplantae > Streptophyta > Pinopsida > Cupressales > Cupressaceae > Sequoia > Sequoia sempervirens. The sequence continues at coordinate 528,163,239 of VDFB02271358.1, read as the reverse complement.
GCCTTGAAGGTGAGACATAAGATAACATAAGATCATGACAAGTGTCTTAATCAAATGACATGAGACAACTTATCACAACTACCTAGGTCACATGTGTTACAAGTCAAAAGATAAGATAACAACTAATGACAACTAACACCTTCTAAAAAGATTCCTAGGACCTAAGTAAACTTAATATAAATAAATCCCCTAGTAATGAATTAACTAGGTACAAGACTTTATTTACACCAACATTGAGCCATGATATTATTCTTAAGAACAATCACATTAACCATCCTCAACTTCTAGGTAGCATGATTCTTCTAGATATCCTCTAAATCCTAACAATAATTAGGTAGATGATTACTACATACATCAAGAGTGAATTAAATGCTACTCAACTTATTCATCATCTCCATACTGAAAACCTATTTATTTAGCAACTTTGCATTGATCATGTGTTTGAATTTGTTCTTGATAGTTTGGACATCCATATCTTGAATTCTTTTTTGATGCACCTATGCTAATTGACAAGAATCATCTTGAACTTCTATTTTCACCTGTTCACAAGCTGCCAAAATTTTCTCTTGTTCTAGATCAAAATCTATCTGATATTAATGAGTTTCCATTCCACACTCTAAAACCACATATTAGATTTATTTTCTTCTATACTAGGGAAAATATTCTCAATAATCAAGACATTAAAATCCATCTCAACCATCTCCTAAAGGTCTTTCAAAATTCCCTTCCAAACCAACTCTTCTCTTATATTCTTCAATTCCTTTATAATTTATTATTTCTTAACATTTTCTTTTTCATACACTTCTCTAGCTTTTTCAATGAAATCTGGAGAATCTACTTTTGAATCTATTCCACCCACTTCTCTCTTGTCTTTCCATATGATTGATATTTATGCATATTTTTTGCAAATTCTTTCTCAATAATTTCTTATGAAATAGGAATTGTAGAGGTCTAGTGGTTGCATCTATAGGTAAAGTAGATGTATCCACAATAGATTTGAGATAAGATGTCAATACTTAGACCTATTGTTTTAGCTAATCCTTTTGTAAGTTTCTCTTTCTCTATTCTTTGAATCAACTTTGTTGCGGACACCTGAAAATTATGAATATTTCCTTCATGCATCGAAGGCCTAAGATCTACTTTAATGATGTCAAAATCACTCTCATTAGCTTTTCCCATATTTTTCTCTAAGGTTGGTTAACCTACTTCAACACACATATTCCAGGATGGACCAACTATCAACCTTGATGTAACCTTGGTTTTCTTAGATTTTGCAAACTTATGAATCAAATTAGTAATCGTGTCAAATTTAGGAGCAACTAATTGTATGACTCTCCTTTTCTTTAGCAAACTTTGTTGCAGCCATGAAGAAGCAGACACCTATGAAGAAATTGGGATATTCATAGATGATGGTTCAAATGTTATAAGAGGATTAGGAATAATTGGCATAGGAACTTCATTGGGAAGTGCATCACCAATTTGTATTTTAGGAGGTGAATGGGGCTCATCATAAGGAAATGAAAAAATAAGAATAGAGGAAGAAATGGAGGGAATTAATTCCTCATCATTAGAACAACTTTGAGGATCTATGTATTCTCTTTCCTCAACTCCTTCTTGAATCGGATCCAATGACTTAGATCTTTTAGCTTTGATCTATTTTTACTTATCTTTGGATCAACTTCAAATGTGTTTGTGTAATGCCCTCCCCAAGATTAAGCTAACAAAATACTACAAAGCAACTGAATAAGAAAAGTAAGTAATTAAATAGAATAACTAAAGATAAATTACTTCATTAAAAACTTGTCTAATGAACATAAATTAATAAAAATAATGAAGTATTGTACGCTCCAAACGAATAACTTTTTTTCCTTTCTAAAATCAAACATTACTATTCCAACTTTACACTAATTGACAACATCATTTGTATTCATCTAAACAACACACAAACATGAAACATATTATTGATATGTTAGCATTAAATCTCGATAGTAACATAATCTTCGAGAAAATCCATGTTAGTATTATGACTACCTTTATTTGTTACCATTCTATGGGTATTCACACTTACTATCTTCAACACTCTATATTAGTCTACCACCCCCATTAAATACCCATTCTAAATATTATAACACTCATAATATCTAGATAATTAATATTATCCCTATTTATTTATTAAAGATAGCATTACCAACTTCACACTTAACATTATTGTTAGTTTATATATATATATATATATATATACCAAATAAATTATTACTCTCTAACAAGGACACAAATCTGAAAAATAAAAGAATAAATAAAATCAACAATTTGGAACCAATATTTCTAAGCACTATTCAATTAAGGCCCTTAATGGATAACTTGAAACTAATTTAAAAAAAAAAAACTAACTTAAGAATCCATGTAAGGGATTTTACTCATTTTTCTATCTTGTTGAATTTGAAGAATTCCTTCAGATTTCTCTTGTCTTCATCTAACTTGATTTCACTCAATTTCTTGCTCTAGTTTTAAAGTAGGAGACAGTAATATTTTAATCATAATTTTTTTTAGGTTTACTAGGTTTTTTCTGATATATTTTACAAATCTTGGGTTTCTAGAAACTCTTTAAATTATATCATCTTACTCTTTGTCTTTCATTCTATCTGAATAGATTTGTAAGACTATTTTATGACATATTTTTATTGTGAATAAGGATGTCAATGTTTTCTTAATAAAACATAATTGGTGATCTGAGTTAATGTAATTTTTGGATATGTTTTTTTGAGATTAATAATTGAAAAACCTATTAAATTATATATTTCCATAGTATGTTTATGATTTCTTATGATTAAATATGTGAAAACAACTTTTAAACAGATTATTGTTTAGCATAGGGGCAGCAATATTGTAACCTCAACAATTGATTATTTAAGTGGGTTAGGATGAATCTTTGATATTGTTTCCTAAACTTCTTATTGATTATTTCTATAAAAATACCCTAGAATATACATTAGAGAATTTACTTAAATTAAATTAAGCATAGTTGAAAAATGTATGTATTAAATATTTACATAGTATCTTCCTATACACAAAATATCTCATCAAAACTTGGTTTTTTCTAAGTTAATCTTATCCTTTGAATTCTATAATCCTACAAGATAAAATCAACTAACCTTTATCCTCCCTATTCCATTTTAAAAAGTATAGAGTATAACACCTTCAACCATAATTGAAATCTAAATGATAAAATATTCATAGGTTCTTGATAACTTTGCAAACCCTCACAAGACCAATATGTTTCTCTCTTGAAATCCATAAGTTGAAAGTCTCAAGGTAATCTTTCTTTTTCAGCACATGTACCTAAAATACAAATATCCACAAGGAAGAAAAATAATATTTGCCAATGGGCTCTCCACCCAACCATTGGATTGAGATTCAATCCACCCCCAAGCTAGGGTCACATAGCACTTCCACAAAATACTTTTGACATAGGATCCACAAACAAAGTGTAATGTATAACATCCACTTTACTAAACTTGACACATTACACCCACTAATCATAAGGATCCCTAGACAAGTTTGCACTTTATATACTTTGCACATCACAACATCTTGCATTCATATTTCTTTTTTTTAACACACAAAAAGGGTATAAATGAAATTAAACTAAACAAGATGGAAGAATCAACCAATGCAAACCCCAACACATTACTTGCAGCCACACAAAATATTCAACATCAAATTTCACATATATTTTTTTATAAGCAAGACCAATATGACAAAAAACTCATTACAAATCAACAAAAATAGATAAGTAAAAGGTTAGACTTCACTTCTATCCAACTTGAGGAAAACTCTATCCAAGCACTCTCTTCCATTGCTCCTCCTTCATCACAAACATGGCAAGAACTCAAAATGAAGAATCAAAACCAAACATGAACTCAAAAATAATCCAAAGAGCAAAAAAGAGAAAAACCCCCTCCACACAAATAGAAAGAATAAATGGAAGGGGAAAAGGCAACCACCTTTTCAACTTCCCAACCACCCTTTTAACTCTAATTTTCGTCACTTTTCATAAGTGGGTAATTAGAGTGGGTTTTAGACTTTTTAAAAGAGATTTTATGGAATAAAAATACCCCTACCAATGTCCAGTGCCCATCACTAATTGGTAACCTTTCCTTCCAAACAAAGTAGTGATGGCCTTCTTCAAGCGATGGTTTTTCAAATGACACATGAGCAACAAGTTTCAATATATATATATTTTCAAATGTTCATTGTAAAAAGGGAAAGTTTAATCCATGTTTTTCATTGGCTGGGGAGGTTCACGACAATTTATGTTTATTGTAAAAAGGGAAAGTTTAATCCATGTTTCCCATTGGCTAAGGAAGTTCACGACAATTTCTCACAATAACTGCATCGCCCATCACTAGTGTCAAGTGGAGAGGGAGGAGGCAAATAGCGATGGTAATGGGGGCAACAATGGCTCATATTCCATCGCCCATTGCTGATTTAAGTTTTCCTTTTTCTTGCAAAGTAGAGATGGTGTTTATTGTGCGCTGGATTTCATCAGCACCCAAGTTTTATCATGTGTAAAATAAATGTCTACTACTAATTGCAAATTGGAGTTGAGAAATGTAATGTGAGAATGTGATGCAAGGATTGTGTGCAATGAAATCAAATTTTTTTTTTCACATGGAGATGCATTTGAAGTAAATTTTCATTGTGTTGGGAGCAAAAAATAAAATCTAATCACGTTTTTTTTTTGTTTTGGGTGTATTTTTGAATGCATCTACAAGCTGCAAAATGCTCTTTTATGCTCTAGAAGGGTGTATAAACCATTTCTATTGCCTGGGAAGTAGTTTTGGAAAAAATTTATACATTTTCCGGCTACCTATGAGGTGAAAAATGTTTGGAAGCCATTTCTCACAACCCAAAAATTAAATCCAACATATGGGAAAAAAATAACTTACAGGGTAAAAGGGAAAATGGGTAAATGGGTTTTGACCTAGAGGTAAATATTTTTCACTTTTAGTTGAAAATGAAGTCAGTAAGTGGGTTATTATAGCCAAGTAATGATTTGCACGGGATTTTCAAGTGAAGGAAAATTGAAGAGAGGGAAAATGAAGTAAAGAGACATTCTCTAAATGCCATTTTTTTGTTGATCAATGGAGCTTAGATGTGCCATGTGTCATTGATGGATTAACTTTAGGGCTTTTTTTCTTTCTTCTCATTTCTCTTAAAATGAAAAAGTTGGTTTCATTGTAAGGGGTTTTGAGTTTTGGGGAGACTTTCAAATCTTGGGTTTTTTTACCATGGAAGAGGCTATGTACAAGATATTATTGAATGCCAATGGTGAAGGTCCTCGTTTATTAGTCATTAATTGATAATGCCTCTATATTTTGAAACTGTGGAATATATGAATATAATCTATTATGTAATTGTCTACAATTGTGAGTTATAATATGCTTTAAACTATGTAATCAAGGGTTATATCAGTTTGTCAAACACATTTGTTGTCTTGAATTAGTTTGTTGGTTTGTTGTTTATCCAAGGGATTGAGTAAATGCTTTCCATGAACTAATGGGTATGTTATCATTTGCTAGGGATTAATAAGTATGTTGCATAATAGGCTTGTTCAGGTTTGATTATCATAAGGTGATAATCTAGCAGAAGACCATCAAAGTACATTTGGTTTTGTCATGTACAATGCTCAACATGTGACTCTGTAGCCCAAGGCAGGCAATGGGATTTCATGGTTTTCTTTCCTCATCTTCAGAAACAATCTTCAAATTTAAAAAATAAATTTCTATTTCAATTGAGGTTTTATTTCTTAGAGCATGAGAGTACAAAAGTGCAATGCACTTTCATACTCTCATGCTCTAAATGTTGTGTGTTGTGAGGGATTAGCCATCCTTCTGAAATATTCTATTTATTGAGCACTTACATGAGAATTCATTTGCTATTTGTTGAAAATGGAGGTAATTATGTAGCTTTAGAACTTGTAAAACTATGTGATTGTAGATCTAATTAAGTGTTCTTTGTTACAATTCCTTTGTGCATGATTATTTTTTTATGAAGATATCTTGTAATCTCCTCCTCAAAGTTGGCACCCAAGAATGGGCCCACTTAACTCAGCCTTATAAAATATCTTCTCATGCAAAAGTGTTAATTCCAAGATGCCAACTTGTGCGCCTAAGGTGGGTCCAAGTCAATCTCTATTAACTGAAACATATCTCTCCATCAATTCATGCAAATAGGATGCATGATTGATCATCCCCACTTAACTGAATGTATCACCTGTTATTTGTCATGCAACTCAAGTCATTAGTAATGCATTCTAAGTCAACTGAAGTCAACTAGCATTCAACTAAAACTAACTACATGCAACTCAAGATAACTTAACCATAAATGAACTAAACTAAACTGAACTGAGTTGAACTAAATTGATACTAAACTAAACTAAACTAAACTAAACTAAACTTCATGCATGTAAACATCAATCCCTAACTTCTAGGATCTTTACATGCATTATTGAAGTGTTATCTTTCTCCAAATAGTTAAATTAACTCAAGGTGGGTTCTACCTTCCATATGGGTGCTCCATGTGATCCTATTTTGTAGGAGCTCTTCTTGGGCATCCCCACATGTTCCTATCATTTAGAATTAATTACAAATGTCAATTTACATGTTCATTTCATTTGAATTTAATCTCTTTCTAATCCTAGTGTTGGGGAACACTTTCCAAGGACTTAGGAGATACATGAAATATGTTTAGGATTACAATTAAATGGCATCCTATTCCCAACATTCTCCTACTTGACATTATACATTGCAATTATTCTAAACAAGGAATCATTATTATAAATCAAGTACAAGACTCAAGGCCAATGGCCTTCTTGCACCAACTAATCAATCCATGCCAATTTCAAATGCAACCTGCATAATCATGAAGCTCCAAGCAAATGATTAATACTCAAAACCAAGGGAACTTATCTATAGGAATTGGTTTCATAAGATAATCTACAACATTAATTAAAGTGTCAACTTTCTTAATTAATACCTACCAACTCTCAACCATTTCTCGCACAAAGTGATACTAAACATCAACATGCTTAGTAAGAGCATGATACATAGGATTTTTGGCTAAACAAATAACACTCTGACTATCACATTCAAGTTTAACTTACTTGTAATTAAAACCAATACCTTTCCCAAGTCTCTGTAACCAAACTGCCTCTTTGGAGGCATGTGAAACCATTGAGTGTGTTGAACTCATGTTCAACCAAGGTAGGCTTCTTGGTCTTTACTGTTGAAAAAACTTTTCTTACAGGTAACCATTCTAACATATATCTCTTACCATAAGAGAACTCAAGCCTCACCTATTTCTCCAAGTATCCATGAGGACCTATAACCAAACAATCCATGCCAAACTCCAAATACAACATAGCACTATCATGAAGTAATCAAGAAAATGATTAATGTACCCAATACATAAGAGAACAACACAAGATCATTGTCAAAGCTCCAATCACGAATCAGGAACATAAATGTGACAACATGATCTAACCATCTCCTCCAAGGAGATCACATGCATCATAACATACATAAACATCCTAGTCTCAAGAGAACAAGTACCATGCCAAATCTAAATGCATATCAAGAGTAAACCATGACATAATAGAAACCACTCTAAACCAAGAAAAAAAATATATCTCCAATCACATGAAGATAAGCTTACCAATGATGCATCCACGTCACTGCCAAAAACTCCCACTTAACCATGGTATGAGCTACACATGGCATCACAGCTACCATCCTCTTCATGAAGATCACTCTTTAACATCAAGCAAAGAGTCATCACTAACATTTTTACATGAAATGATCAATGCATGATTACTGTCACCCAAGGATTCCTCTATAGAAGAATCAAAACTTTTTTTCTTGTTCTTACAATCCTTCTTCACATGTCTTGGTTTCCCATAGTTCTAACACTTTACCTTACTCTATCCTTCAGACTTACCTTTCCCTTCCTTGTCTCCCTTAGGTTCCTTTCTCTTAGGCCTACCTTTTACAAACAAGGCATCTTGGATTTCCAGTTTAGACTTCCTTCTCATCTCCTCTAATAGGAGAGTAGGAATTATATTGTCTATCTTCGAATTTGCACCACTACCACTAATAGCAACAATTAGATTTTCCCAAGATTTTGGTAAAGAACAAAGTAACAAAATGCATTTATCTTCATCTTCTAGCTTTACATCTACAGATACTAACTGAATTAGAATCAAATTAAAAGCATTCAAATGATTTGCAACAAAATAACCATCTTTCATCTTTAAAGAATACAACTGTCTTTTTAGATACAACTTATTAGTAAGACTTTTGGTTTGATAGATATCACCTATTCTCTTCCACAACTTATATGCAGTAGTTTCTTCAGAAACATTCAAGAGAACAACATCAACAAGACATAATCTTATGGTCCCTCTTGCCTTCTTATCAAGCTTAGCCTGATCCTCATCTAACATCATTGTAGGTGACTTTGTCTCATTACCAACAACTAACCATTGCTCTATCTCTTTAAGGAGATCCTCCATTTTTAGTTTCCACATATCATAATTAGATCCATTTAATCTTTCAATATCTAAACAAGAATTAAAACTCATTGTAACAAACTTATTTTCCAAAATCAGCAATAACACAATAGTAAAAGCTCCCACTATAGCCAAAAAACCTTCAAAATTTTAAGAGCAAGGCGTCCCAAACTCTACCCCAACCGTTAGCTCTAATACCAAATGTTGAAAATGGAGGTAATTATGTAGCTTTAGAACTTGTTAAACTATGTGATTGTAGATCTAATTAAGTGTTCTTTTTTACAATTTCTTTGTGGATGATTATCTGTTTAGATTCATTTTACCATTTGTAGAAATAGATAGAAGATTGTAAAAGAATAAGACTATAAGATAGAAGTGACACAACATATACTGTGGAGAAACCCTTTCGGCAAAAAAACTCCACCACCATAATCAATAGTGCTTGTATTATTTAACCTTATCTAAACAAGATTACAATAATTCTTTATCAATCCTTGCTTGAGATGCTTCTTTTTCCTTCAACAATTCTTCTTCACAACCTGCAATAAAATCTGATAAAACTCTCTTCAACTTGCTGCAATTTATAGACAATAATGAGCCTTGTAAACTCCAAAGATTTTGCAATTAAAAAGTACAAAGCTTATCTCACAAAACCTACGCCTATTCTTTGCAAGTTGAGTTCTCCTGTGAAAAACAATGTCGAACCAAGTCCTTCATCAATTTGGGCATCCCAAACTAAAGTCATAACTCAATGTTGATTACGAAGATATCTTGTAAGCTCCTCCTCAAAGTTGGCGCCAAAGAATGGGCCCACTTAACTCAGCCTTATTAAATATCTTCTCATGCAAAAGTGTTAACTCCAAGATGCCAACTTGGGCATCCAAGGTGGGTCCAAGTCAATCTCTATTAACTGAAACATATCTCTCCATCAATTCATGCAAACAGGATGCATGATTGATCATCCCCACTTAACTAAATGTATTACCTATTATCTGTCATGCAACTCAAGTCATTAGTCATGCATTCCAAGTTAGTTGAAGTCAACTAGCATTCAACTAAAACTAACTACATGCAACTAAAGATAACTGAACCATAACTGAACTAAACTAAATTGAACTAAATTGAACTCCATGCATGTAAACATCAATCCCTAACTTCTAGGATCTTTACATGCATTACTGAAGTATTATCTTTCTCCAAATAGTTAAATTAACTCAAGGTGGGTTCCACCTTCCATGTGGGTGCCCCATGTGCTCCTATTTTGTAGGAGCTCTTCTTAGGTATCCCCACATGTTCCTATCATTCAGAATTAATTACAAATGTCAACTTACATGTTCATTTCATTCGAATTTAATCTCTTACTAACCCTAGTGTTGGGGAACACTTTCCAAGGACTTGGGAGATACATGAAATATGTTTAGGATTGCAATTAAATGGCATCCTATTCCCAACACTATGGCAATGTACAAGGTCAGTTGGCTGCATACATTCATAGGTACATTGTGTGGGTTTACCCTCCTTGGTTTTGCAGAGCCTAAATTATAGGGGAGAGAAGTACATAATCCATCTCTCGTTCGTTGGCCAGTAATCTTAAAGTTCTTAAGCATAAGGATTGGCTATCCTTTAGAGGATTTTCAAGGTTCAGTTGGAAAAAAACACCAACATATTGGATCCCAATTAAGAATGAGATCCAAATTATTGCATGTATCCAAAGCATATTTTTCAATCTCTCATTCGATGATTGTTGTTTAAAGCAATGTCATGACAATTTTTTTCCATTACTAATTGTTGTGCATTCCTTTTGTCATTTTTTGAATGTGGAATGAACTTTCATCAAGCCTAACAACAACATTGGGGTTAGGAAGATTGTTGAACAAACCAGAAGACACAAAGCATAAGGGTGGAAAAGAGCTAGGAGCCTCAAGAACTAAAGGCTCATAAGGGGAACTAGAGATCTAAGCCCTCAAGGCATCTTGGCTATCAAGCTTGAGGTCAAAGCAAGATTTGGGGGGGGGGGGGAGCCCATATTCACCCCAAGTCTTCTACAAAATCTTCAAGGGGGGTAACTTTATATTTGCATAGATCCATAGAGGTAGGGTTAATAAAGTTGCCATCATTACTCAAGGGAGTCGACTCACCATGATTCAAAGTGCCTGTTGTATGAGGTGACATGACATTATAATTATCATTTAAAAACAAGTCATTTGAAGCACTATCCCCGACCCTAGAGGGTTTAGGGGCAATTATTAAGCCATTGATTTTTCCAATCAAAGTAGAGTTGGTTCGACTATCATTTACACAAGCAAGGTTACATTTCATATTTGATCTCTCTTTTCTAGGCTTATTGAGAACAATAGGATAGTTTTTCTATATATGCCCTCATCTTATGTGGACACCAAAAAAGTAACCCTTCTACTTTTTCTCATGTTTAGGCCCTCCTAGTGGAATTTGGCTTGATTTTGCCTAGATTTAATGTTGTAATGTGGTCAACACATTCACATTCGGTCTTGGACCCTTGCAAATAATTAAGAATTCTAGGATGTCTTGTAAAAGTGTTGTGAAGTGTTGTAACCCACTTTCACACTTTTCTAGGACCCTTTCATTATAATTCACTTAATAAACCTTTTTTTATCACTTACCAACTCCTATTTCAAAGTGTTGTAAAGAGTTGTAACAAACTCTCATGATTTTCTATGATTTTCATCACTAATTCAACCCTTTATTATGCTTAAATGACCCCTTAATGCACTTTCTGACCCTACTTAAGTGTATTTTTGAGAATATTCCCATTAAACTTTATTAAATACACTTTAATCCCCAACACCCAGTAAAATTGCCCTGGTGGGACCAAGTCACCACTTGGGGTGACTTAGTCCCACTGCACATGTTTTTCAAAGTTTTCTGTAGATTTGGATACCCATTTGGTTGAAACCGGCTCTGATGTAGTTTTCCAGATTTGGGACTAGGTCGCCCAAAATGGCGAAAGTGTCCCAGTAGGCAAAAATTTTAGGATCAACAACATTTCCAGTCTCCATTACATTCTGCAACACATTTCCAGGTGCATGATTTCTATTTTTCTTTTCTGTTATGCTTTGATTACATTTCTATTCATCTTTCTAGGTGCTTTTGCATACATCACTATGTTTTCAAACAACTTGCATTTCCTAGGTTTTACATTATTAAATCAATATATTTTATCATTTTATTGCATTTAGACATCATATTTAGACATACTTCATTTATCCTTGCATTGATTTTGAGTGTTTACATTGCCTATTTTGGCCCCATCTTTCTCCTTTTAGGTGGAAAACCCTAGAAGTATAAGAAAGCCATTGGGAGCCAAAATCTTTGTAAACATTTTGGTGAACCCAAATTTTGAACATTTTCTTTTTGATTTCAAGTGTATTCATATCCTAGGAATCATTTGCATCAACATTGCATTAGTTTTTCAATTGTTTAATTTGCATCCTAGGGTTTTACAAATTGCATTAGTGAAAAGCTCATATCGCTTAAATTTTTGCATTACATTTAATTGAAAATTCAAAAAAAATTCCATTTTCATACTCTACCTACATCTAAAAACTTCACACTCGTAAAATTTCATTTAAAATTTCTAAAAAATCTCAAAAAAAGCACTATTGGGATTAATTCGCCACACTTGGTGACTTAGTCCTCCTACACATTTTGCATTGTAATTTATGTCATTTTCTGCATTTCTTTTTTTTGTTATTGCATTTTTGTTACAATTTCCAGAATTTCAATTATTAGCATTTTATTGCTCTTAGTATTGCAACTAGTACACTAGGCATGGATCCTACCTTTAGCAATAATTTTCCTTCCAATAACATGCAAGTTGACCCACAAAATGATCACATTCCACAAGACAAAGCCAAAACATTCATGAGGACTTAACACATCTCCAACACCAACTGTGTCTAGAAAACATTTCAACCACTACAATTCCTACTATAGAGAACATCCATCGCATGCTTGAATGTGACGAAGGCCTAAACGTTATGAAACAAATCGTTGAGATATACCACAAACATGTTCCTTCCACCTCTAGTACATCTTAACCAACAAAAACTATGGTTAGCCAAGGAGGACCTAACACTCCTCCCTCAATAATAACATCCATACCTACCTATACCACTCCTCAAGTCACAACAACCATCCAACATGTTAGCAATGTGATTCCTTCCTTGACTATTCCTGCTAGCATTCCTAATTCCTATGTGGCATCGCATGTTATGTCCTCTTCCACCATACCATCTATAAGTATTCCATTTACTTTCCCTACCACTACATACACTCCATCACCACTTTCCCTTCCACCTCATACCACTTACACCGACCCTCTCATCATACAACTATTCCAAACCATCTCCTCCATGCAAAAAAAAATATCCACGATCAACCAAAATTAGAATGGACTACCCACCTATTATGTTTGTAGTAGCCCATTATCTTTGGTAATATTGCGAACACCAATGCCACAAGGAATAGAGATACATAGATTTGAGAAATATGGAGGGAAGGGAGATCCTTCTAACCATGTTAATGCTTACACCACCTTATGTAGTGACTTTGTCCTTGATGATAAACTATTAGCAAAACTATTTCCTAGGACTTTAAAAGACACTGCCTTAGAATGGTTTTCATCCTTGCCAAATAATTCAATTTGTTCATTCAATGAACTAGTTGATACATTTATAAATCATTTCCAAGTGCATATGACTCCAAAGAAGACCTTGGCCAATTTGATGAGATGCAAACAACATGAAGAAGAAAAGATAACTGATTTTATCTCATGATATCAATCACTTTATTCTCAAATCGATGTCAAGATTCCTGATCCACATCTTCAAAAGATTTTTATAGAAAACTTACAAACTAAACATTAGGAAAAACTCACAATGATGAAATTTCCCTCCTTTATGCAATTGTGTACCTCCCTTTGCGATTATCACAATTTGGGTAGTAGTCGTAATGCAAATTCCACTTCTAGCCGAACTAAGAAATATGAACATGCCAATCCAAACAATTCACAACCATTTAGAAAGAAAAATGAAGGGTTCTTATAGTTCAATCCCCCTCAACAATCAACTCAACCTGTCAACAACCAAGTAGCAACTATTAAAGCTGTGATACCTTATAGTTGTGGAGATTCGATATGACAATTTACACCTTTACCAGACACCCTTCATAACACAATGTCCCAACTTTTGCAACAAAAAATGATTACCTTACCTATTGTTAAAGAACCTAATCCTACCAAGCCTTTACCTCCAAACTTTAAATCCAACGCTTATTGTCATTATCATAGACAAAATGGACATGACACGAAAAATTGTAAGCATCTTAAACACCTTGTGCAATACCTCATTGATTCTGACCATCTATCCATTGCAAATGTTAATGTTAAAGGAAATATGTCTGTTGCCCCTCCAAATCAAAATTTTCAAATTTTCACCAATCCAATGCCTAAACATAATGTGTCATTTGTCAAAGCTAGTGAAATTCCAACGAATGATGTGATGAATACTCATGAAAATTTTGAACATCCTGATCCTATTCCACATATTACCACTATTAATCCTATGGATGAAATAGTTGGTGCGATAGACATTATCCCTCATAAGGGCCAACCAAAGAAATCTCTTGATATTACTTTCTCCTCTAAGGACATACTTCCAAATCTCCCTGATGGTCCTCTTTACATAGCCGGTCGTATTTATGCTAAGCCCACCAATGGGATACTCATAGATCCCGCTTGTAGAGAAATGTGATCACCGAGGAATTTTTGGTGTTACATGATCTTTATCAAGATGATTATGATAAATCATGAGCATGGATCAAAACACACAATGGTTTTGACTGGTCTACAATAGGATCAATCATCCTTCCATTACAGATAGAACCTAAAATAGTGGATGTTACATTCTCCATCATCCCACAGTTAGGCCAGTTTCATTTGAGGCTAGGCCATCCATGGCTTCATTCAATGAAAGCTGTCGCTTCGGTCATACACAAATATTTAAAGTTTCCACTTGACAACATTTGACATATTCACTATTCACCATAGTGGCTTTAACCCTTTGTCTTCTAAAGGAAACTTCTCCTTAGAAGCTTTTTGGCCCTAGCCCATGGAACCTATAATGCCTTGCAAAGATTTCTTTTTCATTACTTACCAAAAGTTTAAAGAAAAAAAAATTGCAGAATTGTCTCTCTGCAACATGTCCTTTTCCACTTCTGACACTCCTATCCTAGATGAAACAATGCTTCAACTTGAACAAGAACCAACTCCTCAAACTCAACCAACACTTGAAACTTCCCCCACATCATCCAAACGACCAAGTGATAATGATAACAACTTTGTCATGCCTCGTATAAAACAAGTTTATAAGGCAAAGGAGAAAGTGGATGAACAACCTTCCATGGTTCCTTCCTTTCTTCCCCTTAGGGACAACAAGCAACCTATGGTTGATCAACCCGCTCCTTCACAAACACAACAACTTGATAATAAAACCAAATAAAATAGAGGAGCTAGGGAGCGTAGGCGTAGACGTTGTGCCCTTTCTCACAAGTTACAAGAAGAAGAACATAAATAAAATCAAAATCCACACTTGACAGAAGCAATGCATGATAATCCTCCTCCCCAATCATAACAAAATGATCCAATACAACAACCACAACCCATGGTACACCCTTCATTGGACATTATCATCCATCCTCTTGTTGTGATTAATCTAGATGACGATGATGAAATCACTAAAATAGATGAAGAGGTACATAATGATCTAAATACATTATTTTCCTCTTCCATGAACTTAAATGACAAATCTCCTACACAGAGTGTAGAACCTAGTACTTCCCCTAGTTCGACACTTGCACTTTCCCCTTTAGCTAGTTGTCGGCCCTCAGTATAGCATGAACATGATTGGGAGGTAGATGACTTGCTCGATGGTTGAATTGCATTTGCCTTACTAGTCTTTTGCATTTTCTTTTTCTTTTTCTTTTGTGTGTTGGCATGTGCGTAACATGTTCCCCCATGATGCGTTGTTTGATGTTCTCTCTCTCTTTGTGACATTCCTCTATTTGTATCTTCCTTCTTCTCTATGTTGCACATCACTTTCACCTTTTTATTTTTATTATGTTTTCCTTTTGGGGATGACACAAGGCATTGAGACCACAATGTCTCTTTCATGTTGACCCAAAAGGCCCCTTTTTTCTTTTTCTTATGTTTTCCTTTTGGGGATGATGCAAGGTATTGAGACCATAATGTCTCTTTTATGTTGACCCAAAAGGACCCTCTTTTCTTTTTCTTTGTCTTTTCTTTTGTCATTTTCTTGTGTGTTCCTTTTGGGGATGACACAAGGCATTGAGACCAAAATTTCTCTTTCATGTTGACCCAAAAGCTTTTCCTTTTTCTTTCACCTTTTCCTTTTCTTCTTGCTTGTGTATGCCTTTTGGGGATGATGCAAAGTGTTGAGACATCCTATGTCTCTTCCATGTTGACCCAAATGAATCTTTCTTTTTCTTTGTTTTTGCTCTCTTTGTGTCATTCTTCTAGCTCTAAATATTTGGGGGATGATGAAAATTTTGAGCTCTTTACAAAACATTGCAACAAAGAACATATTGACCCCAAATCCATAGATCCTTTATGTGTTTGGTATTTTCATTTTGGGGGAAACCCCTTTCTTTTCTTTTTCCTTTCTCTCACATGACGTAGCCTTACTCAGAAATGTATGACTTGGTATAGGGGCTTTCCAAGTTGGCTCTCATGTCTTATTTATTTTTGCATTTTTCATTTCCTACTTTAAAATAACTGCTCACAGTACGGTGTATAGCAATTCCTTTAAAGTGGGGGCATACATTGGCATTATTCATTTTGCATTTTTTTACTTTTCTTAGTTCTCAGTGCAACCTTGTTACTTTATATGATGCGTTTTGTCACTTTATGGATGACATTGGGTGTGATGTCCTTCATGAGCATGATCTATCTTAGCATATTACATTCCTCTTGCTGGCTTGATGTGACACACTACATCCCCTAAGTTGTGAATCTTCTATTAGTTGATTGGTCCTCTCTTGGAGACATTAGGCACAATGTTCCCTAATTTAAAGACCTCACATGAACTAAGAAAGACTCCTTTGAACATCTTTTGTATGTTTCATTTTGCATTTATTATAAGGCCACCTTACATAACATAGCTTGTATTCTTGTAGTGCCATGGCATTTGTTCATGAGCTCCAAGCATACAAATTTTTGCTTGTCTCATGAAGCTTGAAATGTCATTTTATTTTGTGGTGCCTTATTAAAGTTATCAGGAGGAATAACTTTGGTATGGTTGAGCGGGAATCCCATTTCGAGGCACGAATTTTCCTCATAGCCACCTGCATGTGTGTGAGTGCATACTAGCCATGAGTGTATGTTTCTTACCTTTTTGGCCTTCTCACCCGGCGGACAACTGTGAGTTCTGTCACCTCAGAGTGAGTAGTCATTTTCTTTCCCAACAAACAACCTAGATTTGATCCACAACAGGATGGAAAAATGGCCAAAGCTTGATCAGACTCTCTCTTCCCTTCTTGCTCTTCATTTACGTCATTCTCATGTGTTTCTTTGTGCTCATGTTTAGTTTTCCATGGGATCTTGATCTTGGGGGTTTGATCATCCCTCTTGATCATTGTTGTATCATCTTGCTAAGCATTTGTTCATTGAAAACCCTCTTGATATGCATGTTTGGCTACTTTAGTGCGAGTTTGAAGCAAGTTCATCCTCTCACTAAAGTGGGGGCTAATTGTGGACATGGAAAAAGTAACCCTTCTACTTTTTCTCATGTTTAGGCCCTCCTAGTGGACTTTAGCTTGATTTTGCCTAGATCTAATGTTGTAATGTGGTCAAAAAATTCACATTAGGTCTTGCAACCTTGTGAATCATTAAGAATTCTAGGATGGACCTTGTAAAAGTGTTGTGAAGTGTTGTAACCCACTTTCACACTTTTCTAGGACCCTTTCATTATAATTCACTTAATAAACCTCTTTTTATCACTTACCAAATCTTATTTCAAAGTGTTGTAAAGAGTTGTAACAAAATATCACTCTTTTCTAGGCTGATCATCACTAATTCAACCCTTTCCTATGTTTAAATGACCCCTTAATGCACTTTCTGGCCCTACTTAAGTGTATTTTTTAGAATATTCTCGTTAAACCTTATTAAATACACTTTAATCCACAACACCCAGTAAAATTTCCCTGGTGGGACCAAGTTGCCACTTGGGGAAACTTAGTCCCACTGCACATGTTTTTTCAGAGTTTTCTATAGATTTGGATACCCATTTGGTTGAAATGGGCTCTGATGTAGTTTTCCAGATCTGGGACTAGGTCACCCAGAATGGCAGAAGTGTCCCAGTAGGCCAAAATTTTAGGATCAATAGTATTTATAATCTCCATTCCAATCTGAAATACATTTATAGGTGCATTATTTTTCTTTTTCTTTTTTGTTTTGCTTTGATTGCATTTCTATTCATCTTTCTAGGTGTTTTTGCATACATCACCGTGTTTTCAAACAACTTGCATTTCTTAGGTTTTACATTAATAAATCAATATATTTTATCAGTTTATTGTATTTAAACATCATATTTAGACATACTTAATTTATCCAAGTTGCATTGATTTTTATTTTTTACATTGCCTATTTTGGACTCATCTTTCTCCTTTTAGGTGGAAAACCCTAGAAGTATAAGAAAGCCATTGGAAGCCAAAATATTTGTTTACATCTTATACAGAGGTAGCAAGCATATATATCTCCTAGAACCTCTATTTCAAAAGATAAAGTAGCCTCTTGTAAGGAAACATCAATAATTTCAAGAATTTCAACCTTAAGCAACAAGGATGCCAAAACCCTAGCATCCATATGTGGAAGGGTTACCCTAGAATTATCAATTATGAGGACTTTCCTAATATGGGATAGAATTTGGGGGATGAATATCCACAAAATAGGAGGAACATTATTGATAGTTAGCCATTGAGGACCAAATTAGGCTAATACCTCTTCATATATGGCCCCTGGAGACCATATCAAGGCCCTGAAGGTGCATCTTCCAATGTTCCAAAACTACTTTGTAATAACCACTTCCTACATTTTTGAGTTTTGAAAAAACAAAAGAAAAATCCCTTTTTGAATCATCCTACAAAAGGAAACTTGAATGCCATTTTTTTTCCACAGACATAATTCATTATCCATTCATATAAGAAATTTCTAGCCAGAATTTTATTACTATCCACAACCACCAAGAATATGGTGATGCTTTTTAACCTAATTTTTTCCTTATTTAGAGCAATGATCATATCAAGATTAGGGGAAACAATTAAAATTTTAGGGTTATTGAGAGGTCAATAACCTTTTCCTCCTCCTTCGATGCCATCATTACCAATCACAAAGCTCGACACAACCACCACATCTTCTGTAACCACATCAGGAAAATATTTGAAACCAATTTTATTGTTTGAAGTCCCATTAGGGGCGTCGAGAGGAGGATCATCGTCCATTAAAGAACCATAAATGTAGTTGTACCCCCTTCAGGAGAACCCTTAGGAGCTGAACCCACTAGACTTAACAATTAATGCAAAGCAAAGCACAGTACACTAGAACATAAAAGTGAAATGAGGAAAAAGGAAATAGTGGAGAAGCCGCTTATGTGGGGGAAGAACAAACCTCTATGGAGGAGGGTTAATGCCTCCTCCACCATTGTTGAGAAAATATACCACGTAGTCACCTCAGACCTCGAGCCTCCACTCCCTGAGCCTAATTTCCCACTAATACCTTGATAAAAAAAATTCTCATTCTTCCTATTTATTTTTCTTATATGTAATATACATTCGAAGCATGTCCTCTAAAGCTTGGTTAACCCTTTCTATCTATCCATTATTTTTAGGATGGTAAGATGAATTAAAATTCAATTTTGCCCCAAAACATGAAACTAAGTTTTTCCTAAATATATAAGTGAAATGTCTATCCCTATCAAAAAGCATTACTTCAAGGACTCCATGAAGTCTCACAACTTCCTTAATATTTTTTTCTATGAATAGAGGAGGATCACCCACCAAGTTTGATTTTCCCACCATTACTAGAATGGTTTCATTTATGTTTTTAGACACAGACAAACTTGATACAAAATCCATTAAAATTATGCCACATTTATTCATAGGAATATAATGAGGATAAATATATCAACCTAGATGAGCATGTTCAACTTTAACTCTTTGACATTCTAGAAACTTAGAAATGAAAAATTCCACATCTTTCTTCATTCCAAGCCAAAAATAAAGTTTCTTATGCTCATGAACCTTCTTTTTTATTTTAGGATGAGCATAATGAGGGGATGTTTGAACCTCATTTAAGGCCCATTTCCTCAATTTTACAATGGGACGCACAAATATTCTAGCTTGAATTCTAATCAAAACATTATGATCCTACAGAAAATGAACATACCTTTTGCCCATAGTATATTGATATGATTCCTTACTATTTTAGAACAATACTCATTGCCTAACTGTTGTTCTGAAATCTATTTAATGAAGGTAAGTCTAATGTGATAAGTTGCTTTCAAATAATCTCACCTAGTCAATGTAATTGCTATCCTATTTTCTTTTCCTTTCACATAAGTAATATCCATATTATAATCATTGATCAACTCTAACCATCTACATTGATGTCCATTTCAATTATCTTGAGTGAAAAGGTACACACGGTTGTGGTGGTTAGTTTTTATCAAGTGATAGGTTTTCCAATTAAGAAACAACACAACTTTAATGCATGAACAAAAGCAAATAATTCTAGACCATGTGTTATTTTTTTCTCACCAGTCTTCAAATTTTATAATTCATAAGCTACTACTTTCCCATATTGGGTTAGAATTCTACCTAGTCCATCCAAAGATACATATATCTAGAGATCAAAATAACCATTAAGATTAGGTAAAATTAGGACCAGGTCTGAAGTAAGTGAATCCTTGATTTTCATCAAGGCTTTTTCACAGTGGGATTTTCATAGAAATTCATTTCCTTTCTTTTTTAGAGAGGTTATTGGACTAGTCACCCTAAAGAATTTTTACTCAAAATCCCTATGATAACTAGCCAGACCTATAAAGTTGCATACCTCATGCACATTTTGGGTGCAAGCCACTACTTTATTAATGCCCAGTCTTAGTTAGTTATATGAAAACTCCCTTTTAGAGATAATATGGCCTAAATAATGAATTTATTTTTTGAAAAAAGGAGCATTTAGATAATTTCCTAAAAAATATATGCTTCTTGAACCATTACAAAACCAATTATAGGTGGTGCTCACGTTCTCATTTATTTTGGAATAAACCAATATATCATCCAAAAATACAAGAATAAAGTCATCTAAGAAGGCATACAAACACTAACTATGAGATTTTTGAATATAGTTATAGGTGGTGCTCATGTTCTCATTTATTTTGGAATAAACTAATATATCATCCAAAAATACAAGAATAAAGTCATCTAAGAAGGCATACAAACACTAACTATGAGATTTTTGAATATAGTAGGTGCATTTTTTAGTCCAAATTGCATGCATATAAACTCATAATTTGTTTATACTTTATTCTAAAGGTGGTTTTAAGGACAATACTTTATTTGATTCTTCCTATTTTTTACCCTTTCTATCAATGTTATCTATTCCATGCTATGAAGATTTTCTACTATTGAACTCATTATGATCCCCTATACAAGCCTTTTCCCTCTCTTTTGTAATATATGTAGTCCTTAAAACATAAATTGTCTTACATGAATTTAACGCCACCATTTCCTCCTCCATGAATTTCTTCCAAAACTCATTCTCATTAGATTCAATAGGTTATTAGTGTTGTTGCTTGATACCAATTGTTGGAAATATGGTGATTATTTCAATTACTAAGAAATATTGAACGTGTTTTAAACATAAAATTAAAGTTGCATTCAAATACATTCAATCATGTTTTGGATTAAATGCAACTTTAATTTTAGATTTAAACCCATATTCAAGATTTCTTAGTAGTTGAAATAATCACCATATTTCTAATAATTATAACACCTTAATATTCTAGAAAAAATCCAATAGTAAAATCATAATAACAATCATATTCATGATACAATATTACATTTAATACAAAATTTATATCTCTTTCAATATATAAATATTATAAGTCATAACATAAAACATCCAACTAGGACTTTAGAACCTCAAGATATAACACATTAGGAAAATATCCAACCTTATTATACCAGTAAGAATAGATAGATATAGTTAGCAAATCATTCTCATGATTACTAACCAACTCAACCACATGTAATTATCACATACAACACCAATAGGCATACAACCATATCATGAACATACCATGAGATCTAAATTTGACCTAGTTGTAGATATAGTATATTTAACAAGGACCTTGGTAGAAATCATTAGGTTTAAGTTCAATTAAGGGAATAAAATGCTTCAAGCAACGCTTCAAGCAACAACACTAATAACCATATAAAAAATTATAATTTTATTTATTATGGTTACTTCAATGACAATCATGATAAATACTTATAAATAGAACAAATTAAATGTTGAATGTGTTGAATACAATTCTCTACCATCAAAAAATAAAATTTAAACTGAAACTAAAACTAACTAAAACATACTTTAAATGAATTCAAAGAAAGTGAAAAATAATAAAGGGATGAGAAGAAAATGGGATTTTTACACTAGATACACGTATAATCACATGTTAGATATGAGTAGATTTTGAAACCAATCTTTGTGTAATTTTTCATCACATAACTAGGGCATAAGATAATGCTATCACTATAGGAAATTTGATCTGATGAAATCAAGAAAAATCATCCACTATATAACATGTGTACAATAAAAATTAAGATGTCAAAGACCACTACATCAAAATATGTGTTCATTAAGTTCATTTCTTCTACATGATTTCATTACACACAACACATAAATTACAAGATTAAATTCTAAATTAGCATACTTGAACTAGAAAAATGAATAAGACATATAGATCACAACTAAATAGACATACTCAAAGAAAATTACTTTTCTAGCCCCTATTTTAAAATGACATAAAGAAAAAATCTTATAATAAATGTGCCCTATAATATGTTATAAAACTCTAAAATATAATGGAGCAAAGAGACCTAAATAGCCAAGGATAATATAAAATATTCCTAATTTTTAATCTTTGATTCTTTTGTATTTGAAATTTTTTATTGAATGGATTGAACCTTATTGAAATACATCATTTATCAACTCCACAACCCATTAAAATAAGGTCAATGTTACTAAAAATAAGGAAAGATCACAATTTCATTTGTGACTTTCCTTTGAATTTTTATCAAGGTACAACTCCCTTAAAGGTTATGACTAACCATTTCAAAATATGCTTTTAACAAGAAAGTGGGAAAGGTGAACTAACATTGATCCATAACTATGAAATCAATGTGATAAACTAAACAAAGCTATTAGCCCCTAGCACAAATAATAAAATTATAATAGCAGATAAAATATATTTGAAAGAATTGATCTTCATTCCGAATGAGAAAATGCAATATCACGAAGTCATCTTTCACAGAGGATAAAACCCCAAATATTGCTTTAGACAACAAACTAATTCAATATAAATATCACATTTATTATTTAGAACTCAGACAAAGGATAATCTAAAAATTAAAATTTAGTTCAAAATGTTGCTCATTCCTTCCATTATATCACAATGCAAATTAGAAAAAGAATTTCAGACCCCCCAAAAGTCTCTCAAGCATGAATTTATAAAACCCCAATCTTGAATCTTGGTCGTTAACATAATTGCCATCATATCAAGTGACAATTTCAAAAACCAACCATCTAATTTAGAGAAACTGATACCCAAAGAATATTTATGACTATTTTTTAAATTAGTCATAATTACATTACTTTTCTCAAGTTGATTTTGACAGGCAAATGAAGCATTCTTGCCTGTATGCTAGCCCTATGGCTTAAAATACGTGTAGGCGACATGCAATCTCCAGAATTTGCATTTAATATATATCTTTTCTTGCGATTATGCTTGTGTGAACTATCTCAACAAAGGATGCAACTTAAAATTAATTGTTGAACTAAGAATTTAATGCAACTATGTCACATTAACAACCATCTTCATTAAATTCCAATGTAATATTATTGTCCTTGCAAACGTTAGTCATTCCCATGAAAATATTTGGTATCAATCACCCACCATGCCATCCCACCTCTATAAATCTAAGGAGAATTGCCTTCATTTTTACCATTTTAATTTCGTAGCTCAAAGATGCCAATCATTATGAGCGACACCTCCTTGAAGAGCTTGATTTTCTCACAATTGAGGATGTAGAATGTAATCGATTCCAAGGTGGCAGACTAGCTGAAAGATGTATTTTTGATTCATAGCAATGTTGAAGAAGGTGTGGTCAAGAAGATTATCAAAAAAATTTCTAAGCTGAGTCCATGTGCACAATTCCAAACTTTTGGAGCATTTTGTGTATAATGTAATTCACACCTTTGGCAAGCAAGATTGGAGAATAAGGGTTGCAAAGTTCCTAGTTAGACTAGAGTACTTGATGAGGGTGAGAGTGGCCATAAGAGGTTTGAGTGCATTTCCAAGGATTGGTTTAGTGGGCGATGCTATCTGTATTGTGACGATGCTTCAACATGAGCTCACTGAAGAAGTTGTAGCTCTCCTTTGTGCTAGACTCAAGTGAAACGACATGGGATTGTTTGCCCATTTTTTGGCATCCAATGAAAATTTATTCTTGATTGCTCAGATTGATCGAATGTAGGAAGTAGTGGACGAGATTCACATCCTCTTTTTCACCCTCTATGTTTAAAATAATATACTATAATTTTTTCTTTTTGAATGTAAGTATAATAAATGTAAAGCCATATATATATGAATATATATAAATAATTTTGTACTTTGATAATTTGTGTTTATCTCATCTGTGAATGTATTCTTTCTTTTCCTACACTTGTGATAAGCTCTATTTTATGTTCCTATACCATAATAAAAAAAATTGTATCTTTATATAACTTAGCATGATTATTTATACTATATCATAGTTGAAAAGTACTAGCCTTGAGGTGTATTGGGCTTTGAAATTTTTTCAAGTACATCATCTGAGTCTACTAAAGTTATGATAACTTTTGATTTTACCAATTTATGATTTTCATTTCTAAATGTTTTCCCAAATTAGTTTCACTTTAAAGATTACCCATTTCACTTTAAAGATTACCCATACAAGCATTTCTATTATCAGTCAATGAGAAGGTTTTTGAAACCTTGTTGGAGACTGAAAAAGGTTTCAAAATCTTTTGTAAGTTCTGATATAAGACACAAATTTCTTTAGCTTTTTCACCCTTCTTTATATAGACGTGCCTTGAGTAATTATGGAAATCCCATTGTGCCCCGACAATATTCTCATAAATTGATTAGAAAAGCACTCTAAGGATTTCCACAAATATATTAGGCCGAGGAGTAGTTATGATAGCCTCATTAGAAGCTGATAAAGTTCTCAAAATTTAGGATAAGATCAACAAACTTATACATAGAAATTTTTAGGATAAATGTGAATGGTTTAGGGCATGTGACCAAAACTGAGGTAACAATGGCTCTAATCAGGGATGAATACTGCAAGGATGAATCCAAGCACCCAAGGATATGCTTAAAGACTGGTGTTTATTCCATTGAGCTTAGACTCATGGATGGAAAGAGAGGACCAAAATAGACCAAAAAATCAAGACAAACAAGAAAATACCTAAACTAACAACACACCAAAATTTCAAAATATGTACATGGTAGAAGAAATCCTACATATCTAAGGAAACTAATTTGATTATGCAAAATCATTAATTGGTTGAGAAAAGAACAACCCACTCTTGAAAAAGATTGATTTCTCATGTAACTTCTGAAGAATAGAAGAAAGGAAGCACATTCACAGGGTATTTATTCCATAAGAGAACCCACTATAAACTAGTATGCTTCTAAACAACCACTTCTCATCATATGTCTTCTCATCCTAATGCATGTAGCCTTGTATGCCACTTTTAATATCCCAATCCATCATCTTTAAAAACCTAGCATCTTGACCAAACTCACTTCCATTAGTGAGGTAAGGAAAGGGTTTATGACCTTGTTCCCATTTCTAATCCTCCTATAAATCAAATGACTTAAAAGTTTGATTATTCTTATCTTGCTCAAACTTTATGGAAATATTTTCAACAAATTCTTCATGTCCCTATGACTCACATGTCGATCATTTGGTCTTTCTTACCGAAAGAATAGTTTCCATATTTTCAATGTTGTGAATAAAAGTTATCATACCGGGATAATTTTCCTCATTTCATTTTCCCCTTGATCCTTTTATATTCCAATACTTAATTATCTCAAGTCTTTCTTCACCAACTTCATGGTTGATTTCCTCGCACCTCTTATTTTTGCAAGATGGCAATATGTTAGGATCTAAGAGCTCAAACAAATAGTTACCCCTTCATAGGATTCATATAAAATAAAAAGAGGATTATAATATCTAGACCACTCCATACCATGTTCACTTCATGATGCCTTATTTCACTCAATAATTTCTAATTTAGTCATCTTATGTAATGTTGGAGAGGTATTTAGAGATATACCTTCCTCATTTAGAGATGGATTACTAATTTTTTTTACCTCTTTAGGACTAAGAGTCCTCATGTACTCACTCTCTTTGCTATTGAAGTCTTTATCACACACTTCTGAGCACCAATATGGGATAAAAGTAATATCTCGTTCCTTTGATTAAACTGTATACTGGCTTGGAAAGTAGCATCCCTCAAATCACAAATAATCCTTTCCTCAGTAGGTGGATCACCATCACTCACCAAGAAACCAAATTATTTTATATCAACATCTTTAAAAGTGAAAGCTTCTAATTCAAGAATATATAAAGAGATTGGTAACTAATAGTTTTCATCGAGGTCCAAAGTACTCATACTAGAAGTGGGTCTTTCAGTGTAATCAAAATGTACTATAATCACGGGCTATATCTAGAGAGAGTAGTCTTCTTCTTCACTTGATGAACCAAATTCATCCTCAATTATTTTAGAGCTCAATTATATACCTCAACATCTTGAGCTTGAGTTTCATTTTCCTCACTGTATATCGCATAAATTTTGAAGTTTTCTTGACTGAAGAGAGTAATATTGGTATTTTGAATTGAAGGACAAGGAAGATCTAATGAATATAAAGATTGATAATTTTGAATCTTATATTTATGTATCTTACTAGTTGGAATGTGCTCTTTAATATGATTTCATTTCCATACTCTAGAAAAATTAAATCATCTTTGATACTAACAAATTTTAGTTGTGCTTGTTCAAGACCACACACCTTGTCCCTTTTAAGAATAAATTGAACTTCATGATGCAAAAAAGTAAAAATATGAAACTGATTATGCTTACTTGGTTGCTCAAGTTGAGGAATCTTTCTTAGGTCTTTATTAAAATGATCAATTAAGCCACAAATGGGTTCTCCTTCCTCCTTTTTAATTTGAAAAAATTGACATAACAGAACAACAATATCCAACATGACTCTAAATCTACCAAGAAATGTTTTCTCCAAGCCACCCCAACCAGTTATACATCCATGTTCTAAATTCCAGAACCATTCAATAACATGCTCAATAGGACTTTCCACAAACAACCTTACAAACACATCCTCATCTTGAAATCCTAGGAATCCACATGCAAAAATCAATGCCCAAATATGCTTTTCATGATCTTGTAAATTTTCACCAAAAAAATTAAGGAAATTCTTCCTTGATCCGTAGGGAAAGAAATTGTACTGAGGTAGAGCTAAGGGTCTAAACAAATATTGCAATGACCATCATACAAATTTTTTTTTGTTACTAAAAGGAATTTATAGAGTCACAAAATTACTTTCTAGGAAAAGTAACTTCTTTATTCGAGGGGTACTTTTCCCACCTCCAAAATTTTCTTTTCGTGAATGAATTCCTTGGGGGAACATTTGGATTGGGTAGAGGATTTTGGTTATGGTTGGGGTGAGGCTGAGGGTGAGGATACCATACAATTTCAATTCTTGGAGCCCACTCAACTACCCTTATGGCTAGTCATTGTGCTCATTCTTCTTCTTCTTCAAGTATGAAATTTTCTCTCATATAATCTGCAAGATTTCTTCTATACCTCCAAGCTAGGGTATTCAACTTTGAAATAATATCTTCCTGCTTTGCTTGCATTCAATCAAGATTCGGTTGAAGTATAGGAAAGGCATTTTCATGTGGCAGGACCATTTTGTTGCATGACAAAGGCAAGCTTTATAATATCTTGTTTGATTCCCCAACAGAGTCACCAAAAAATTGTTAGTGAATGGATTGGCCCTTATTGAAATACATCACTTATCAATGCCATAGCCTGTTAAAATAAGGTCAATGTTAGTAATAGCAAGGAAATATCACAATTTCATTTGTGACTTTCCTCTAAATTTTTTATCAAGGTACAACTCCCTCAATGGTTATCACTAACCATTTTAGAGTACACTTTTAACTAAAAAGAAGGAAAGGTTAACTAACACTGATCCATAACTATGAAATCAATGTGATAAACTAAACAAAGCTATTAGTCCCCTAGCACAATGACTAGAATTATAATAGAAAATAAAATAGATTTGAAAGAAGTAATCTTAATTCTAAATGAGGAAATGTAATATCATGAAGTCATCTTTCACAGAGGATAAACCCCAAATATTGCTTTAGCCGATATACTAATTCAATATAAATATCACATTCACAATTTAGAGCTCATAGATAAAGAATAATTTGAAAATTAAAATTTAGTTCAAAATGTTCCTCATTACTTCCATTACATCATAGTGCAATCAAGAAAAGAATTTTGGACCCCACAAAAGTCTCTCAAACATGAATTTATAAAACCCCAATCTTGAATCTTGGCCATTAACATAACTCCCATCATATCAAGTGAAGATTTCAAAAACCAACCCTCTAATGTAGAGAAACTGACACCCAAAGAACATTTATGACTATTTTTAAAGTAGTAATAATTTCATTACTTTTCTCAAGTTGATTTTAATAGGAAAATGAAGCATTCTTGCTTGTATGCTAGCCTCGTGGCTTAATGCACGTGCATGCAACATGCAATCTCCTGAATTTGCATGTAATATATATGTCTTCCAATGATTATGCTTGTGTGAACTATCTAAACAAAGGATGCAACTTAAAATTACTACTTTTTGAACTAAGAATTAAATTCAACTATGTCACATCAACAACCATCTTCATTAAATTCCAATAAAATATTACTATCCTTGCAAATGTTAGTCATTTCTAAGAAAATATTTGGTATTGATCACCCATCATGCCATCCCACCTCTATAAATCCAAGGAGAATTACCTTCATTTTTACCATTTTAATTTCATTGCTCAAAGATTCCAAGCACTACGAGTGATGCCTCCTCGAAGAGGGATTTTCTCACAATTGAGGATGTGGAATGTAATTGATTTTGAAGGTGGTAGGCCAGTTGAAATATGTCTTTTTGATTCATAGTGACGTTGAAGAAGGTGTGGTCAGGAAGATTATTGAAGAATTTTCTGAGCCAAGTCCATGTGCACAATTCTAAACTTCTAGAGAATTTTGTGTATAATGTAATTCACATCTTTGGCAAGTGAGATTGAGGAATAAGGGTTGCAGAGCACTTGGTTAAACCAGAGTATTTGATGAGGATGAGAATGGGCATAAGAGGATTGAGTGCATTTCTTGCAAGGAGCAATTTTGTGGGTGAAGCTATCTACATTGTGACAATGCTTCAACATGAGCTCACTAAAGAAGTTGTAGCTCTCCTTTGTGTCAGACTCGAGGGAAACAACATGGGACTATTTTCCCATTTTGTGGAGTCCAATGAAAACTTGTTCTTGCTTGCTCAAATTAAGCGAATGTAGGAATTTATGGAGGGGATTCACATCCTTGTTTTCACCCTTTATGTTTAAAATAATATACTAGAATTTCCCCTTTTTGAATGTAAACATGATAAATGTAAAGCCATATATATATCTGAATATATACAAAGAATTTTTTACTTTGATAATTTGTGTTTATCTCTTCTGTGAATGTATTCTTTCTTTTCCTACAATTGTGATAAGCTCTAGTTTATGTTCTTGTACTATACTCAACAAATTTGAATCTTTATATGGTTTAGCATGATTGTTCATACTATAGAATAGTTGAAAAGTACCACTCTTGAGGTGATATTGGGCTCTAGAAAAGTTTCAAGTACACCATTAGAGTCTGCTAAAGTTATGATAACATTTGATTTACTGCTTTATGGTTTTCCTTTTTGAATGTTTTACCAACTTAGCTTCACTTTAAAGATTACTCATACAAGCATTTCTATTATCGGTCAATGAGAAGGTTTTTGAAATCCTTTCAAAGATTGACAAAGGTTTCAAAACCTTTTGTAAGTTTCGATATAAGACAAAATTTCCTTCATCTTTTTCACCATTCTTTTCCTAGATGTTCCTTGAGTAGTTATGGAAATCCCAACAAGCCTCTACAATATTCTCATAACTTGATTAGAAAAGTGCTCTAAGGATTTCCAAAAAGATATTAGGCCAAGGAGTAGCTACTATAACCTCATTGAAAGCTAATAAGTTTCTCAAAACTTAGGATAAGACTGACAAAATTATACTTATAAATTTTTAGGATAAATATGAATGGTTTAGGGCATGTGACAAAAAATGAGGTAACAATGGCTCTAACTAGGGATGAAGACAACAAGGATGATTCTAGGAACTTGGGGGGTATGCTTAAAGACCACTGTTTAATCCATTGGGCTCAGAGTCATGCATGGAAAGAGAGGCACAAAACAAATTAAAAAAAGACAAACAAGAAAAGACCTAAACTAACAACACACCAAAATTTCAAAATATGTACATGGTAGGAGAAATCCTACCCCTCCAAGGAAATTGATTTGATTATGCAAAATCATTAACTGGTTGAGAAAAGAACAACCCACTCCTAAAAAATCTTGATTTGTCATGTAACTTCTGAAAAATGGAAGAAAGCAAGCACATCCACAAGGTATTTATTCCATAAGAGAACCCACTATAAACTAGTATGATTCTAAACAATCACTTCTCATCATATGTCTTCTCCTCTTGATGCGTGTAACCCTGTATGCCACTTTTTATATCCCAATCTATCATCTTTAAAAATCTAGCATCTCAACCAAAATCACATCCACTAGCGAGGTAAGGAAAGAGTTTCTGACCTTGTTCCCATTTATAATCCTCATATAAATTAGATGACCTAAAAGTTTGATTTTCCTTGTATTTCTCAAACTCTATGGAAATATTTTCAACAAATTCTTCATGTCCCTATGACTTGCATCTCGATCCATTGGCCTTTCATACTAAAAGAATAGTTTTCATATTTTCAAGGTTGTGAATAAAATTTACCATTCCAGGATAATTTTCCTCATTTCCATTTTCCCTTGATCCTTTTATATTCTAATACTTCATTATCTCAAATATTTCTTCACCAACTTCACAGTTGATTTTCTCACACCTCTTATTACTATAGGATGGAAATATGTTAGGATTTGAGAGATCAAACAAAGGGTTACCCCTTACTTCGTAGGATTCATCTAAAACAAAAAGAGGATTATAATAATTGGACCACTCTATATCATGTTTGCTTCTCGATGCCTCTGTTCACTTAGGAATTTCTAATTCAGTCATCTTATGTAATGTTGGAGAGCTATTTAGAGATATACCTTCCTCGTTCAAAGATGGATTACTAATTTTGTTAACCTCTTTAGGACAAAGAGTCCTCATGTACTTGCTTTCTTTGCTCTTGAAGTCTTTATCCAACACTTCTAAGCACCAATCTAGGATGAAAGTAATATCATGTTCCTGTGATTCAAACTACATACTTTCTTGGATAATAGCATTTGTCAAATCACAAATAATCTTTTCCTCATTAGGTGGCTCACCATCACTCACTAAGACACCAAATGATTTTATATCAACATCTTTAAAAGTGAAAACTTCCAATTCAGGAGTATATACAGATGTTGGGAACTAATAATTTTCTCTGTACTCCAAAGTACTCATACTAGAAGTGGATCTTTCTGTGTAATCAAAATGTACTATACTCTTAGGTTGTATCTATGGAGAGTAGTCTTCTTCTTCACTTGATGAACAAAATTCATCCTCAATTCTTTCAGAGCTCAAATTACATACCTCAACATCATGAGCTTGAATTTCATTTTGCTCACTATTTATTGCATAATTTCTGAAGTGTGCTTGATTGAAGACAGTAAGATTGGTATTTTCAATATAAGGACAATGAAGATCTAATGAATACAGAGATTGAGAATTTTGAATCTTACATTTATGTATCTTACTAGTTGGAATGTTCTCTTTAATATGATTTGGTTTCCATACTCCAAAAAAAATTAAATCATCTTTGATACTTGTATACACCTAAAATTAGTCATCACCTTTAATTAATTAAAATACTAGCTATTTAATTAATATTTTGACTATATATAAATAAATTCTCAATTTATTTATATTGTTCATTTTCTTAATTCTACAAATCTAAATCATATTCTTCTAAATTAATTAAATAAACAAATTTCCATAAGCTTGTTTTATTTAATTAATCTTCACTAAATCCAATTAGGAATTTGAGCACATGTCTACAACTTTTTGTGCCACCTCAAAAAGGTCACGTTAAATTAAATAACTCTAATTTTAATTAGAATTATCTTCAACTCATTTTAAAAAAAGCACATGGCTCATTCCTCACACACTTCCACCAATTTTGGAGCACATGGCTTATCCCTCTCACACTTCCACCAATTTTGGAGAATAGGGTCTTCTCTTCCCACACTTGAATCTTCCATCCCAATGGCATGTTGCCCATTGGTCAAGAGATTCTTCCATCCAAATGGCATGCTGTCTTTGGTCAAGGGGACAACATCTTGATGCTCTCCATCTCCACCATCCATTCTTCTTGTTCAAATCTGGACCATTGATTATTGTCACCTCACTATATTCTTGGAAAAGGCTATAAATACAACCCTTGGGCATTGTATTTTGCATCCACATTTGAAGTAAAGTTATCATGCAACTTTATCATTGGAGCTTGGAGCATTTTGGATTCTTATAGCTAGTCTTTACATCATGTTTTGCTTTACATTTGCATCTTAGTTTTAAATCTTGCATCATAGTTTCATTTTAGATTAGTTCATTTTAAGTTTTCATTTGAGCATATTTAGAATCATGCATAGATCATTCTAGTTCAATACCATAGCATCCACCTCCACTTGTTTATTTACCATAATCACCATCATCCCTTCATCATAGCATTGATCATCATTGTTTACATATAGTTTCATGTAGGCATATAGTTGGCTTGCATGTTGAATACCAATCTTGTTTCTTAAGTGTCATTTTAATAGCTTTTATGCACATAGAAATCTGAGGGCCAAAAAGGTTTAAATAATCATTAAGAATAGAGGACAATGAGATGTTCTTGAAAGATTTAGTTTGTTGCAAATTAGAATAACTTGTTTGCTTTGAATATTTGAATATAAATCATTTCATTAAGGTTTGTGTTGATACTAACTTTGCACATTTCACACACACACAAAATGGCGCCCACCATGGGGCCTTGCCCTATTTATTTTTAACATGCTGGAAAATTTTTGTTCACAGTTTCGGATGTGAGACTTCTGACACTTCTTGCACCCTACCTCTTGCACCCGTTTTGGTGCCTTCTGCACCTGTTTTGACACCTTTTGTCTCTGTTTTGGTCCCTTTTGTCTTTTTTTTGGCACCTTTGGCACTTTCTATGGCACCTTTTTTCTTTGTTTTGGCACCATTTGCACTTTATATGGTGCCTTTTGTCTCTGTTTTGGCACCTTTTTCCCATTTAGTGGTGCCTTTTTCCCATTCAGTGGTGCCTTTTATCTTTGTTCTGGTGCCTTTTGTCTAGATCTTAAAATGGCCATATCTTGGTCATACAAAGGTCTTTTTTGAAGATTTCTTTTTGAAATGGGGTAGAATTTCATAAGCTATGCAATGGTGTAGGTGTTCCTCAATTTTTGTGGAGTTAATTTTTTCAATTTTACACCTAAAGTCAAATCACATTGTAACTTGGTCTAAGTTTTAGGGTTTTTATGCTTAATCATTCATCTAACCCTCATGTATTCTTATTTCTTGATCTCATCTAACATTTTGAGAATTTATTGTAGGTTTTAAGAGGAACATAGAGCATTAAAGTGAAAGAAAAAGCATTTGATATCCATTGTACTAAAAACGTTTTTCAAAGACATTCTTATCGAACTATTGATGATTTATGCAGGGGCTAGAGGTGATTCAATTGTTTTCTTTTGGTTAAGCTAGGAACATAGCTTAATTAAAAGGTTAATCAACACCATGTCATTCGTACTTGATGGATGGTAGGCATATGCTCTCCCCTTAACTGGGTGACCAAATATCCAGACCCATTCACTTTTTGTGTGCGAGTGTGAGTGGAGTATATAGCGTGTGTTCTCTCTTTATTCATGTGGAATAAAGATTGATTGAACTACGGGTATACTTGTTTGATTTTGTTTATCTTAGAGGGCCTGCCTTATGGGAAAAATTAATCACCCAAGGGAATGACCCAATTGGTAACACGCTAAAGCCAAGTGACTTCCAGCCAGTATATAAATGTGGATACTGGAACAAGGGCTAGTATCACGAGGATAGTTCTGACGAGAAGGGTAGCAATGGTCTCTCTCCGTATGGATTATCCCCCACAAATGGAATGACCACATTAAAACCCTTGTTATAGTTTGGCCAAAAACCTTTATCTATTCTTTGGTGCAGCAACGGTCATTGCGAAGGCATCCACATTCTTGTAATTTTTAGTAGAGATGAAAAATATGCCATGGGAGATTCAAGGGTATTGATGCTTGGCTACCTCGAGAAGTGAGTGTCGTGGAGGGGAGCCAGTGGGGTCAAGTATCTAGTCATCCACTAAGAATAAGTGCAGTTGGGGTCAAGCATCTAGTCATCTGCTAGGAATCCAAAAGAATACAATCTTTCACAACCTTAGGAGTGTACATTTCTTGATGTGTCTTTATCAAAGTGTTTTCAAAACAAACAAAATGTCACATATTGAAAGTGAAAACCTTGATTCAAAATTGCATTTAGTGAAACAACCAAGTCTCCCATTGGAAAATAAGAAAAACCAAGCAAATTTTCAAGAAACTTTCAAAAAACCAAGTCTACACCTGTTTTGACACCTTTTTTCTCTGTTTTGGTGCCTTTTGCTCATTATGTGGCACCTCTTTCACATTCTATGGCGCCTTTTGTCTCTATTTTGGTTCCTTTTGTAGAACACAAATCAATGACCTAGGTTCATCTCCTATCTGACAATTAGTCTCACCTTGGGAATCCTCAGAAGTATTCAACCAATCCTTAGGTAAAACAAAGTTTGAACATGTGTGTTACCAAATGATTTCATGAAAGATTAAAATTCAAAAACCAAAGTCCAAACCTCTTAGTCCAAAAGAACACCAAAAACATCTATCAACACTTTACGAATTTAGAAAGAGGTTGACCTTCAATTTCTCCAAAAGAGCTTGCAAGAACAATCCTGAATTATACATCTTTTACTATTGTCAAAATCCAAAACTTTTCCAAAGATTTGAGTACCTCGTTTAGGAAGAAAATTTACCTCCAGTTTCACAGTTTGAACTAAAATTTCAAAACTCTCTCATGTCCAAAATCATTCCTTAGGTACCTTACAAACTAAACTTGTTAAAATTGACCTCTACAAGTGGAATTTTCCAACCTAAACCAAGATCTAACATCACAAAGTACCAACATCATCAAATTTATCACACCTTTGATTATTAAGCCTAGTTTCCTCATTAGGATTTATCATCCTCTCATCACGAAACAAAGCTACATAGTCAAATCAAACTTAGTCTCATTAGAATTTGTCTTTCTATTTGGCTTAGTTGTAATCCTTGGTACTTTTCCAAAACAAAGATCAAAAGTTTAGTGAAAAATATAACACTTGTATGCCCATTTTAACAAGACTCCAAAAAGCATAAACTCAAAGAATGGGAAATTGAAACTCAAATCACCATGGCTGAAATAGATGAGAATCAATTAAATGCTTTATCTCATCAAATGAAGAACCTTCAACAACAAATCTGGGATATGCAAAGGGAAGCAACCACACAGATATATTTGTTGCCAGACATCTATTCTTATCCATCTAACATAAATATGGACATGACACCTTCTCCACCAACAACTACATCATCCAAGTTCAATTTCTTTGAATTCTTGAAAAATTAAATTAGAAGCCCAAATCTCAGTTCTCAAACACAAATGATATTGAACAATATTACCATGTCATGCATCTATCTTCATCTCCCATAAGTCAAAATAAATCTCAGGATTCTTTCACCCAAGTTAACGATTCCATTCAACCACCTTCTTATATCATATCTTCTATATCCAATGATTCATGTCAATATCTCAGTCTAAACCATGATGTCATAGACTCCCTTACATCGCAAGATCAAAGCATTCTTCCCACTTCATCTGATGATACCAAAATTCCATAAGTTCTTCCAATATTTGACCAAGACCAAATCTCTCAAGAATTCTATGATGATCCCCTCCTTTCACTTTTCATCCACAAGGATTCCTTTCCATCTAAAGAGAAATGTATTCTTCCAAGTCCTCCTTCCACCACATCTAATGAATCCATACCATCTCATGATTTCATTGCATCCTAGGAGCATGATAATTCTTCCATCATATCTAATGATTTCCTATCACCCGATGATCAAGATATGCTTTCTACAAAATCTCATGATTCCCTTCCTCATCAAGATCAATATATGCTTCCATCTGAGGATATCCCTTCATTTCATGAGGATCTTCATCCTTCTCAAGATCAAGATATTCCTTTCATACCACTTCATGATGATTCCACACCTAATAAAGAGCAAGCTACTCCATCTTCTACACCTCATACTTCTTTTCCAAGTCAAGATCAAAACACCCCATCATCCCCATGTCAAGAGCCTATCACACCTATACAAGCTATCCATGAACCCCACACTTACAAATTGGGATCCTCCACCTTTATCCACTCTGGTTTACTTCCAACACCTATCCTTTCATCCATATCATATCCTCTCCAAAATGGACTTGCATCTTGTTTGAAAAACAATACTTATCCCATTGGTAAACGAATGTGTCAAAGTATGAACTACAAAGGAAAAGGATTAGGCATTCATGAACAAGGTATCCTAGAACCCCTTTTTGCTCAAGAAAACCCATATTACCATGGCCTTGGTTATACACCTAAGTGTCCTAGTTCATCAAACCTTCCATCTATCCTAGGTCCTCATCCTAATTCACCAAACCTTCCATCTATCTTAGACCCTCACCCTAGTTCATCAAATCTTCCATCTATCCTAGGTCCATATCCTATTCCTCAAGAACAACAAAGGAACACATCCTTGATGCCCTTTCAAAATTCTACCTACACTCACTCATCCATAATACCTCCATACCATTCATATCACTTCACCCTTCCCATTGCTCTTGGAGGAAATTTGGGTGCCAAATGTCAAAAGCTTCTATATCAAAATCCACATGTGTCAAAGGATCAACATGTCTCCTCGAAGAGGCATGTAAAAATAAAAGAAAAATAAAAAAGGCCACAAAGGCCCATCAAAGCAAAAGGAAAAAATTCCAAGACCACAAAGGTCCATAAATCAAAGGAAATTTCAGAAGGCCACAAAGGCCCATAAAAAAAAGAAAAAATTCCAAGGCCACAAAGGCTCATAAAGCAAAAATAAAAATCTCAAAGGCCACAAAGGCCCACAAAGCAAATATCAAAGTAAACAATCATGTGGATTCCAAAAAGTCTCATAGAAGCAATAAAATCTAAATTGGCATCCAAATTTTCTTATCCAAAAGCTTCCTTCAATCATTCATATAAAAACCTATCACCTTCCAAATATATTTTTCCTCCATCACTCCACAACCCCTCAAGGTGTGTGCCAATGTTGAGCT
The DNA here is from genome assembly GCA_007258455.2 of Sequoia sempervirens. Classification (NCBI taxonomy): domain Eukaryota; kingdom Viridiplantae; phylum Streptophyta; class Pinopsida; order Cupressales; family Cupressaceae; genus Sequoia; species Sequoia sempervirens. Next base: position 528,125,477 of record VDFB02271358.1, on the reverse strand, counting down.
TGCAATCCTTTCCATCTATCCATCAACAAGCCTTTGCACCTCCTATACATTACCCAACATTCATCCCCATTTTTTTCCAAACCTTTGATAGGCCAACATTTACGAGTTTAATCCCCATTGCCATGGTTTATTAAAGGGATATTTGGTCATGAATCTTGATGCTTAAGTCCTTCCATCTTCCTATCATGCATATATTATCCTCCACATTTCCCACCTTTGATCTTGACAAGGTTAAGGATCTTCTTGAAAATCATATATCTTATCCTATACACTTTGTCCATATCTTTTGTACCATAGCTTTTGTCTTATCCATATTCTATCATTCTTACTATATACATCCTTCTTCCCGCCCTTGATCTTGATGAGGAATAGGGGAAAAATACTTGGGCCTTGTGTCTGTATCTTATCTAGTTGATCTTGATCATCCCATTCATTATCCTTATCCTTGCATTCTTCCATTCCATATCTCCTAGCTTATCAAAATCCCTGTCATCATGTCCCTTTGCAACCTTGAAGCTTATCATGCAAATCATATTTGAGCCTAGTTGTAAAACATTATCCAATCCTCATATCTATTGTCAATCAATCATCAACAATCATCAATATTATCATCATCATTCCTTATGGAATCAATCATTCCTGACATCTTAATCAATTAATCATTATCATCTTTTGACAAGAGATATGTTGCTTGTGTGACATGTTTTGCAGTGAATCTTTCATTTTGATCTCTCATTTATCCATGGTTGCGTTACCTCTATTGCGGGGCATCTTGTTTCTTCAATCAGTCATATCATATCATTTCATTGGAAAAGGTCTTCAAAAATACCAAAAACATCAGAAAATGTCCTAAAAAAATGGTTGCCTTGATGAAAACCTGGGAAATAAGTGTCTTGGCAACAAGAAAAAAAGCAAAAAAGATAAAAAATCCAAAAAAATAAAAAAATCAAAATAAAAAAGATTAAAAATACAAAAAAAATAGAAAAATACAAAAATACAAAAAAGGTGAAAAAATAAAAAAAGATCAAAAAATCATAAAAATTTGAAGAAAGTGCAATAAAAAAACTAGTGAAAACTTGGCAACACGTGCTATTTGTGATAGGTTAGAAAATGAACAATATCCTGGCATCACGGTCGTGTCTCACCCTAGACTGGGGGTAAAATATTGAACTCACTGGGGGAAAATAAACTTTGGGTTTGAACCAACGGACAAACAACACTAGTACAACACAATCCAAAACAATGATCATAGTGCATCTCAACATTGAACATCAATCACACAAACAAAAATGCATCAAACACCCAAATCAAATCAAAAGAAAAATTCAAATGGATGATGTTCTTTTAAATCATGGGTTTATCACGTTAAACACAAATGTTCAATTGTTATACTTTGATTTTTGTTATCATATCTCTAGAGCCCCTTGATGATGTATCACACTAGAGGAGCTAGGAAAGAGTATGATTTTTCTTTGTTTGCTGTCTATGAGTTGATCATTATTATTGTGTGAATTGTTGTGAGACGTGCACTACAAAGTATAACTAATGACATTCTGAATTTGCATAGGAAAAGGATTAACTCTTGTCTGTTTACGCAAGAAATGCTCAGGTAATCTCGGTTTAATTATACTTAGATGTTTGTGTTAACTTGCAATATCAAACATCATGGAAGTAGTACTCAAGTCATCATGTTTTGAATATACCATTGATGCTTGTACTCACTTTCAACATTTTAAAGGCCCAATGATGATAAAAAGCAAGACAAATTGGTTATTACAAATTGCAACTTTTGCATACGAGATCTGCATGGTTAGAATGGATTGCATCCATGTTAATTTGCATTTGTATTTATGGGATTTCCAAAGTTGCAATAATGTTATCTCTTGCATTAAGGGATTGCGTGCAATTGACATTACCAAAAACACATCATTTTCATATAGTTACACATCACTTGCATTTCCATCAATTAGAAAACATTCTCATTTACTTGCATATTAGTTACATAATCATTTGCATACATTAGAAAACATTACATCGTTCATCCATCCATACATCACATCATAATATTTGCATCAGAAAACACAAAATGACGTCCATCACATCTCATTTACATAATCAAAATCATTTCATTTAGTGGAATTAGGGAAGTGGTTCACTAAGCTTAAATGAGTGAGTCTCTTTAGATTTCCAAAAGAATTGGGAAATATGTCAGGTTTTGTGAAGCTTAATTTAACAAAGAATCAATTGATGACAACCTTCCCACAACTCTTGGAAGGTGGATAGATTCACTCATTTAAGCTTAAGACCCTAGATCACAATCATCTGCATAATCATTTGCATCACATAATCATAAATTCATCATTACAAAACATCACACATCATTTACATAATCATTACATCACATTATCACTACATCCATACATAATCAATATAAACATCACATATCCTCACACATCATTTGAATAATCACATCCATCTCACATAGCATAAAACATCATCCATAAAAGCATATCTCATCAACCATGCATTATCATATCATCATTGCATACATCACATAATCACCATATATGTATTATCATTATATACACCACATAATCATCATATAGACATCATTCATAAAGCATCATATAATCATAATACATCAATTGCATCATCATTTTCATCCATAACATATCATATCATCATCATATAGAACATCACAAAACATAAATAATAGAAATTAAATGCATCCATCATAATCATCATGATCATCATCATATGAACATCATAGTCACATAGATCAATCATCATCATTGTCGCATATCATATAACTCAAAATGATGTCAAAGTGTAGAAGGATATCCAAAGGTATAAAGAGATACATCAATATAAAAAAATGGTAGTGTATCATAATGTCTCAAATCAAGAGGTACATCATCAATGTCTTAATTGAATCAGTGTATACATAAGGTATCAGTACATCATCAACTCTCAGTACATTAATCAATCCTATAATGGGGCATATAAATCAATCAGAGAAATCAAACCACATTGCCCAATCAAATCTAAATCTGCCTACACCAGATGCAAAAATCCTCCTTTGATCATAACAAATCGCAAATCAATAATCTTATCAATCAATCAACCCACCAATCAGTCAAAAACAATCAGCCTATCAATCTAATTAGCTCTAATGCAATTTCGATCAAATCTCATGAGTATTTATCATTGATCCTCACCTATCATGAGGAAAATCATCATCATGAATCGACCCAACCCCACCTATCATGAGGTTCATCAATCAATTCAACCTCACCTATCATGAGGTTCATCAATCAATGCACCTCGCCTATCATGAGGTTCATCAATCAATTCAACCTCGTTTATCATGAGGTTCATCAATCAATCCAACATCGCTTATCATGAGGTTCATCAATCACTCCAACCTCGCCTATCATGAGGTTCATCAATCACTCCAACCTCGCCTATCATGAGGTTCATCAATCAATCCAACCTCACCTATCATGAGGTTTATCAATCAATGCACCTTGCCTATCATGAGGTCCATCAATCAATCAAACTATCATTGATCCTCACCTATCATGAGGTCAATCATCAATCTATCATTGATCCTCACCTATCATGAGGTCAATCATCATCATCCTATCATTGATGCTCACCTATCATGAGGTTAATCATCAACTATCACATCAACATCATCAAATCAATCGGTTGAACACGATCATTAAACATCAAACACAAGGAGGTAACATAAGGCATCAATTAATCAGTTAATCAATCTGGATGGCTCAATTTTCTTTTTAGGAGATAAATCATTTTTGCATTATAAAAAAATTGCAAATCATCATCAAATCATCATCAAATCATCAAAATTTCAAAAAAAAATCCAAAAAATACAAAAAACTCCAAAATTCACTGATTTATCTCCTGAGGGGGCATATATCCATCAATATATGAAAATCAACATCTGGTGCATCAAAAACTTTTTTGAGCATCTGTATCAAATTTTTCTTTGAAGCAATGTGTAAACACATTACTTCAAAGAGGGGAAAAATGTATACACCTAAAATCAGTCATCACCTTTAATTAATTAAATACTAGCTATTTATTTAATATTTGGACTACGTATAAATAAATTCTCAATTTATTTATATTGTTCATTTTCTAAATTCTCCAAATCTAAATCATATTCTTCTAAATTAATTAAATAAACAAATTTCCATAAGCTTGTTTTATTTAATTAATCTTCACTAAATCCAATTAGGAATTTGAGCACATGTCTACAACTTTTTGTGCCACCTCACCAAGGTCACATGAAATTAAATAACTCTAATTTTAATTAGAATTCTCTTCAACTCATTTTAAAAAAGCACATGGCTCATTCCTCACACACTTCCACCAATTTTTAAGCACATGGCTTATCCCTCTCACACTTCTACCAATTTTGGAGCACATGGTCTTCTCTTCCCACACTTGAACTTTCCATCCAAATGGCATGTTGTCTTTGGTCAAGGGGACAACATCTTGATTCTCTCCATCTCCACCATCCATTCTTCTGGTTTGAATCTAGACCGTTGATTATTTCCACCTCACTATATGCTTAGAAAAGGCTATAAATACAACCCTTGCACATTGTATTTTGCATCCACATTTGAAGTAAAGTTATCATGCAGGTTTATCATTGGAGCTTGGAGCATTTTGGAGACTTATAGCTAGTCTTTACATCATGTTTTGATTTACATTTACATCTTAGTTTTAAATCTTGCTTCATAGCTATATTTTATCATTCATCTTGCATCATAGTTGCATTTTAGATTAGTTCATTTTAAGTTTGCATTTGAGCATATGTAGAATCATGCATAGATCATTCTAGTTCAATACCATAGCATCCACCTCAACTTGTTTATTTACCATAATCACCATCATCATTGTTTGCATATAGTTTCATGTAGGCATATAGTTGGCTTGCATGTTGAATGCCAATCTTGTTTCTTAGGTGTCATTCTAATAGCCTTTGTGCACATAGAAATATGAGGGCCAAAAAGGTTAAAAGAATCATTAAGAATAGAGGACAATGAGACATTCTTGAAAGATTTAGTTTGTTGCAAATTTGAGTAACTTGTTTGCTTTGAATATTTGAATATAAATAATTTCATTAAGGTTTGTGTTGATACTAACTTTTCACATTTCACACACACACAACACTAACTTCTACTTGTGCTTGTTCAAGACCACACACCTTGTCCCTTTTAAGAATAAATTGAACTTCATGATGTAAAGAAATAAAAATATGAAATTGATTCTACTTACTTGGTTTCTCAAGTTGAGGAATCTTTCTCAGGTCTCTATTAAAATGACCAATGAAGTCATAGATGGGTTCTTCTTCCTCCTTTTAAATTTGAAAAAAATGACATAACAAAGCAGTAATATCCACCACGCCTCTGAATCTACCAAGAAATATTTTCTCCAAGCCCCCCAACTAATTATACATCCATGTTCTAAATTACATAATCATTGATGAACACGCTCAATAAGGCTTTCCACAAATAACCTTATAAACACATCCTCATCTTGAACTCCTAGGATTCGACATGCAAAAATCAACACTCAAATATGCTTTTCAAGATCTTGTAAATTTTCATCAAAAAATTTAGGGAAATTCTTCCTTGATCCTCAGGGTAATACATTATATTGATATAAAGCTAAGGGTCCAAAATGATTTTTCCAAGACTGAGGTGTTGCAATGATCATCATACAAATTGTTGTTTTTTACTAAAAGAAATTTATAGAGTCACCAACTTGCTTTTTAAGAAAAGTAACTTCTTTATTCCAGGGGTACTTTTCTCACCTCCAAAATTTTATTTTTGTGAATCAATACCTTGAGAGAACATTTGGATTGGGTGGAGGATTTTGGTTACGGTTGGGGTGAGGTTGAATGTGAGGATACCATACAATTTTAATTCTTGGAGCCCTCTCAACTACCCTTCTGGCTAGTCATTGTGCTTATTCTTCTTCTTCTTCAAGTATGAAATTTTCTCTCATATAATATTTAGCATTTCTTCTATACCTCCAAGCTAGGGTATTCAGTTATGAAATAATATCTTCTTGCTCTACTTGCATCCAATCAAGATCCAGTTGAAGTATAGGAAAGATGTTTTCATGTGGCAGGATGATTTTGTTGCATGACAAAAGAAACCTTTATAACATCTCTTTCAATTCCCCACCAGAGTCACCAAATTTTTTTTAGTGAACGAATTGGTCCTTATTGAAATACATCATTTATCAACTCCATAGCCCATTAAAATAAGGTCAATGTTACTAACAACAAGGAAAGATCAAAATTTCATTTGTGACTTTCCTCAAAAATTTTATCAAGGTACAACTCCCTCAAAGGTTACAACTAACCATTTTAGAGTGCACTTTTAACCAAAAAGCGGGAAAGGTGAACTAAAATTGATCCATAAATATGAAATCAATGCAATAAACTAAACAAAGCTATTAGCCCCCTAGCACAAAGGCTAGAATTATAATAGTAGGTAAAATAGATTTGAAAGAACTAAACTTAATTCCAACTAAGAAAATGTAGTATCATGAAGCCATCTTTCATAGAGGACAAAACCCCAAATATTGCTTTAGCCCATAGACTAATTCAATATAAATATCACATTCACAATTCAGAGCTCACAGACAAAGAAAAATCCAAAAATTAAAATTTAGTTCAAAATGTTCCTCATTCCTTCCATTACATCATAGTGCAAATCAAAAAAAGAATTTTAGACCCACCAAAATTCTCTCAAACATAAATTTATAAAACCCCAATCTTGAATCTTGGTCATTAACATAATTGATATCATATCAAGTCAATTTTGAAAGCCAACCCTCTAATTTAGAGAACTTGATACCTAAAGAACATTTATGACTATTTTTAAATCAGTCATAATTACATTACTTTTCTCAAGATGATTTTGAAAGAGAAATGAAGCATTCTTGCCTATATGCTAGCCCCTTGGCTTAACATATGTGCAAGCAACATGCAATCTCCAAAATTTACATTTAATAAATATCTCTTCTTGTGATTATTCTCATGTGAAGTATCTCAGCAAAGGATGCAACTTAGAATCACAACTTGTTGAACTAAAAAATTAATGCAACTATGTCACATCAACAACCATCTTCATTAAATTCCAAGGAAATATTACTATCCTTGAAAATGTTAGTCATTCCCAAGAAAATATTTGGTATTGATCACCCACCATGCCATCCCACCTCTATAAATCCAAGGAGAATTACCTTCATTTTTACCATTTTAATTTCATTGCTCAAAGATGCCAAGCACTGTGAGTGATGCCTCCTCGAAAAATGATTTTCTCACAACTGAGGATGTGGAGTGTAATCAATTCTAAAGGTGGTGGACTAGTTGAAAGATGTCTTTCTATTTCATAACGATGTTGAAGAAGGCATGGTCAAGAAGATTATTGAAGAATTTTATGAGCCAAGTCCATGTGCACAATTCTGAACTTCTGTAATGTTTTTTGTATAGTATAATTTGCACCTTTGGCAAGCAAGATTGGGGAATAAGGGTTGCAGAGTGCCTAGTTAAACTAGAGTACTTGATGAAGGTGAGAGCAGCCATAAGAGGTTTGAGTGCATTTCCAAGGACTAGTTTAGTGGGCGATGCTATCTGCATTGCCACTATGCTTCAACACGAGCTCATTGAAGAAGTTGTAGCTCTCCTCCATGTTGGACTCGAGTGAAACAACATGGGACTATTTTCCCATTTTGTGGAGTCCAATGAAAAATTATTCTTGACAACTTAGATTGAGTGAATGTAGGAAGTAGTGGAGGGGATTCCCATCCTTGTTTTCACCCTCTATGTTTAAAAGAATGTACTGGAATTTCCCCTTTTTGAATATAAACATGATAAATGTAAAGCCATACATACATACATACATACATATATATATATATATATGTGTGTGTGTGTGTGTGTGTGTGTGTGTGTGTGTATTTGAATATATATAAAGAATTTTGTACTTCGATAATTTGTGTTTATCTCTTATGTGAATGTATTCTTTCTTTTCCTACACTTGTGATAAGCTCGGGTTTATGTTACTATACCTTACTCAATAAGTTTGTATCTTTATATGGCTTAGCATGATTGTTAATATTGTAGCATAGTTGAAAAGTATTGCCCTTGAGGTGATATTGGGCTCCAAAAAAGTTTCAAGTACATTGTTGGAGTTTGATAAAGTTATGATAACCTTTGATTTTATCGCTTTTACAATTTTCCTTTCTCAATGTTTCCCCAACTTAGCTTTTCTTTAATGATTACTCATACAAGCATAAATCTATTATCGATCAATGAGAAGTTTTTTGAAACCCTGTCGAAGACCGACAAAGGTTTCAAAACTTTTTGTAAGTTTCGATATAAGACAACCTTTTCTTCATCTTTTTCACCCTTATTTACATAGACGTGCCTCGAGTAGTTATTGAAATCACATTGGGCCTTGACAATATTCCCATAACTTGATTAGAAAAGTGAACTCTAAGGATTTCCACAAAGATATCAGGCTGGGGAGCAATTATGATAACCTCATTAGAATCCAATAAGGCTCTTGAAACTTAGGACAAGATTGACAAACTTATAACTTGAAATTTTTAGGATAAATATGAATAATTTAGGGCATGTGACAAAAACTGAGGTAACATAAACAAAATGAAACTTTACCCACATGTATATCACTCTATTTTTAGTACAAAGATTTAATTAAAATAAGATTAAAGAAATTTGAGACAATTCATATTTACTCTTGTTAGATAATTCTTTGGATACATCTTGGCTACATCCCTATCATACGGTTTTAGGTTGAATTATTAAATACAACAATCTCTAATAAATTAAGGATTTCCAAGACAATCTTAGTTATGCCTTATTTATTAATTGTTCTAGCTATCCTATCATGCTAGAGATTCAATCATAAATAAATTATAAATAGTCTAATTCATCTCCAAAAAAACCCTATATAAACATATTCTTGTGATGATAAGTGTAAGAGACTATCAAGTTAAATGGGAGTGGCGCTACTTAGAGAAGTTGGAAGGAGGTCTAGGATTGAGAGATTTAAAAAAACATGGTATCTTCTTTGCTAGCAAGTGGATCTGCAAAGCTCCACAACAATCTCTAATAAATTAAGGATTTCCAAGACAATCTTAGTTATGCCTTATTTATTAATTGTTCTAGCTATCCTACCATGCTAGGGATTCAATCATAAATAAATTATAAATAGTCTAATTCATCTCCAAAAAAACCCTATATAAACATATTCTTGTGATGATAAGTGTAAGAGACTATCAAGTTAAATGGGAGTGGTGCTTCTTAGAAAAGTTGGAAGGAGGTCTAGGATTGAGAGATTTAAAAAAACATGGCATCTTCTTTGCTAGCAAGTGGATCTGCAAAGCTCCACAACAATCTCTAATAAATATAACAAGCTCTAATAAATTAAGGATTTCCAAGACAATCTTAGTTATGCCTTATTTATTAATTGTTCTAGCTATCCTATCATGCTAGGGATTCAATCATAAATAAATTATAAATAGTCTAATTCATCTCCAAAAAATCCCTATATAAACATATGCTTGTGATGATAAGTGTAAGAGACTATCAAGTTAAATGGGAGTGGTGCTTCTTAGAGAAGTTGGAAAGAGGTCTAGGATTGAGAGATTTAAAAAAACATGGCATCTTCTTTGCTAGCAAGTGGATCTGCAAAACTTTAAATAGAAATAAAACTTGGAATGTTCTTGTAATAAATAACATCCAATCAATTGTTCCAAAACAAGCAAAAATTTAGAAACAACTCCACATAAATGATATTATTTTTGGTAACTTTCCAGTAGTTCTTGTTGGATCAATGTGTTTAAGAGTATATGGAAAGCTTTGGAGATCATTCAAAGTAAAATTAGAAACTATGAGTTTATAGATCATAACAGGGGTACATTGAGCTCTAATAGATCAATATGGTGGAACCTTACTAAAAAAGACAAACCTCTTGATTTATTACAAGGTTTCTTAACTAAAACTTGGAATTTAAAAGGTATTAGATGCTTTAATGATATCTTGTGTAAAAACAAACTAAAGACATGGAATGATCTCTAAGTAATGAATTTAAACTCCCTCCATCTCATTGGAGGACTTATTTTGTTCTTAGGGAGACTTGCAAGATCTTTCAATTCCCTGTTTGCAAAGTAAGTGACAATGTGTTTCTTGAGAAACTCACTTGGACTGAGGGTACTAAGATTCCAAATTTAAAACCTAAATTTTTTTTACAAAACCTTAATATACTCCCAAGACCTTCCCAATCATCTAAACAAATGTTAGAATCTTGATCTATTTGGAATAAAATGTTCAAAAACTTTCAAGCTTCTATGGTCTAATATTCTAGAACCAAAAATTGCTTGCTTTAAATGGTTGTTCATGTTGTCGAAACTCCTCTATGCTATTTCTTCTTCCATGGTGAACTTATGTACTATTTTTAAGCAGCCTAAGAATATTAGACACATCTTCTTTGAATGTTTGTTTGCAAAAGAGATTTGGAACATGTTTTTTTCTGATCTTATGGGGTGGGGGGATAAAGGTAAGGTCAATTGGTAAGAGATTCTCTTTGGTTCAGTGGAGGGTTTAATTCATTCTTATAAGTTTTTTTGGCTTATTGTGTCATCTAATATTTTATGGGTAATCTAGAAGGCTAGAAATGAGGATATTTTCAAGGGTACTAGGAGAGTACTTATTCAGTCTTTGAGAAGACTTATGTTTTACAATATTTGTGTAGTCAATCACAATGGAGCTTTCAAAAGATGAATTTTTGAAACTGTAAAGGAAGGAATTGTGGATATCAACAAGACAAAGGTTAAATATGGAAGACATTGGCCTTTCAATGAAGTCGATAATATTCCTTCTATAAAAAGTTACATAAAATTTCAAAAGACGTATATAAAACAAAAAGTACTCAATTGAGGCATTGGAGAAAGAACTTAAATTCCAAAAAAGACAAAGGTTTCATATAAATCATGGGAGGGCTTCAACATAAAAGGTGTTAGATCCAACAAAGAAATCTCAAATTTTGACCCGCCAAAGAATAACAATGACAGTTTTAGTGAGAGTGGGAACTTTTGACCTGTCTTTTCAATAGGATGTTCATTATAGTAAGTTATCCATATCATGGTTTTATGACAATATCTATTCTTAGTCATTATATATGCACATAGTTCATTATAAAAGACAACTTATTATATAGACTTGTATTTACTAAACAAGTTGTTTTGTATGATGCAAATGAAATAATATGGATGTAATGGTCCTTAGCATATTATTTTTGTAAGACCCTATATGGTATTTAATAACTAGATTAGTAAAAGACCTTGCATGGTATGCTAACAGAAAATTCTTCCTTTTTAGATGATTATGTAATTCCTTTTTGTTTATGATCTTTAATAAAAAAATGAGACTATCAAGTTTATCTATTGCCTAATATTACATAATATTCTTATAATGATCAAGAAATGGCAATATACCATAATGATAGGATTACACATGGAAATATTTACACCTATCATTGGCTAGCTCAAGTTTAAAAATAAACCTAAAGCTACAGATAGGCTATCAATTTAGTTTATGATGAATTCCACATAGTTGGCATAGGGAGGGTACACTATAGAAAGCATTATACACGAGCCTTTACTCATGATAACACCAAAGTTATTGTAATTGGATGCATGGATTGAAATATGGATCATAAACATATGTTTGAACTTTAACTCCATTAAAAACTACATTATATAAGGATACAAGGGTCTAAAAGGCCCTAAGGGAGATTTAATTTTTGAGACACAAATTCAAAAGGCTAATTTAAATAAAGTTGGGTGAATATTTATAATATATGGGAAAAGTGGAAGACTTTGGGAGTGATATGTTAAAAACGTGAAGGTGAGGTAGATTTAATTGTAATTCATAAGATTTCTAATAAAGGGTAAGTGTTAAAATTACAATTGTATATAGTTATGCACATCATTGTTGAACTAGCTTATTGCAAATTTATCTTAGAATTGTAATTAAACCTTGTGATTAAAACTTTAATTTTTAATTGTAATTTTGACTATCACAATACAATTAGGACATAAAATTATAATTTTGACTTACAATTAGAATTTAGACTTACAATTAGCACTTTAATGTTTAATTGTAGTTTTGACTACCACATTAGAACATGTAATTTCAACTTAGAATTAGAATTAGGACTTATAATTTGATAATTAGATGCATGTTTTTTAATATAAATAGTCTATGAAATAAAAATATATATACATAGTCCATTCAATTTAAATATTGAAATAGTCTATTTGAGATAAATACTAAAATAGTAACAGTCCACACAAAATAAATAATGAAATCTAGTCATAGTCCATGAAATAAATGTCATGCTACACTCTATGCTTTACTATCATCAAAATGAAGAGGCCTCTTAGATCCATGTGAAATAGATGGTGGCTCACATAGTATAAGAAAAAGAAGCTTCATATTAGTTAAATTTTCAAAATTACATGCATATTATTTAAATAAAATTATATACAAGCTTTTGGATTCAATTGTGTATGTTTTTTAGTCGACGTTTCAGATCATGAAATTTTTCAAAATAAAAACTTGAAATTAAATATTTAAAACTAGACTTGTGTGCATACATACCACTAAAACATAGATTTTTGGGACCCTATGGACTACTCTTGCACTTCTAGGGTTTTTCACCTAAAAGGAGAGAGATAGGGCCAAAAATGCTAATGTATCAATCAAATTAGGATGTATGCAATGTTGTTTAATGTAAATGGACTTAAATAAATGCAATTGACTAATCCGAATGACCGAAAAATAAATGCAAAGGTGCAATTACAACTATGTTTGAAAACACATTATGATATGCAAATAACTATGTAAATGAAGAAATAATGCAAAACAGAAAGTTCAGGGATGAATCTGAGTGCACCTGGATGAATTGTGATGATTCTAGAGTGTTCTGAATGTTGATGGAAATTACTAAATCTTCACAGTGGGAATCATTCACCCAGGGTGGTGAATTAGTCCTCCTCTTGGTGAAAAAGTGTCAGGAGTTGGTTTTTGTCTGTCGAGATCCAAAATTTGACAAAATTCTGATTTTCAGTCCTAAGGTGGGACTAATTTTCCATAGGTGGTGAATCAGTCCTCTCCCAAATTTCTAAAAAATCAGGAGACAACTCTACAACATTAGATCTGGAAAAGTCTGCTTGTCGGGTTGCCAAAGTCAGTTCTATAGAAAATGGACAAATAACTCTCTCCAAGCTTGAATTTGACTCAAGTTGACTTGAAGCACCTAGTTGATTTGGAAATCAATATTAAACACCTAATAACCTACCAAATATGCATACAAAAAGCTGCAAACAAACATGCAATAGGGGAAAATGATTGAGGGTTAGTGAATAGGGGTTTGCCTCGGTGAAACCCCACTTTTGGTAATTAAACCCTTGAAAATATAATGAAATGAAAGAGAAAGATAAACTAATAACATGCAATTTCTATCAACTTTCCTAACCCTTGATAATGCAAGTTTGAAGTAATGTCAATGGCTACCTCAAAGTGTTTGAATAGTGCTTGAAAAGATGATGCAAAATGCTTGAATGCTTGAATGAGTAAGGAGATGTAAAATGAGGTGAAAATCACTTATTTATACAATTCTTGTGCCTTAGTATTTTTTCATACCTCATCATAGACCAACATCAAGTGATTTTGAATAAAATCCCAAAAGGAAATTTGAAATATTTTGAATTTGGGGCCAAGGGGGACACATTCGCCACTTATGGTGAATGGGTCCCACCTAGGACCTAAAACGTGTCGGGAAAAATGTTGTATTTAATGTTATTTGTCGAGATAACATTCAAAAATACACTTAATTACAACTTATGAGGGCATAAAGAGACCAAATAAAGCATGAGAAGGTTTTAAATAGTGAAAATATGCCTAGAAGAGCGTGAAAGCTTGTTACAAGACTTTATGACTCTTCAAAATAGGGCTTGTTGATGAGTGAAAAGGTGGTTTTTAGGTAAATTGCATTAAATAGAGTCTAGAAGAATGTAGAAATTTCTTACAACACTTCACAACACCTTCACAAGATGTCGTTCTTTGAGTTTTAGTACCTAAATAGGCATGTTCAAGCCATGTTACAACATAAAATTAGAGCAACATAGTTCCAACACCCTGAAACAAGACCTAAAAGGCCATGAAAATGACAAGGGGCCATTTTTCTATGACACATTTAGCCACCACTTTAGTGAGAGGATGAACCTATTTCAAACTCACACTAAAGTAGCCATGAACATCAATGGGTAGGGTTCAAATGGACTTACGTTAGAAAGATTGAATGACAATGATCAAGAGGGATGATGAAGCCCCCAAGATGAAGATCCCATGGCAAACTAGACATAAGAACATAGGAACACACAAGTGTTGAAAAGAATTGGATGAAGCTTCGATCGTCAATCCAACTAGATGTGGAAAGAGATCTAGGCTGATTGTTTGAAAAAGAGAATGTGTATTCACTCTAGGGCCACAAAAATTTAGGCTATCCGCAGGGTGAGAAAGCCCAAAAAGGTAAGATACATATGCTAGTTGGTATGCACTCACAAACACAAAAGTGGCTATGGGGAAAAGTCATGCCGTGAGGTGGGCTTCCCACTTAGCCATGTCAAAGTTATACCCTTTGATAACTTTAACAAGGCACCACAAAGCAAAAGGAATGGGTATTAATTCAAGCTTCATGATACAAGCAAAGCTTCGTATGCTTAGAACTCATGAACAAAAGATATGGAACCACAAGCATGCAAGTTGTGTTATGCAAGGTGGCCATACAAAACGCAACAATGTAAAAGTGAAAAAATGTAAAAAGATGTTTGAAGGAGTCTTGTTCAGTTTATGCAAGTCCAGTCACTTAGGGAACATTGTATCTAATGTCTCCAAGAGAGGACCAATCAAAGAATAATATATTCACAACTTAGGGGATGCAGTGCGTCACATCAGGCCACCAAGAGGAATGTAATATGCTAAGAAAGATCACACTTATGAAGGATATCACACCCAATGTCATCCACAAAGTGACAAACACAACATATAAATGACAAGGCTACACTAGGAACCAAGAATGCAAATGAAATAATGGTAATATATGCCCCCAACTTTGAAGGAATTGCTACACATCGTTCTATGAGCAATTACTTTAAAGTAGGGAAGAAATAAAAAACAAAAATAAAACAATCTACATGAGATCCAACTTGGAAAGCCCTATGCCAAGTCATGTTTCGAAGTTATACTATGTCATGTCAAGGAAAAGGAAAAGAAAAGAAAAAGGGAGTTGTCCCCCAAAAAAGAAAGCACACAAAACACATAAGGTATCTATGGATTTGGGGTCAATATGTTTGTTGCTGCAATGTGTTTATGAAAGAGCTCGGAACTGCCATCATTCCCCAAGGCACATAGAACTAGAAGAATGACACAAGGAGAGCGAAAAAAAAGAAAAATTAAAGTCTATTTTGAGTCAACATGGAAGAGACATTGTGGTCTTGATGCTTTGTATCATCCCCAAAAGGAAAACACAAGCAAAATGAAAATGAAAAGGCGAAATAAAAGAAAAAGATTTTGGGTCAACATGAAGGAGACATTTTGGTCTCAATGCCTTGCATCATCCCCAAAAGGAGAACACAAGAAAAGACAAAGGAAAAATAAAAAGGACCAGTTGGGTCAACATGGAAGAGACATTGCGGTCTCGATGCTTTGCATCATCCCCAAAAGGAGAACACAAAAAAAAGTGAAAAAGACAGTGTACGATAAATAGAAGAATAGAGGTATGAATAGAAGTGTACAAAGAGAGAGAACATCAAATGCATGATATGGGGGAACACGATACACACATGAAAATGTAAAAAGGAGAAAGGGACAAGTAATGAAAATGCAAGTCAACCATTAACTAAGGTTATTGGTTTCTCAATCTTAAATAGATAAGCGAAAAAGGAGTAACATAGTTAAGAGACAAAGACAAGTGCATTACATGGACAAGGCTAACGTCTTGCCCTCTGCAAAGTGTAAAGGAAAGAATGAGATGAGGTGGGCGATGTGAAAGGATCATGCAATAGTGAGAATAGGGAATTCGACAACTGTGGAATGATGATTGGATTTGGTTGCTTTAAGGTATAATGGGGAAATAATCAGTATCAGTGAAGTGATAGTTATCCAGTATTTCCTTCAATGTTTGGCATTCTTTAGTGTGATGTCCAAGGATGCGATGATATTTGCAAAATGGTATGTTAGAGTCTTTTGGACAAATAACTAACCTATTCAGAGGTGGTAAAAGTACAAGACCTTTATTTAAGAGCAGTTGAAGTCTCCTTTCACATTCAAGTGGAGGATGTGTGGGAACTTGATATTTTTGAGTTTGTAAGGTCATTTTCACTTGCTAGATTCTCCTTGTTCATGAATAGGAGAAGGATCCATGGGGATCCTAACATCCTTATCATTAGAAGGAGATAGTGGTTGTTCACGTGGAAGGATAATATTTAAGCTAGGAGGAGAATTCAAGATCACTGTACTAGCATCCTGAAGTATCCTAACATCCTTATCAGTAGAAGGAGATAGTGGTTGTTCACGTGGAAGGAGAATATTTAAGTTAGGAGGAGCATTCAAGATCACTGTACTAGCATCCCGAAGTATCCTAGGTTGAAGAGGATGTCTCTTAGGATGAGAAGGATCATGATATCCAAGTCCTGTTGTGTTTGCTACAGTTGATTTTTGTTCAAAATGTTGATGGATGTCATGGTCATGTTTTGTGTCACAACCTTTTTTACTTAAGATAGTGAATCCTTTACCATATGTTTCCTCAAGGTTGATAGGAATGTTTGTGACTTTGTGCTCATAGAAGGGTTGTGAATGTGATTGGTGAGAGGAACTAGGTCCACTTGAGGGAGGGACCATAGGTCCTATAGTTACTTCAGGATGTAAATATGAAAAGTGGTTAGGAGGTGCAACAGTGGGAAGGTCTTGGGATTTCATGGATGGGTAAAAGGCTACATTGGCTTCTAGGTTGTCAAGGCAGTCATTGTAGAAAGTGTGCATGCTATCATCATCTTATATAATGATGTCTACTTTATTAAGAGGACAATCATTAGGAGTTGTAGGAGCATGTTGGAGTTCAAGGTCATTAGGATCACAACCAAAGGCACAATTGGACATGTCTACCAATGATTTTAATGAATTCCAAAACTTATTGAAAGAAAATGCCATGATGCAAATAAACTAAGATGAAATAAATGAGGAAAAAAAAAGATTATGTAAAGGAAAATAGAATGCAAAAACAAGAAGCAATAATGTAGAAAAATGCTAAAATATTACAGAGATGCTGTTGAAAAAGTGCAGAGGGGCTGATTCACCCTAGGTGGTGAATGTGTCCCAGTATGAAGTTTTTTTGTGTTTTTCAGAAATTTAAAGATGGTTTAAATGCTCTATAGAATAAGATGACAGATGTAGAATGCAATTTTTTTAATTTTTTTTAATGAGATGTAATGCAAAAATGAAAGCTAAATGAAGTTTTCACTAATGCAAAATGAAGAGTCTTAAAATGCAATAACAAATCAATGTCCTAATTGAATGCTAATGCAAATGGAAGCTAAAATGCAATATATAAATGAAATCAAAAATTCAAAGTGTTCAAAATTTGGGTTCATCAAAATGAAACATAGATTTTTGGGACCCTATGGACTACCCTTGCACTTCTAGGGTTTTTCACCTAAAAGGAGAGAGATAGGTCCAACAATACTAATGTATCACTCAAATTAGGATGTATGCAATGTTTTTTAATGTAAATGGACTTAACTAAATGCAATTGATTAATCTGAATGATCAAAAATGAATGCAAAAGTGCAATTACAACTATGTTTGAAAACACATTGTGATATATAAATAACTATGTAAATGAAGAAATGATGCAAAATAGAAAGTACAAGGATGAATCTGAGTGCACCTGGATGAATTGTGATGATTCTAGAGTGTTCTAAATGCTAATGGAAATTACTAAATTTTCACAGTGGGACTCATTGGCCTAGGGTGTTGAATTAGTCCTCTTGCTAAAAAAGTGTCGGGAGCTGGTTTAAATTTAGATTTTTGGGACCCTATGGATTACCCTTGCACTTCTAGGGTTTTTCACCTAAAAGGAGAGAGATAGGTCCAACAATACTAATGTATCACTCAAATTAGGATGTATGCAATGTTTTTTAATGTAAATGGACTTAACTAAATGCAATTGATTAATCTGAATGATCAAAAATGAATGCAAAAGTGCAATTACAACTATGTTTGAAAACACATTGTGATATATAAATAACTATGTAAATGAAGAAATGATGCAAAATAGAAAGTACAAGGATGAATCTGAGTGCACCTGGATGAATTGTGATGATTCTAGAGTGTTCTAAATGCTGATGGAAATTACTAAATTTTCACAGTGGGACTCATTGGCCTAGGGTGTTGAATTAGTCCTCTTGCTGAAAAAGTGTCGGGAGCTGGTTTTTGTCTGTCGGGATCCAGAATCTGACAAAATTTTGATTTTCAGTCCTAAGGTGGGACTCATTCACCATAGGTGAAAAATCAGTCCTCTCCCAAATTTTTGAAAAATTAGGAGACAACTCTGCAACAACAGATTTGGAAAAGTCTACTTGTCGGGTTGCCAAAGTTAGTTCTACAGAAAATGGAAAAATAACTCTCTCTGAGCTTGAATTTAACACAAGTTGACTTGAAGCACCTAGTTGACTTGAAAATCAATCTTCAACACCTAATAACCTATCAAATCTACATACAAAGAGTTGTAAACAAACATGCAATAGGGGAAAAATGATTGAGGGTTAGTGAATAGGGGTTTGCCTTGGTCAAACCCCACTTTTGGTAATTAAACCCTTGAAAAGATAATGAAATGAAAGAGAAAGATAAACTAATAACATGCAAGTGCTATCAAATTACCTAACCCTTGATAATGTAAGTCTGAAGTAATGTCAATGGCTGCCTCAAAGTGCTTGAAAAGATGATGCAAAATGCTTGAATGCTTGAAATGTGACATTGAATGCTTGAATGAGTGAGGAGATGTAAAATGAGGTGAAAATAACTTATTTATACAATTCTTGTGCCTTAGTATCCATTCATACCTTATCACATGCCGACATCAAGTGATTTTGAATAAAATCCTGAAAGGATTTTTGAAATATTTTGAATTTGGGGCCAAGGGGGACTCATTCGCCACCGATGGCGAATGGGTCCCACCTAGGACCTAAAACATGTGTTGGAAAAATGTTGTATTTAATGTTATTTGTCAAGATAACATTCAAAAATATAATTAATTACAACTTATGAGGGCATAAAGAGACCAAATAAAGCATGAGAAGGTGTAAATAGTGAAAATATTCCTAAAAGAGCGTGAAAGCTTGTTTCAAGACTTTACAACACTTCAAATTAGGGCTTTTTGATGAGTGAAAAGGTTATTTTTAGGTAAATTGCATTAAATAGAGTCTAGAAGAATGTAGAAATGTCTTACAACACTTCACAACACCTTCACAAGATGTCGTTCTTTGAGTTTTAGTACCTAAATAAGAATGTTCAAGCCATGTTACAACATAAAATCCAAGCAACATAGTTCCAACACCATGAAACAAGACCTAAAAGGCCATGAAAATGACAAGGGGCCATTTTTCTATGGCACAACCACATGATGCACATTAACTCCCACATCTTGCTACCTTGGTCTAGCTATTGATTGTGTACCCAAATTCTTAGTTGTTAATTCCTATATTTAAATTAAGCATAAATTATATTTAAATTTATTCATAAAATATAACCATATGAGAGACCTAGGAAAAATTTACTAGAAGGACCTATAATTCTATGAATGACTCATAAAATTGTCTAGGTTCATTAGTGGTAGGATTTTTTGTTGCTTTGATAGTGTTATCATCTTGCATTTATGTACATGTATATTTTCAACAATGATTTTAAAATTGCAAAACTATACTTCAAGTGAATTCAAAGTATAAATATAATTTTTATCTACACACTATGGATGACTTGAACATATCAACATATGATGGAGGAACACTTGTCACACCTTATCATTGGTTTGACATGGAAGTGCCATGACCTCTCAATTGTTGTAAAATTGTTTCAAATTTGAATTAAATTATATTTATTAAAATGCATTTAATTTAAAGAAAATAATTAAATGTATATTTAATGAACTCTATAGATGGTTAAGGGAAATTTATTGGTCTACCATATATGGTGTGTCAAGTTGTATAATTTTTAACACAAAACACTGATCCACTTGAGATGATGTCACCAAGCCAATAATATGTACCAAAAAATGCAATATATATTTCATTAAATAAATTGATAATTTATCTTTTAAAATAGATCAAGTTATTTATTAATTATAATATACACATTTTGCACAAATAATTAAAATGTGGCATAACTCTATAGAATGATCATATAGTGTAGCTAAGAAAGACTATTGCTCTACTGTAGCCCTTGAAGTGGATGTGCAAGTAGGACCATAATATAGGTGATTATAATTTTGATAAAATGTTACACCCCAATTGTGTAATTACTATTTGCTATTACTATGTAGGGTAAAATGTGAATGTAATATGAATTCAGTGGATGAATAAATTGTGTGTGCACTTTGTTATCACTACCTTATGAATGATGTCATCTCATTTAATGTTATATGAAGGAATGCATTTATGTGAATGAATGAATATTGTATTGATATTCTAACTTTGGAGATGAAATATGTATACTGCATATTTTGTGAACAACTGACTGTCGTGTACATGTGTTAGTGTTTGCAGGTACATATTCAATTCCTCTAGGTTGAGGGGAAGTATCACTTAGGAGAAGGTGGTCGGGTAACCAGTAACGTAATCTATCTAAGCTTACACACACCGCAATAGAGTAATTGAGTCAGGTTATTAAGTGAGAAATTGGTAATTCATCCTTAGTTGTTATGTCTGCTTTAGTAAAATTCTAGTTTACTATTGTGTGCATTATTGGGTGATGTTTATTTGACGAGCTTATGATTTCCTTCTTGTTACCATGCTTGAATTGATATGTGGAGCATTCGAGGTATGTGTATGTGTACACACGTGCATGGTGATGATAGACTATACACACCAAGGAATGCGTACATGAGGGTACATAGGTAGATGTATCTATGCACAATCATGCACGAGGTGCTTATGCACATGGAACTATTCGATGGAACCAATGACATGCATATGTATATGTATAGACATATCACTCATAGTCTCTTATCAAACACCATGGTAATTGTGTATAATTTTGGTGTGTGAATCGAATGTGTATATTTATATGTATATATATAATGTATATACATATATCCATATGTATATGTGTATCCATACATGCATATGGTAGCAAATGGATATGCCCATGTGAATGTATCGATACATGTATACATACACATATATGTACATAGAGGCATATATATACATACACATATATGCACATAGAGGCATATATATATATATATATATATATATACAAAACTGATATGTTAATATAACAATGTGATTGCTATGTTGATGTACTCTTTTGTATATCGATTATATATACATGCTTTATTGTCTTATGATAAATATAAATGCAAATACTAATATATACATATATACATATACATAATATATATATGTTTGATAATATATATATATAAGTATATATATATATATATAAGTATATATATATAAGTATATATATAAATAAGTATATATATATGTTTGATAATATATATATATATATATATAAGTATATATATAAGTATATATATAAGTATATATATATATGTATGTATGTATGTATGTATGTATGTATGTATGTATACGTGGTATTTATATTTAAACATCATTTACTTTGAAATTGACTCTTTCAAACAATGATTATCAACTGATTATAGTGTTTAATATATTTGGCTTAGAAGTCAATAATCATGAACGACTTAATAGCTGAAACCTTGAGATGAATACGATTGTATTTATGAGCCATTTTTCATGCTCTTGATGTCATTCTAAAAGAGAGTATAAATCTGCAAACTGTATAAACATTAAAGTCAATAATGGGAAAGGTCAATGCCTTTATGTATCATGGACTTGGTCAACAACATCGCCACAATTTTCTATAACAAATCAAACAGCTATTAATTACTTTGAATAATCGATGAATTTGTCTAATCAATTAAGTATATGAGTCGATACTCAGCATAGACTAAGTTGATTCTTTTATGTGTGGCATGCTTTTGGTATTGACTATTTCTCTTGACAGTAAAATCACACCACCTTTGTATTCTATTTATCATAGAAGTCTGCTTATTGTAGACAATTGAATTCTATCACATGGAGAGTTTGATTTATTCTCCAACTACTACCAATAAGTGGGTCGATCTATTGGTATTCAAGCCGAGTCTTTACTTACTTATTCACCACATTTCAAAGTTGTGTTAGTTGTGTTGCTACACATGCTTGTTGCTGTCAATATCATGCTTAAATTATAGGTAGTGTAGTTACTTGCTTGTTGTATACATAACAACACTTGAGTTCATTTGTTTGGGACACCTCATTATCACTCTTTGATGCATTATTCCTTGTGTAGCATTTTAGTGTGCTTTTCTATCTACAATATTCTATCCAAATAATGAGGGAGAGTCTTGAGAATTAAGATATTTTTATTTATCTTTTGAGAAGAAGCAATTACCAACTTGAGAGATAAGAAGTTGTGAGACTTTGTTGGAGAGAGTTGCTATTCTAAAGGTGTTGTGACTGTAGCTAGTCGAATTGGGAAGCTATAAAACATGCATGAGGATATTCTACTTTTGATTATTCTATTTTGAATGTGCTATGTCTTGATTGATTGAGCTAGTCATGTTGATACTTGCATGTAGAAGTAATGTTTACTTTGAAAGAAAAGTAGAAGTTATTTGCTTGTTTGTACATTGTTTGTAAGTACTCCATGATAGGAGAGATTGTTTTTCTTAGGTAATATTATAATAGAAATGAGTATTCAAGGGTAAGAGGTTATGTTTATCATATGTATTATTATTATACTAGATATGATAAAACATAAACAAGCTTAAGGTACACTTAAAACTAGATAGATATTTATGCTAGATGGCTAGTAGGTTACTCTTGGGAATGTTGTCCAAAGAAGGGAGGGAACTTGTACTTTGCTTATGGAGTTGTGTTACCTTAGGTTGTTTAAGAGATAGGTTATCTTGGGGAGTAGCTTGTCATGGAGAGGGATTTCCTAGGCATAGATATAATGGCCTTAAGTAAAAATGAGCTTGCCATAGTGTAGGTGAATGGTAGACCATTGCTCAATTATACTGAGTGAGAACACTTTGGAAAAAGTAGTGTGAAAGTCCAATGACTCCAGTGTCAGTTCACCGTGTCCATTTTAATGCATGAGGGCTACCTAGCGTAGGTTATAAAATCCTAGTCATGTAGGACACAACACTAAGCTTAGAATGCTATGTTGTACGAGGTTACCCAACCAATACCTTCGTCAAAGGGTAGGGCCATATATCATTGATAGATGTGTGGGGGACTGCATATGAGTCCATGGTTGGTAGAAAAGCACTTGAGTGATGCTTCTCCTCCTCAGCAGGTGACAGAGGACCAAGGTTTTGAAAAGCGGATTTCTAGACCATCTATATCTTATGTCATGAAGCTCGTAGGAGCTATGTATGTAGTTTTGTACCTTTCTTGGAATATTGTACTTTGAGAAGTATTGTAATGAAATGGAAATCCTTATTGTATGTTGTATAGCATCTTTTTTCATATATTTTTAATAAAGAAAGGATATTTTTTATTACAATGGCATATTACATAGTTTTATTTTACGGTAAAAACTTAGGAAATTTACTTCAATGAATGTTTGGAATATTACATAAAAATTCAGTGTAGATTTCAATGGTGATGAGTGTGTGAGGTGCTAGGGGTAGCACAATCTCCTCCATGATCTTTACCACTAACTTCCATTTTCATGTAGGTAGCTTGGTTAGTTAAATTTAGTAAGAGTGTACTCAATGCTCCAATTCTCCCAATATTGGTACCACTTTTTGTTGGTAAATAGGTGAAGAAGGAGCAACAATGGGTGGAGTAGGAATTTATCAATTTGGATTAACATATTCCCCTACCCTATTCTATGGCATGCCACCACTAGCACCCTATAATGACCTGGTTTCAAAATAATTAGGTTTTAAACCCAATTGAAACTCAACCCATATTTTTCTCAAAATATATAATGGAACCTCATAATTGGCAGGTGATGGTCAAAGACCATCCATCATCACTACCAATTTTTTCTTACAATTTGAGGATGAATACACCATCTATTTGAATTTTTTTTTTTTGGAGGGATGGGTTGGTTTGTTGAAGGGTCAATAAAGCATGGAGCTATGGTTTGCTTAGAAATATGTAAATCAAGGATCTATCTATACAAAATATATTTGAATTGAATTGCCTCCTCTCCTCCCTCCAAAAGAAAAATCTATCTAGATATGTATTAATCAATCTACAAGAATTAACAATGGTTTTCATTGAAGCTGCAAGCCATGCAACATGTGGGGGAATATTAGGCTCATTTTGGATAAAAACATTTTTTTCTTGTAGCATAGTTATGTTCTCATTTATAGTTTCTTGCAAGGAAGCCTCATCAGATGGAGGGGGTGGGGGGTTTTGTGGGGGATGAGGGTTTGTTGGGGGAGGTTTAAGGCTGGGGGTTTTTCAAGTGGGGGTTGAATATTTTGTAAAAAATATTATTGTAAAAACTCATATTTTGGTAATTGATCCAGGAGTATAACCTAAACTACCTATACTTTAAATAATTAGTTGTACATTTTAAAATATAAAAAATGCACAATATTTATCCATTTAAAACTTTCAAGTATGTAAATAACTAAACAAATAAATTATTTTGTAATTTAATTTATGAACTTTAGTGAATCATTGCATAATTTTTAGCACATGCTGCATTTTGAAATTGAGAAAGTGTTTTGTGATCATATGCATGATATTAATGAAAAAAATATATATTAGGAATACTTGTAAGGGGTGAATTTGACATTGATTTATTAAGAGTGTGTTAATTGTATTGCATAATTGCACATGTCATGTGAAATATAAATCATTCAACTAAAATAATAGATATTTATATTGAGAAATGACTTAGACCCCAAATCTTAAATTATTCTTGAAATGTTCTATTGGTTAGTTAATTTATAGTCCTTGATGATATGGAAATTGGAGTAATAGGCCAATATCATGTGATGTCTTAAGTTTCAACAATATTTTCCCTAAGTATGTGATGGAATAAGTTAATATAAGTAACATGTGAGCAAGTTTCTACCTACTATTGGTATGCATATTTTTTATGATGTCTAATTCATGATTTATCACTTGGGAACTTTGCATCTTTATTGAACATGTCTTACAATCTTGTTCATTGGAAAATATAGTTGACTAGCTATCAATGAAGTTATCATGCTCACCCTCTACATACTAGGAGTCTTCACCATGTTTTCTTAGCACCACCCCATATTAGACATAAGAAAATTTACATAGAAAATAGGTTTTATGGATTGAGAAAAGCATTGAGAGTTTCTATAGTATTAAGACTGAATTATTTCATGTGGACTAGATTGTGTGTACAACCACATGTATGAGCATAATTAATTTTTCTAGTGAGGCCTATGGTAGTCAAGACACTATTAATTCAACCAACAATCTCATATTCTAATCATCAATTGCATTCTATACTTGATCATCCTTCATTAACTACCTAAAATTGAAAAAATAGAGCTAAATCATCATAACCCTCTCAATAACATTTATATTATAATATTAACTCTTACTATTTACCCCAAATTTATATTTACTATTTTATATAAATTTATTAGACCTAAATAATTATATGATGTACACTTTATTTTCCTACATTTGAATGAACCCTAACTTATTATCCCATTTTCTAGTTTTTTCTTGAGTTATCCATTTTTATTTATCTAATATGTTTTACCCATTATTCTCTTATATTTAAAATTTTCGTTCTTTAATTTTCTTATCTTTGGTTAATCACATATTAGGGATGTATGTCAAATCATAAAACATGATATCATCTTTCTATTAGGAATAGCCTGAGGATCCCTCTATTTCTATGGATCACTTTGAGGCTACTCTTCTAAAAAACTATAAATGATCCAATCCCTCTTCCTTATATATATATATATATATATATATATATATATATATATATATATATATATATATATATATATATATATTCACAACTTAGACATGATGATTAAATTATTAATGAAAAATATAGGAAGATAAATCTCCTTAAAGAAGGTACCAATAAGGTTGATAACAGTTCTACTCATTCCATCAATACTACCAGATGAAATCCATAGTATGATTATAACCAAATCATATGAGATACATGTTATGTGACGTTTTCCCCAAGAGAAGAGAAATCTATAAATAATCCTTTAGAATTAAAATGGAGATATAAAATAAAGGATATTATGATCCTTTGGTTAAAAGAGAGATTGATAAAGAATATGCATAAACACTTTTTAAAAAGGAAGAATAATTATTTATTTAAATAATTATTAAAGGAAACCTTTGTGAAAGGGCGTGATGGTTTAGAAACCACCCCTTAAGGCTTATATAAGAATTTATGTGAGAAAGCATTCAAGCATGGTGAACATTCAAGGAGAGAAGAGAAAAAGGAAAAGAGAAATTGAGAAGGTACAAAGGAGTGAAGGTTAGGATCTTTGGTTGGCATTGAGGGAAATTGGAGAAGGGGAACACAATGTGTGTCCTACTCGGGGTACAACATACACTCAAGATTGTCCTAGCTAGGGATTTATTGTAAGGCCCTTTGAGGAAGGTAGTTTAACTATAAGGCCCTTTGAGGTAGGTTGGTGTTCTGTGCAAGAACCAATTCCTCCAAGCGTGCCTCCTTGCCTTGAAGAGCCTAGATTTGTATCCATTCCTCTATGTGTCAGATAATAGCTTCTCAAAATAAATTTATAGATAAGCATTGAAAACCATTGATCCAATAATATTGGGACTATTTTCTATGATTTTGATGTTAATATGATTAATCTATGTGGAGGTGTTATTCCATTTATTATGTTAAAAAATGCCTTTCGTATATTTTTATAAGCTAGAATATTAAAACATGTTCAAAAATTTTAAGTGCACTAGAGGAAAGAATCCTCTTCAAAAGGGTATAATTTGTTTTTTTTAATGATAAAAAAATAGACAAAAATTGGTGTCCCATGAAAACTATGATGTTTTGGTGAATTTTTACTTTAAAACATTTTACCAAAAAAATATTCATCTATTTTTTTCTATGCACTAGATATTGAAGTTGCCTATTTGGGAAATTCATTTTCTCTCTTTTTTTTTGTGACATCCCATCGACCTCACTCTTTTTTTGAAATTTTCAGCAATTCAAATTTTAATCTTAAACTTATAAAATATATCAAAGCCATTTTGAAAAAAAATAAAATTACAAGTATAAACTTCACCTAGAGTTCTATATTTCATTATTTTACATCATTTTGAAATTCAAAACATAAAGGCCACTTTTATGTGGTTGAAGTTGAAATTTTTTATTTGTGTTGATCATTTCCTTTAAAAAGAGTGACACATGTTTGTGCTTTTACCCTAAATTATTTTAATACATTTTATTTCTTGCTAATTTATCTACAAGCATGTTCATAATGAAGAATGTCACATAAGATAGAAATTGGTTCATCATATACAACTATGATATCCTTCAAGGTTTTCCTCATCCATAACACTTGTGTGCAACGAGATGCTGTTGTAATATATTATGCCTCTATAGTAGATAAAGACACTAAATCTTGCTTCTTGCTTAGACAAGACACCAATATGCATCCAAGAAAAAATGCACCTCCACTTGTACTTTTCTTGTTATCCACACAACCTATCCAATCTACATTTGTATAAGCACTCAGAGAAGAATCAGTATCCTTTGGATACCAAAAACCATTTTTTAGAGTGCCCTTCAAGTATCTGAATATGCTCTTCATTGTTACAACATGTGACTCTCTAGGATCTTCTTGAAATCTAAACACAAGATAAACTACATGCATGATATCCAGTCTAGTAGCAGTTAGGCATAGAAGTCCTCCAATTATTGATCTATATTTTCTTTGATCAACGTTAGGAGATTCATCATTTTTACTTCACTTGCAACCAATAACCATAGGAGTACATACCATTTTAGAATCTTCCATTCCAAACTTCTTCAACATTTCATTAACATACTTTGATTGTGAAATGAATATTCCTTTCTCTACTTGAATGATTTGTAGTATGAGGAAGAAATCCATTTCCTCAAACATAAACATTTCAAACTCTTTCTATATCTCTTCTATAAACTTCTTATGCATAGCTTCATTCCCTCCAAGGATTATATCATCAACATATATAACCACAATCAAGATTTGATCTTTTTCAACTTTGAAATAAAGATTACTATATGTGGTACCTTTATTGAATCCTTTTTGTATCAAGTACCTATCCAATCTTTCATACCAACCTCTAGGAGATTTTTTCAATCCATATAATGCTATCTTCAATTTGTAGATCATATTCGATTTGTCTGATAACATAAATCCTTTTTGTTGTTCAATGTATACTTCTTCCAACTCACCATTCAAAAATGCAGACTTCACATCCATTTGATAAACCTTGAAATTATTATGTGCTATAAAATCCAAAAATATCTTGATAGCTTCCATTCTTTCCACTAGAGAAAATGTCTCCTCAAAATCTATTCCTTCTACTTGTGAGTAGCCCTTACACACAATCCTTCCCTTATTTCTTACTACTTCTCCATTCTCATTCATTTTGTTCCAAAATACCCTTAGCTCCAATAACATTCTGGTTTGTTGTTCTTGGGACAAGTTCCAAAGTCTGGTTTTCTCAATCTACATTAGTTCTTCTTCCATAGCCTTGATCCAATACTCATCCTTGCATGCTTCGGTCATTGTTTTAGGTGAAAATTCAGAGAGTAAATATAGGCTTACCTATTCTTCAACCATAACATATTTTCTCCTTGTCAACAAACATTTGTTCTTGTCACCGATGATATGATCTTTAGAATGATTCTTTTGCACATAATTGGGAGTCTTAGTGATCCTTTCCAAAGCTTCTTCCTCTTCAATCTAAACTTATTTCTCCTTACCTTCATCTCTATAATTTTCTCTACAAGAACTCATCTCTGTCATTTTCTCTACAAGAAGACTCATTTTCTCCTTAGTGATCCTTTCCAGAGCTTCATATCCATCTACCACAACTGAGTTCTCATGTAAGTCTTCATCCACTTTGACACTTGCACTCTCAACAATCTTCTTCAGTCTCTTGTTGTAGCACTAGTAAGTTTTGCTTCTTGTAGAATATCCAAGGAAGATACCTTCATCAAATCTTGTATCAAAATTTTCTAATTTTTTTTCATCTATTCTAATATAACATTTGCTTCCAAACACTCTAAAGTATTTGACAGTAGGAATCCTTCCATATCACAACTTATAGGGAGTATTTGCATTGTTTTCTCTTGCTTGAACTCTATTAAGAATGTAGACAGTATTATGAATTGCTTCTCTTTAGTAGACTTCCAGTATGTTTTCCTCTTTCATCATCATTCTTGTAGCTTCCTAAACAATCCTATTTTTCCTTTCAACCACTCCATTCTATTGAGGAGTCCTAGGGGAAAATAAATGCCTCTTTATTCCACGATTCTCACAAAAATTGTTAAAATAATTGGAGGTGAACTCTCCACCTCTGTTAGACCTCAAACACTTGATTTTTATATCCATTTCATTCTAATCCATAACTTTGAATGCTTTAAACTTATCTAGAGCTTTTAATTTTTCTTTGAGAAAAAAACCCATGTCATTCTAGAATAATCATCAATAAATAGAATGAAATACCTGTCACCTTGAAGAATTCTTACTCTGGTAGGACCATAAAAGTTTGTATGCACCAGCTCTAATAGTCTAGTAGTAGATTATTCTTTGACTTTGAAACTTCTTCTTGATTGCTTCCCAATCTAGCATTCCTTGCAGACAACATTGATGGGCTTTGTAACCTTTGGCAGATCTCTCACAACTTAAACTTAACTGATCCTCACTAGGCTATCAAAATTGGTGTGACACATCCTTCTATACCATAGCCAACTTTCATTAATTTGAGTCATAAAGTGATAACCATCAACAGCTTTAAGTTGATAAACATTTCCATTTGTCCTTTTTCTATTAGCAGCCATAGTTTCAGAGCCTTTTCTAATCTCACATCCATCATCTTGAAACATAAGATTATATGCTTTGCCACACATTTGTACAACACTTAATAGGTTATGCCTTAAACTCTTAATATAAAGAACATTATTTGTATTATGCTTGCCATCAAAACTGATTGATCATTTTCCACATATCTTAGCAGATGTATCATCTCCAAACTTTACTATACCTCCTTCATATTTCTCAAGTTTAACAAACTTACTTTTGTCATCGGTCATATGATTTGAGCATCCATTTCCAATAATCTAGTAGTTCTTCTCCTTTCTATCATGAAGAGCATTCACCATAGCATTGTGACCTATTTCCAGAGCACTTTCCTTCATACATCTCTTAGAGTTAGAAGAATTAGATTAAAATTTCATAGCGATGAAAAAGCATTCACTATCCTCATCATCCCCATAGTCAGATTCATCATCAGATATATTGGCAACTTCTCTAACATAATAGCTTTTATTAATTGCTTTACCTTTGTTTTCTTTGTTCTTGTCATCTCTATTTCGACATCTTGAAGCATAATGACCTATCTTTCCACAACTAAAACATTTGAAAGGTAGCTTACCTCTATATTTACCAATACCCTTTTTCATTCTCCTCACAAAGTTTGTTTCTACATCATCAAGATCCTCTTGATCTGATTCTTCAATCTTTTCTAATTTTTTAGCCTTAAAAGCAGTCTCAACTTTTGCATTACTTGGACCAAATTATCTCATTTCAAAAGAAAATAAAGCACCATACAACTAATCTCTAGAATATTTTTTTAAACCTTGAACTTCCTCAATAGCATAAACTTTATGGCTATAAGATTTAGGAAGAGTTCTTAGTACTTTCTTTACCACTTCTTCTTCAAGTTTTCCACCAAGACCTTTGATGGAATTGACAACTTCATCCACCTTCTACATGTAGCTTATAATGTTTTCATCTTCAGACATCCGTAGGTTCTTAAATGTGATCTTTAGATTTTACATCTTAGCTTGCTTGACCTTATCATCTCCTTCATAAATACTTTCCAACCTTGTCTAGATATCTCTAGCAAATTTCAAATTCATAAGTTTCACAAGTTCAGTGTTATAAATACCACTTAAAAGAGCATACCTTGCTTTACCATTATATGGATTGAAACAAGCTCCTATAGCTTGGTATGAAATATTGGATAGGTACTTGATACAACAAGGATTCAATAAAGGTACCACAAATAGTAATCTTTATTTCAAATTTGAAAAAGATCAAATTTTGATTGTGGTTATATATGTTTATGATATAATCCTTGGAGGAAATGAAGCTATGCATAATTTTTTTATAGAATATATGCATAAAGAGTTTGAAATGTCTATGTTTGGGGAATATTCATTTCACAATCAAAGTATGTTAATGAAATTTTGAAGAATTTTGGAATGGAAGATTCTAAACTGGTATGTACTCCTACGGTTATCGGTTGCAAGCTAAGTAAGAATGATGAATCTCCTAAGGTTGATCAAAGCAAATATAGATCAATAATTGAAGGAATTCTATACCTAACTGCTACTAGACTGGATATCATGCATGTAGTTTATCTTGTGGCTAGATTTCAAGAAGATCATAGAGAGTTACATGTTGTAACAATGAAGAGGATATTTAGATACTTGAAGGGTACTCTGAAAAAATGGTTTATGGTATCTAAAGGATATTGATTTTTCTTTGAGTGCTTATAAAAATGTAGATTGGGTAGGTTGTGTGGATGACATGAAAAGTACAAGTGGAGGTGCATTCTTTCTTGGATGAATATTGGTGTCTTGGCTAAGCAAGAAGCAAGATTCAATGTCTTTATCTACTACAGAGGCATAATATATTACAACATCTTGTTGCACACAGGTGTTATGGATAAGGAAAAACTTGAAGGATATCATAGAACTATATATGATGAACCAATTTCTATCTTATGTGACAATATAAGTGCTATTAACATTTCAAAGAATTTAGTGATGCACTCAAGGACACAACATATCTCAATCTTGTATCACTTTTTGAGTGAGAAGGTTGTAGAGAATGAAGTGAAGCTTGAGTATGTGCCTACAAAGGATTAGGTTGTTGATATGTTCACTAAGGCTCTTCCTAAGGATACTTTTGAGTATCTTTTGGAGAAGTTAGGGGTTATTACCCCTCCTTCCTTGAACTAGATGCATAAGGATATGCATCAGTCTAGTGGATTTCAAGATTCATTCTTTGTTCTGGATTGATGTTGGAGGCTACCTCTTAGGGGGAGTAGGTAGTGGCATTGTTGGTTGTTGTAGTAAGGGGGAGTACACATTGGTGTAGGTTGGTGTTGTCATTTTTCAGTGGTGATTGCTGGTTGATACAGTATGTTGTGTGCTCTTAAGGGGTAGTATGTAGAGTAGTAAAGAGAAAAGGTAGTTGCAAAAAATTTGTTGTCCCTTAAAGGTATTGCCTTTGGGAGAGAGAGAGTATGTATGATGTCAAAGGGGGAAAGGGATGCAAATATGTTTTCCTTTTCCATTGATGTCAAAGGGGGAGAGAGAAATTAATGTGAAAAATGATTAGTTGAAAAAGGGGGGGAAAGAAATTAATGTGAAAAATAAAGGGGGAGAGTAAAGGAGAGTATGATGTAAGGGAGCAGTATGTTGGTGATTAGAGCTGTTATGTTTGAAGTTGATAGTTTTTCACATCATATGTTGCCATCAATGAAAAAGGGGGAAATTGTTGCAAGTATGAGTAGTTGGTATTGTCATTGATGTCAACAATATTATGTCTATGTTGTCATTAATTTCAACTAGTGATGGTTGAGAAGTTGTGTTGATGATTTGATTAGTTTCATTATTTTGTCATTAGTAAGTGCTACTGATGTCAACCTGTAGTATTGCTTTGATAAGATTCTATTTATGGATGTTGTTTGGATGAGTTGTTGTGTTGTAGATGGTTTGGTGATGATGAGGAAGTGTTGAAGGTGATGATAATGTGTTTTTGGTGCTTGGTTTCCAAGTGCTTTTGAGAAAATTTGAATAAAAGAGGAAATAATGTGTTGTAGAGGTGTTCTGTCATATAGAGTGGTGTTTTGGTTTTGCTCCACATTTCTTTTGTGTTGAAGATATACTTGTGCAGTTCATATATGTTGATCAGAGGTGTTCATAGGTATTATATCAAAAATTTATTGTTCTAAATTGTTGTACAAACGAAGTTTTTTTCACCAATGTGTGAACTGTGTTGTAGTGTTGTTTGGGAGAAATGGATTTGTTCTGCATTTCTCCAAAATTTGGTTTTTGGAACTATGATTATGGAAGTGTGTTGATAAGGTTTGTATCTACCTATAGTTAAATTTTTTCATGGTTTGATGCTCCACAAGTTGATTTTTTGAGTTACAGTGTGTAGAAGATTATCTAGGTGAATAGGATGAGTTTGTTCGTCAAGTGAAAGTTGTTGTGAAGGAATTTGTTGGATTTTAGGGTGTTTGTGGAATATTATAGATTGTGTTTAAGTGTTGTGTGTGGTTTGCGAGTCATATTTTGGTTTGAGGAAGAATCAAATTAAATGTTAATGGTGTTTACACAAGTTCTGCAAACCTTGGGTGTTTACATTAATTGTGGATTTTCTGTGGTGATTATGGAAGCATGGTGTGGTGTATATATATGATTTGGGTCCAAGTTAAGATGTCGTGTGGTTCACTTTCATTCCTTTCCACTGTGGGAATGATTAGTGCCAACCTAATATGAATTTTCATGGGTGAGGTGCATAGATGACCTTGGAGAATGTTTTCAAGGTTGAAGAAGGTATAAATAAGTGTTGTATTGATGGAGGATTGAGTGTAGAGTGTGTTTTGCGAATTACAAAGTTGTGAAGTGTGAATTTGTGAAGTTTAGTATGATATTTAATGAGTTAGACTACTGGAAGAAGTGAGGAGAAGGTGTCTACAATCTTCAAAAAGGATGCAAATGTGTTGGTGATGTTGTGGTAGAATTTTCTATTGCATTGAGATGGATTTCTCACTGTAACATTCTTCTTTCTTCTTTTCTATAATTTGGTAGTGAGCTATTGGTAGTGAGACCTTCTTTTTTTGGCCAATGAGCCATCTAATAGTGAGCCTTTTGTATTTGGTGTTGCAATTAATTTATATTGTGAGGTAATCCTCACCGTGGTTTTTCCCTTCTTGGGTTTTTTAAATTTTGTGTTCTAGTGTGCATGGTGTTGATGTGTTTCAATTTTTGTTATTTTCTTTCATTCAAAATAATTCTAACATATTAAGGGTCAATTAATTTGATGTGGATTTGAATTTTAATAAGGTTTTTTGATGTTTTAATGTACAACTGATTCACCCCCCTCTCATTTGTCTTGTGCATTCAAAAAACATATGGTTACTTATTGAAGGAGAAATGATATCATTTTTAATCTTTGATATTACCTTGGATTTGATAGCTTATAAATATAAATTAACTTAAAATCAAGTAACAACCAAATCAAGCATTGTGGTGGTTCTCTCTAAGTAGACTCACTTTTTTTATTGGTCAATTCATATAAAGTATCTATTATTGCCTAAAACTTCCTTGACCAAGTATTTTTCCTCGAAGGTATTTCTAAATACATTATCTTTAATTGTGACCCCACCTTCATAGGTAAATTTTACCAAGAATTATTCAAGTTATAGGGAACAAAATTAAAAATAAGCTTGATATATCACTTTTAAATTGATGATCAAATAAATAAAGTCAACAAATTATTATATGCTTATTTATGTTGATTTAATTCAAAATAATAAACTCAATGGGAATTTTTACCTCTTATGGAATTATAGTGAAAAAACTTTCATTCTCCTACCAAGATGATGCCATACATGGAACTATGTGTGGCCAACCTTTTCCATCCCTCACTTCCTACTTACCAAGTAGTTCAAAAGTATATACTATAGATTCAAATCTTAGCAACTAAGAGTATCTCCTCTAAACTCTTAAGGAAAACTTGGCCTTGGATTAAAAATATATGAAATAATAGGTAGATTAACACAATTTTTAGCATATAATCACTATTCAGGGGAATTTTTCAATTTTTTATTCATGCATATAAGTAAATCTCCCTCAAGCTCATACGTCAAAAAAAGTTAACACTAAAAATTTGTGGATACTTTTGGATACTACAACCTAGCATGTTCACAATTGATTTCACTTCCTTGAATTAGATAACAAAGGATCTATTGTCCTTAACCTATAAGCTATTTTGGACCAATAATCACACTAAATTTGTTACTACACCATCATAGAGGTTTTGATCTAGTGGTAACGATTGTAGCTAAAAAATGTCATTTATCAATCTCTTTACCAAATTCAACAATAGTTTCCATAGTTCAAGCCTTGAAGACAAGGATTTTAAAGGTTGAGACCATTTTAGGACCCTTATAATTATAATAATTTAATTATTTAGTTAATATTATAGTGTTTATTTATTCCATATACATCACATGAAGTTGTAATAAATAATGAGTTCATATGACATGGTTAGATTCATTCACATTGGTTGTAACTCACAAGTAAATCCTTGTGAGGCCTTTCTATTGATGTTATTAGAAAGAGAAGACCATTTGGGAGCATATTTTATTATAGAGCTTTGATCTTAAAGAGATTGTCCTCTCAATCTTGAGTCCTATGATACTTATTCCCTATTTATAAATATAAGCACATTTGTAGACATTCGTAGTGTAGGAAATATAAGAAAAATAATAGGTTATACTAGAATAATCAACCTAACCATAAACCATCACATGATTACATCTTTGAGAAATATTATATATTTAAAAAAAAATAGAAAGCACAACACAATGAATTTAAGAGACTATAACGTATTTTTCTAGCATTGCATGAAAACAAACACCAAATGTTTGTGGACATTTCTTGTACCCATTAAATGATAAACCAAAGAGCCCATCATGACCTTTTTTATCAAACATGTTGGGGCTCATTGAGATGAAAATTGACCAAGAGATCTAAACCACCTATGAACCTAACTATATTGACAATAAACCATCCCATTAGACCTTATGAATTAGTAGAGAACATGAGAAAGATGATATGGATGTATAATTACTATGTCAAGAGAGTCATGATTGATGATGGATCTATTGCTAAGATGGTTTCCTTGTTCCCTACTATAGAATATGGGGTACATAATGAGACTCATATTTATATGAATTGTAGTAGCTTGAGAGGTTATGACAACTTGAAAACCACTTCTATTGTGAAAACAATACTTCCCATCACTTTAGGGCCTATAATTATTGTTACAAAGTTTTATGTCATAGATAAATATATTATATACAACATAATCTTGGGATGGCCATTGATTCATAAGATGAAGGCTATATTTTCTACCCTTTTTCATGAGGTCCAAATTCTCCATATAGTATACGTGTTCATTGCTAAGGTGGATTATAATCCCTTTGACCTTTACGTAGTTAAGTAGGCCAAGAAGAAAATAAAACCTTTTCACACCCATGAGGTTTCTAGTAGTCAAAATAAAGTTAGTATGGTTAAACCTAGAGTAGAAACTAAGGATGTGGTCCCATGTAAGGAGTTTGGGTTCATATTTTTATTCTGAGGACAACCTTATGGAATTGAAAAATGTAGATACAAGGTTAATATTAATCTTTTTATATAAATAGTAGTCTAACATATACAATTGTATATTTAAATTTGGTATTGGAGAGGGGGGCTTAGAAGTTTACTCCATCAATATAGGAATTTTATGTCTATGTGATAGGCTACATGATATTTTTTTATAAATGAACTATTTTTTATCATATAGTTTTTTATTAGATTAGTAGGGAAAGGGCCCTGATCCCATTGTTATAGACAAAACTCAAAAATGAAAACAGGGTGGGAAACAACACCACCAACCTAAATAAAAAAACATGTCTAGGGTGGCATGAAGGCCAAATAACATAATAGTAACCATATAACCATTATACATAATCAAAAATAAAATATTTCTACTAGATTAATTTAAACTACAAAGACCATTTATTAGATCCACCATATGCCAGCAAGTCCAAAACCATAATAGAGCTATATGGAAATAGTAGTCTGGGACATTAAAGTGAAACAAAAAAAAATAGCAGGGTAGCCATAAACCGATAAAAGAAGAAAAGCCATTACTTGGCTTTTCCAAATAGGTCCCAATAAACACCAATTAGAGAGATATATTCTCTCTAGTTAGGTCCTTCAATCTCATCCATTTCCTTTAAGTCATCCATCTTTCCCAACTTATTCAACTTCTTAGTGATCTTAGTTTTCCTAGACACATCCCCGACCATTGCTCTACACATTAAGTTGTTCGGTACCTTCATTACACTAGTACAAAAACAATAATATATGACTAAATAAACTACTAAAATTGCATATAAATGACTAATTTTGGTCACATGACCATTAGTAGTTTATTGCCAGCCATTTATAACGTGACCAAATTTATGACTAAACTATTTTAGTCATTTATCTAGTCATTTATTTAGTCATTTATTTGGTCATTTATTTGGTCATTGATTTAGTTATTGATTTAGGTGTTAATTTAGTCATTTATTGTTGTTAATTGGTCATTTATTTAGTCATCGTAGTGATTTATTTAGTCATATATTTAGTCATTAATTTAGTCATTGATTGTTGTTAACTGGTCATTTATTTAGTCATTACTTTAGTCATATATTTAGTCATTGTAGTCATATATTTGGTCATTGTATTCATTTATTTTAGTCATAGTAGTAATTTATTTAGTCATGGTTTAGTCATTTATTTGAGTGAATCAATGATTCAATTTATAAATCAAATCTAACTTAATTAATTCTCACAAATTTATGCATACAAACTTCAAATATCATAGATATGCAATTTTTTTTTTGTATTGGATTAACATAAAAAAAATACAATCAACAAACAATTTTATGCATATAAAGCTCAAATATCATAGATATTAAAATGTGTTTTTTTTATTGCATGAAAAAAAAAGAATATACAAACAACAAATAGCTGCATAACCAAAGGAATTACAAACAACATACAACTGCATAAACAAAGATTCAAGAAATACATCCTTCACTGCACTCTTGGTTGCCATGGAAGACAAATCCAAGATACGATACAAATGCTACAAACATTGAAGGGAGAAAAGACATGAAAATATATGGTAAATGTAGTTATATTATTTATGGTGTATATATTGCCCAATTTAGAGCAACCTTTCCCTCCCATTCTAGCTGGACAATCCTTGAGAGAAGATTGGAAGGATTCGAATGAGAAGGATGGCAACTTCATATCTAGAAATCTCACTGGTCATGGTAAGATGGAAGTAAAGAGTGCATGTTCACCTCTCCAATTTGATGAGTTGTAACCTAAAAATAAGATTTCAATGAGGGTTTTAGAATATATTTATTAAAATGAAAATACAACCAAGATCTAATAATGAGCACATTTAGTTGATGCTTAAATCGTTAAAATTTATGCTTGCTACTCTAAGTACTGTTATTAATCTTCACCAATAATCAGAAGTAGATAACAAGCAAACTTTTGGGAGGATGTCTAGCTCCTCCTAGGTCCACTTATTAGCCTACACCATATGATGAATATTAAATCAAACAAGAAAAATGACACCAATAATCTAGTAGTAAGAAAAACAAGAACTTCAAAATTAGAAGCTCAGATTAGCTAATGACTCTCCTAGGGAGACAAAGGAACAATGCAAGGATGGACTATTGTGCATATTGTACAATGATATATGCTATTCCAAAGAAGTGTGAGCTATTGAGCCAATGTCTTTTCCTTTGTCCTTATCAAATTTATAATAAAGAACATGCCCATAATTTTACAATTTTTTGGGAAACATAGGCTATACATTTTTGTGTCTGTATGTTTGGTTTCTATTTTTTACAATAAATGCTACTTCTATACATGTAAATTTTTTGTGTTGAATATATGATTAAATGAAAAATATCCATTATCAACTCTTGTAATTTCAATGGTTTACGTACTTGACAACACTCGATAAACTAAAAATTTAATGTGATACATGTAGCTTCATTAAATGTTGCCTGTTTATTTTTCATAGAAAAACTTAATCAAACAACCCTGAACTTGAATTATAAACAAAATAAAAAAATAAATAATTTATGGAAAATCATTAGTGTCCAATAAGAGAAATAATAGTGACAACTATGGGGATCCATTTGTTTTATTTACTCATTTTGTTAGAAATTCAAACTGTGTAACTTTATCAAACTAAGCTAAATATTCAATTTAACATTTTGTTAGAAATTTAACACTATTGGCCTAACATTACTACATCAGGGGAGCTCCCCTCATAGCTCCACCGATATACCAGTGAAAGTAGATCACAACACAAATATCGACATAACAACACTCCATCAAGTAGACTTCCAAAGGACTATCCCTGATGTACCAACAGGGTCAACAAAGGTGAACACATTGGAGTAACATAAGTGTATTTGTGGAACAAATTCTATCATTTCCCCGATGGCTCAAATAAATTGGCAGCACTAGAAAATATCATCGGAATATAAAACAATGTCCCACCGATGGGGCGATACACTATACAATAGGGAGATTCAACATGTACAACTTTTGGTCATTGAACTAAAAAATAGCATCTCATGGATACTTCAGACTAGTTCATTTTATTTGATGTGTTTGGGAAGTCAATGTAAAAAACAAAGGAGCATATGAAAAGGTATTATAAAAGGGGTAACACCAAATACTTATGAATTGAATCCGATATAAATGATTCATGGAACCCATAACTAAATTATTAATTATTCATGAACACTCAAAAAAAGAGACAAAAAGAAATAAATCAAAATGAAAGTGCAAACAAATTTGCTTTGTTAGGAGTCTTTGATCTAGTTTCAAGCTAACACTAGAGCCTATCACCACTATTAATTAAGAACATTCATATTTCCCACAACTCTTCAATCCATTATTAACAAGAGAAAAATATTCATACTAAACAAGTAATGTATTTCTATCATATTAGATAGAACATAAGGGAGAAACTCACTGTAATCCTCCATATTTTAAAAAGAATTTTGAAAAATCAAGTGTGTGTTCATCAGGAGAATGGGATACACACATGAAAATACCATATACAATATGCACAAGTGAACTGTAGATTTTTGGCACCAATGCACTTCTCTAGCTCTTCTAGGGTTTTTCAGCTAAAAGGAGAGAGGTAGGGACAAAAATGCTAAAGGGTTCATTAAAATTATGTTATGTATGATGTTATCTAAGTTAAATGAAGTGAAATAAATGCAAGTAAGTGATCTATATGACTAATTATGAGTTCAAAACTAAGATTTAGGCTATGTTGGAAAACACACTATGATATGCAAAAATGAACTAAAAGATGAATAAATGTAAAATAGAAAGAGAAAGGATGACTCAGAGTGCACTTGGGAAATATTTGAGGAATCTAGGTAATGGTTTGAATGCTATATGAAATTACTGAAAATCAATAGTGGGACTCATTCACCCAGGGTGGTGAATTAGTCTTGCTACTGGTGAAAAATTTTTGGAAGCAAGTTTTTGACTATCGGGATCCAAAATTTGACAAAACCTATATTTTCAGTCTTAAGGTGGGACTCATTCACCACTAGTGGCGAATATGTCCTCTCCCAAAATTCTAAGAAATTAGGAGACAACTCTGTAACACTAGATTTGGAAATGTCTGCTTGTCGGGTTGCCGAAGTCAATTCTGCTGGAAATGTAGAGAAAACCTTCTCCAAGCTTGAATTATGATTGATTTGACTTGAAGCACCTAGTTGACTTGTTGGCCAATATTCAATCACCTAAATGCTTGTTAAATCTGCATACCTAGGTTTGCAAACACACATACAAGAGGGGAAAAATGGTTAACGATTAGCAAATAGGGGTTTGCCTTGGTCAAATGCCACTATGGTAATTAAATCCTTAATGAAATAATGAAATGCAAGAGAATGATAAACAAATAACATGCAAATGCTATCAACTTACCAAACCCTTATTGATGAAAATATGAAATTGTATCAATGGATGCTCCACAATGCTTGAATAGTGGTTGATTTGATGTTGTAAGATGCTTGAATGCTTGAGTGAATAGGTGAATGAGTGAACTTGATGAATGGGGGTTAGAATGGATGTAAAAAAACTTATCTATACATTCTTGTTCCTTAGTAACCCATTAATACCTCATCACAAGATGACATCAAGTGATTTTGGAGAAAAATCTGAAAGGAAATTTAAAATATTTTGAATTTTGAACCAAGGGGGACTCATTCACCACCCATGGTGAATGGGTCGCACCTAGGACCTGAAAATGGGTGTTGGGAATTATCTTGTATTTAATGCTGTTTTTCAAGTTTACATTCAAAAATACACTTAATTAAAGCTTTTAAGGGCATAAAAGGGTCAAATAAAGCATAAGAAAGGTATAAATAGTGAAGTTGTACCTATAAAAGTGTGAAATCTTGTTACATGACTTTACAACACTTCAAAATATGACTTGATTAGTAATGAAAAGATGATTTTTAGGTGAATTGCAATGAATAGAGTCTAGAAGAGTCTAGAAATGTTTTACAAAGCTTCACAACACCTTCTCAAGACATCATTATTTGAATTTTAGTACATAAATATGCATGTTCAAGCCACATTACAATATAAAATCAAATAAAAATGGACCAAACATCATGAAACAAGACCTAAAAGGGCATGAAAATGACAAGGGGCCATTTTTCTATGACACATTTAGCCCCCACTTTAGTGAGAGGATCAACTTGCTTCAAACTCACACTAAAGTAGCCACGGTCATTGAGACGAGGGTTCAAATGCACTTACATTAGCAAGATGGAATGACAACAATCAAAAGGGATGATCAAGCCCCCAGGATGAAGATCCCATCACAAACCAAGCATAAGAACAAAGGAACACGCAAATTTTGAGAATCAGATGAAGCTTCGATCATCTGTCCAACTAATTGTGGATTAGATCTAGGCTGATTGAGAGTGTATACTCACTCTGGGGTGACAGAACTCATGGTAGTCCGTCGGGTGAGAAGGCCCAAGTATACTCACTCTGGGGCCACAAAACTTCTGGTTGTCTGTAGGGTGAGAAATCCCAAAAAGAGGAGATACATACGCTAGTTGGTATGCACTCACAAACACAAAGGTGGCTATGGGGAAATTCATACTGCTAGATGGGCTTCCCACTCAACCATATCAAAGTTATACCTTCTGATAACTTTAACAAGGCACCAAGGGGAAAATGTCGG
The DNA here is from genome assembly GCA_007258455.2 of Sequoia sempervirens. Lineage (NCBI taxonomy): Eukaryota > Viridiplantae > Streptophyta > Pinopsida > Cupressales > Cupressaceae > Sequoia > Sequoia sempervirens. The sequence continues at coordinate 528,082,683 of VDFB02271358.1, read as the reverse complement.
TTCGTGCTTCATGAGACAAGCAAAGCTTCATATGCTTAGAACTCATGAACAAAAAGGAAGGTACCACAGGGATGCAAGTTGTGTTATGCAAGGTGGAAAAAATACAAAAAATGTAAAATGTAAAAGATGTCTAAATGAGTCTTGTTAAGTTCATGCAAGGTTAGTCACTTAGGGAACATTGTGTCTAATATCTCCAAGAGAGGACCAACCAAAGAGTAGTATATTCACAACTTAGGGGATGCAGTGTGTCACATCAAGCCACCAAGAGGAATGTAATATGCTAAGATAGATCACACTTATGAAGGCCATCACACCCAATGTCATCCACAAAGTGAAAAACACATCATATGAATGACAAGGCTACACTAGGAACCAAGAATACAAATGAATTAATGGTAATGTATGCCCCCTAGTTTAAAGGGATTTCTACACATCGTTATGTGAGCAATTACTTTAAAGTAGAAAAGGAAAGAAAATGCAAAAGGAAAAGAAGACATGAGAGCCAACTTGGAAAGCCCTATGCCAAGTCATATGTTTCAAAGTTAGGCTGTGTCATTTCAATGAAAATGAAAAGAAAAGAAAGGGAGTTGTGCCCCAGAAAAGAGCACACCAGACAGATCTATGGTTTTGGGGTCAGTATGTTCGTTGCTGCAATGTTTTTATTAAAGAGCTCAAAACTGTCATCATTCCCCAAAGCACATAGAACTAGAATAATTACACAAAGAGAGAAAAAACAAAAGGAAAAGAAAGTGTGTTTTGGGTCAAGATGGAAGATACATTTTGGTTTCAATGCCTTACATCATCCCAAAAAGGAAAAAGACAAAGTAAAAAGGAAAAGGGACTGTTTGGGTCAACATGGAAGAGACATAGGGTGTCTCAACAATTCATGTCATCCCCAAAAGGAAAACACAAGTGAAAATAAAATGGAAAGGTCAACGGAAAAGAAAATGCTTTTGGGTCAACATGAAGGAGACATTGCGGTCTTGATGCCTTGCATCATCCACAAAAGGAAAAAAGGAAAAGGACCTTTTGGGTCAACATGGAAGAGACATAGGGCATCTCTATGCTTTGCATCATCCCCAAAAGGAAAACACAAAACAAAAGAGAAAAATAAAATGCACGACATATAGAAGAAGAGAGGTACAAATAGAAGAAGTGTACAATGAGAGAGAATATCAAATGCATGTTACGGGGGAACACGATACACACATACAAGCAAATGGAAAGTAAAAGTGAAAGGAAAATAAATTCTGGAAGACTAGTCAGGTGAATGCAAGTCAACCATCTAACAATTCATCTGCCTCCCAATCATGTTTAGTATAATGCGAGCGCGGTTGTCTATCCAAAGGAAGAATTGCAAGCGTTGAACTAGGAGTTGTACCAGGTTCTTCACTTGGTTGAGAGGATTTATCATTTAAGCTCATGGTAGATGAAAATAAAGAGTTTAGATCATTGTGTACTTCTTCATCTATTTTTTCTATCATTGCTTTATCATCGTCATCATCAAGATTGATGATGATGGGAGGATGAAGGGTTATTTCCAACGAAGGATGTATCAAAAGTTGTGGCTGTTGGATTGGACTATCTTGTGGCGGGTCAGGAGAAGGAGGATGGTCATCTATTATTTATGTCAAAGGTGGAGGTTGATTTTATTTATGTTCTTCTATGCAAGATTGACAGGCAAGGAGATGACGATGACGCCTACGTTCTCTAGCACCACAATTTTTTTTAATTTTTTTTTTAAGATGTTGAGGTGTAAGAGTAGATTGATTCATCATAGGTTATTATGCTTCTGAAGGGGGAAGAACAAAAGAAACTGAAGAGGAAGGTTCAATCAATTTCTCTTTATATTTATACACTTGTTTAATTTGAGGAGGTACAATGGGATTGGTTTCATTTTCCCTTGGTCATTTAAACAATGGCAGTGAAGTGTCTAAGGGTGGTTGTTCATGAGGTTGTATGGTTTGTTTGATGTCGGACTTAGGCTGAAGCATGGTTTTGTCTATGATAGGAGGAGCGGAAGTGGACGGGGACATGTTACAAAGAGACAATTTGGCTATGCAGTTGGCTTTGAACTTTTGATAGGTTACGAAAAATAAGTCCTCTCGAGGGGTGATGGGTTCTATAGGTTCAAGCCAGAAGGATTCTAAGGAAAAATTTCCTTTAAAGGATAATGGATTAGAGCCACTATGGTGTATGGTAAATATTTCATTTCCATGTGGATACTTCAAACACTTGTGGACCACTGATGAGACCAATTTCATTGAGTGAAGCCAAGGGTGGCCTAGCTACAAACGAAATTGATTTGATTGTGGAATAATTGAAAATGTTACATCTAAAGTTTTTTCTCCTATCTATAAGGGGAGTACGATTGATCCAATCATAGTGCATGCAAAACTAGTATGTTTCTTAATCCATGTAGTTGGGTTGTTATAATAATCTTGATAGAGATCATGTAATACTAAAAAATCTTCTGTGATCACATTCTCACCACAAGCGGGATCTATTAATATCCCATTGGTGGGCTTATCATAGATTCTACCGGCTATGTAAAGAGGACCATCAGGAAGTTTTTGAAGTATATCTTTAGCAGAAAAATTGATATCAAGAGATTTATTGTTTTGGCCCTTATGACGGATAATGTCTATTGTACCCACAAGTTTATCCATAGGATTAACTTGGGTAACAATGGGAGTTATATCATGTTGTTCACTATTTGTATTAACATTCATTACATTAGTGTTTGAAGGTTCACTAGCCTTGACAAATGAGATATTGTGTTTAGGCATGGGATTGGTGAAGATTTGTAAATTCTAGTTAGGGGGTGCAACAAACTTATTACCTTGATCATTAACACCCATAATGGACAAATGGCCTGAATCAATGAGGTCTTGGACTAAATGTTTTGGACGCTTGCAGTGTTTGGTGTCATGTCCATTTTGGTGACGAAAATGACAATAAGCATTAGGTTTGAAGTTGGATGGTAATGGATGGGTGGGATCAAGTGGTTTAATGGGTGGAAAAGTGATCATGTGTTGCTGGAGAAATTGGTTCATTATATTATGAAGGGTATTAGGTAAGGGAGTAAATTGTCTCTTTGGGTCTCCATAGGAATAAGGCACTGCCACTTGGTTTTGAATTGGTTGGGTTGGTTGCGATTGTGGTTGAGGAGGTGTATTGAACTATAAAAATCCTCTATTTGGTTTGTGAAAGTTTTGATTGTTGGTTTGATTGTTGTGCTTAGGATTTTTAGCTCGGTTAGAAGTCAATTTTGAATCATGACTTGAACTGAGTTATGGTATTCACACATGGTTGTGGATAAGTGCATGAACAAAGGGAATTTCATCATAGTTAACTTATATTGAAGGTTTGTGTGTAAGTTTTCAATAAACATCTTTTGTAGATGTGAAACAATAATTTTTACATCTACTTGAGCATACAATGACTGATAACATGAAATGAAATCGGTGATTTTCTCATCGACATTTTGTCTACAACACTTTAGGTTAGGCATTGTCTTTTTAGGGATCATATGAACTTGGAAGTGACTTATGAAGGCATCTACAAGCTCATTGAATGATCATATGAAATGATTGGGCAAGTTGGAAAACCACTCTAGTGCAGTATCTTTCAAGGTCCTTGGAAAAAGTTTGGCTAAGAGTTTATCATCAAGGAAAAAATCACTGCATAAAGCTATATAAGCATTAACATGGTTGATAGGGTCTCCTTTACCACCATATTTCTCAAAATAAGGCATTTCTATCCCTTGTGGCATCTGTGTGCATAATATTTCTAAAGATAAGGGGCTACTATGAACATGGTATGTGGGTGGAGCAGTTTGACCTTGGCTAATGGTGGAAAGTTGTTGCATGGATGAAATGGTTATAAGCAGTTGTGTAAGAATAGGGTTGGGGTAAGTGGTTTGAGGTGGAAGGGAAAATGGTGATGGACTGTATGCGATGTGAGGGGAACTGAAAGGAACACTAGGAGGGGTGAAGGTAGTGGAAGGGACTTGAGATGCCACTAGAGAACTAGGAATGCTATTTGGAATTGGGAAAGAAGGGACCACATAAGTAACCTGGTGCATAGCTGTGGTGACTTGTAGAGTGCTATAATTTGGTATGGATGCTATGGTTGAAGGGGGAGGAACTTGAGGTCCTCCTTGGCTTACAACAATGTTTGCTAATTGGGTATTAGAAGAGGCATGTTTATTGTAAATCTCAACAATTTTCTCCATAACTTGCAAGCATCACTTTCAATCAAATGATGAAGGTTTTCTATCATGGGTATGGCAATGGTGGAAATGTTTCCATGTCAGGTTCACCAAAATGAACCAAATATTTTTTGGCACCAATGCACTTCTCTAGCTCTTCTAGAGTTTTTCACCTAAAAGGAGAGAGGTAGGTCCAAAAATGCTAAAGGTTTCATTCAAATTATGTTATGTATGATGTTATCTAAGCTAAATGAAGTGAAATAAATGCAAGTAAGTGATCTATATGACTGATTATTAGTGAAAAATAAGATTTAGGCTATGTTGGAAAACACACTATGATATGCAAACAATGAATTGAAAGATGAATAAATGCAAAACAAAAAGAGAAAGGATGAATCAGAGTGCACCTAGGAAAGATTTGAGGAATCTGCAATGGTTTGAATGCTATCTGAAATTACTAAAAATCAACAGTGGGGCTCATTTGCTTAGGTTGGAAAATTAGTCCTGCTACTGGTGAAAATTTGTCAGAAGCAAGTTTCTGACTGTCGGGATCGAGAATCTGACAAAACCTAGATTTTAAGTCTTAAGGTGGGACTCATTCACCTCTGGTGGTGAATCAATCCTCTGCCAAAATTTTTAGAAATCAGGAGACAACTCTGCAACGCCAGATCTAGAAATGTCTGCTTGTCGGGTTGTTGAAGTCAATTCTATAGGAAACAAAGAAGAAACCTTCTCCAAGCTTAAAATATGATTTATTTGACTTGAAGCACCTAGTTGACTTGTTGACCAATCTTCAATCACCTAAATTCTTGTTAAATCTACATACCTTGTTTTTCAAACACACATGCAAGATGGGAAAAATGGTTGAGGGTTAGCAAATAGGGGTTTTCCTTGGTCAAACCCCACTTTGGTAATCAAACCCTTAATGAAATAATGAAATGCAAGAGAATGATAAAAAAATAGCATGCAAACGCTATCATTTTACCAAACCCTTGTTGATGAAAATATGAAATTGTATCAATGGATGCTCCACAATGCTTGAATAGTGGTTGATTTGATGTTTAAGATGCTTGAATGCTTGAGTGAATAGGTAAATGAGTGAACTTGATGAATGGGGGTTAGAATGGATGTAAAAAAACTTATTTATAAACTCTTGTTCCTTAGTAGCCCGTTAATACCTCATCACAAGCTGACATCAAGTTATTTTGGAGAAAAACCCGAAAGAAAATTTAAAATATTTTGAATTTGAACCAAGGGGGACTCATTCGCCACCGATGGTGAATGGGTTCCACCTAGGACCTGAAAATGGGTGTGAGGAATTATCTTGTATTTAATGGTGTTTGTCAGGCTTACATTCAAAAATACACTTAATTAAAGCTTATAAGGGCATAAAAGGGTCAAATAAAGCATAAAAAGGGATAAATAGTGAAGTTGTGCCTAGAAAAGTGTGAAATCTTGTTACAAGACTTTGCAACACTTCAAAATAGGACTTGATTAGTGATGAAAAGGTGATTTTTAGGTGAATTGCAATGAATAGAGTCTAGAAGAGTGTAGAAATATTTTACAACACTTCACAACACCTTCTCAAGATGCCATTATTTGAATTTTAGTTCATAAGTGTGCATGTTCAAGTCACATTACAATATAAAATCAAAGTAAAATGGACCAAACATCATGAAACAAGACCTAAAAGGCCATGAAAATGACAAGGGGCCATTTTTCTATGGCACAACAAGTAGTTATACAACCACTTCAAGGATGAAATGAGATTAAAATGTATGAAATGCTTACAATTATTATCAATCTTAACTACAACACACAAGGCATACAAAATGCACACACTATTTCTAAAGAACAAATAAATTCATTCACTTAATTCAAATATATAAATACAATTGTGGATTCAAAACAAGATCATCTCTAGTTGAAGGAACAACTCATAATGAACAAAGGACCAGTGTGTCTCTAGAAAACAAGCAGAGCCAATAGAACCAAATATGAATAGTATAAATATAAATAAATGTAACTACACAAAAGAGAGTAAGGAATGACTTGTAAAGTGTAGAGAAGGTGTGAGTTAGCAACAAATTGTGTTTGTAACAATTTCTGAGCTTCAATTATATTCATTTGATGCAATACCTAACATAAATGCATTGTTAAAATAGAACTAGAAATGGAGAAACATAAGCATTGAATAATATGCAATGTAATACAATCTCTCAATTTTTCTCCCCAACCATTGAAAAAAAAAAAAAAGTTCAAATCCCTTTTAGATAATTAACTAAATGCATAGCTAGAAAAATGGAACACCTTAAATTATGCCAACAACATAGGATGTGTTGATAGCAATGCGAACAGGCCATTTGCACCTTGTAAAAATGAATTCAAATACCTTGAATCCAAATATGTAGCTAAAATAAATTATCATGCAGTTGTGTATATTGAGAGAAAGATGGCTCAAATAAAAAACTTACTTCTCGGACACCAATATTAATAGTGTTTTCCAACTTGAAGAGAATGCCATAAATCTATTCTACAAGCAAGGAAATTGAAGGAGAGTAAAATTTAAGAGTTACAAAGAGACATTTATAGAAACCAATGAGGATTTTACATGTAACATAGACAAACCTATGTGTTCTTTGAAATAAAAATACCCAGTAGTTGTTGTTCATCCATCACCTTTATATTGTGGTCTACTACATTGACCTAAACATGCAAAAATTAAGCATTTACAATGTAGTACAATCAATATGCAGTATATCCTATAAACATTGCAAGAATCCAGTACAATCCATATGCAGTATACATTGAAATAGTCTATCAAGAAAGTACCAAGGAATACCAAGTCTAATGTTTATTTACCAATAGAAATGCAGTTACAAGGACTACATATGCAATTAAAGAACTTACTGAAGCACATATGGGATTTTCACCAGTTACTTCACATTGCCAAAGGACCTATAGCACATGAATGAGAGAATCATGCAGGTAATCCAAATTTTTATTGGTATAAAAATTAAAAGCCAAACCTGCTCAAAATAAAAACCACTAGAAAAATTCTTTTATAGTTGCATACCTTTATATCTTAGGTTTTCCTTTATGTTGTTTAATAATTGCTTACCTACATATAAATAAGTACAAGTATTTCATTTTTCAAAATCAGTATAAAATGTACTTTTTTTATACTTTATAAGTAGATACTTCATTGGAGCAAAATAGGAATTGAGAATGTCAGGTCCATTGGAAGTTAGTTATACTATAGCTCCAGAGCTCATTAAACTCCAACAATCCCCAAATGTAGCTATCATTGATGTCAGGGATGGGGAAAGGAAATTTTATGGCCACATAGCAAGTTCCTTTCACTATGCAAATGAAATATTCTATGAAAAAATCCTAAATATTTTGCAGAAGATCAAGGAAAAAGATATTCTCTTCTTTCATTGTGCCTCAAGGAAGGTACGTGGGACCTCTTGTGCTCATATGCTTGCATAAAATTTATTAGAAAATCCCTTGGTGGGATCATTAAGCATTCAAAAGATTCTTATTCTTGAAAGAGGATTTAATGGATGGCAAGTTGTAGGGCATCCAGTTTGTCAATGTAAAGAGTTAATATGTAAAGGTCACAAGTAATGGTCCTGTTCATTCCATGTAGTTGGCTGCAATTACTACTGGATCCAGTGGGGAACTTTTCTATAAATAATATGTTGTATACAAATTTGAGAATGAACCTACATAAACATTAAGCAACAATGTAAGCCAGGAGATGTGAAGTATTTTGAATGGAATATGAAATAATCTTGATTCTTGGCAAGCTTCTATAACTGCCATATGGGACAAGCTTTAAGCCTAAACAAATAGTTATGCATGATGGTTCAAATGCTTGCTTAGGTGTAAAATTTGATTACTGAACAAACTTACACTAAAGGTGTAATGTTGCATTGTGGGATAGATTGAGCCTAGAAGAAATAGATCAAAACTACTAGTCTTTCCTTACATAATCAAATAAATGAATAAATCATTCACTATCCCCTCAGACCACTGATTATATTATAGCATTCTAAAAAAGGGTTCATTGATGTCCCACAAACTCCATGAGGTTCAATAAAGACAATTCCTCAATTTTATTATAACATATGTAGGTTAAGCATTTTAGAATTAAAAGGAACTTTTTAGATTTTAATGGATCCAAGTAGTACATATGGTAAGGACCTCAGTATCAAGTATAGCTGATTTTCTACAATAGTAAAATTGACATTACATTGATATTTTGTGCTCTTGCTTATGTTGTTGAATTATTGTATGGCTGTATGATCTATACACCTTTCTTGTAGAAGTCCAACTCATATTCGAGCAGCTCCAAGCAAATAATTATACTTGATTAAATTATAATTTTATGAAAGTATAACTTCAGCTTGCATAACTGCCTTCTAGAATACTATTATTACATTATCTCAATCAGTTTAAACTTAAAGAACATGCATACCAACCATGTGACCATGCTAGTATAAAATTTTGTATCTTGATAAGAAGTTATATACATCCTCTTTGTATGCACTTATAAGCAGCTTGTACTCTGTGAGCACTACAATATTTTCTGGGTGCAACTCATCAACTAATGGGTGCATCAGCTCTTTTTAGTGACTAGAAACTATCCCACAACCCCTCAAATTAAAAGGAGATATTGATAGAATAAAGGCAAGACAATATTGTCAAGAAAAGGGAGTCAAGGGGGTTAACATTGGAAAAATGTTTCAAGTCAAAGAGACATGAACAATAGGGGGTATCATAGGAAAGTTATGTGATATCATTTGTAACATTCCCGAAGGTGTCATCCTTTGATCACTTTCATGGCATATCAACAAATCAAATGAGGAGTGTCCATTGAAGCCATTGTTGCATCAAGATAAATTAGTCATATATATTTGGCTATAGTTGAAATTTGAGATTTAGAGAGTCCATTGTAGATATTTTCTTTTCAAATCTGTTGTAGTTTCTGAGAATCTATAGAGGGACTTGAGGTTTTGGAAATATTTATAAGAACAAATTACTGTAAAATTTGTCATAAGATTCTAAACTTCTAAAAAAAATTGATGTGAAAATGTTGCCTTTTGTATGAGTGGCTGCTTGAGTTGGCTTCCCATTGTGGGTATTCCAACAAGGATTGCATCTCTCAAGTAGTTGCAAAATTTGAAGGAGGATTGGAATGTAAAAGATAAAATCAAGTCTTACGAGCTAACAAGAAAATATGATCATACAAAAGAAGATGAAGAGAAAATTGGCAAGTGTGTAAGTGGCCTTACAATTTGTGTTCATGATGAGTTAAGGATTTAGTAGATTGTATTCTATAGAAGAAGCTTATCAAATGGATTTAATACATAAGAAAATTTGTCAAGAAGAAATCAAAATGTACAGGGGAGAGATAAGGAAGGTGAAAGGAAAGTTGGTTGCAGATGTAAAGCATCTAGAAAATTGTTGGGAAATTAATCCCTATTTCAGAAAAACAATAATCTGGGATATTAGGACAATTTAAGATTGTGTGATCAAATATATTTATATTTGTTGTATTATTTCCATTAATAAACAATGTGAAACAACATGCAAGCCATATACATGAGACAAGGATTTATGTGGGAAAACCTTTTGAGAAAAAACCAACCAGGAAAAATACAACTACAATTACATTAACCAAGAAACAAATTCCAAATACATTAGTCTCTTTCACAACATATCAATTTGTAGACTACAATGTGCAACCTCCATGATCATGCTTCTTATAATCACAAAATAATCAAGCAATCTGTATAATGTGTAGAAGTGGTATTCAAATTTAAACCTTGAAGATATAGGGTTGAAACAAAACACTAATGGGATTCAAATCCCCAACTTGTGAATGCCAACCCAAGCCAACTACCATTAAGCCAATGGATGAAAAAGTGAGTGGATGGTGCCAACTACCTTGTTGAAAAGGCTTTAGAAACTTTCAATCAAATGCAATTGGCAGGTGTAAAGCTAGATTCCACAACCTTTTCCAACATGCTCCCTGCCTGTAATAAAATGGGAGCTTTGGACAGGGTATGTAAATTTGGTCAAAGCATAATAGAAGGTGGATTTTTGTCAGATATTACAGTTGGAAATGCTTTGGTAGATATGCATGAAAAATGTGGAAGCATAGGAAAGGCATGTGAACTATTTGATAGAATGCCTCAAAGAGATGTCATCTCATGGAATGCAATGATTGCAAGTTTTGCAAAAAATTGTTTGTTGAAAAGGCTTTTGAAACTTTCAAATGAATGCAATTGGTAGGTATAAAGCCATTTTTTTTTGCTAGAGTCCTCCTACCTATGCCAAAATGGGAGCTTTGGGATGGGCTATGAACATGCACCAAAGAATAATGGTAGGGGAATTTTTGTTAGATGTTATATTGGATATGATTTGGTAGACATATATGCAAGATGTGGAATTATAGACAAAACACCTGAATTGTTTGACAAAATACCTCAAAGAGATGTCATATCATGTAATGAAATGATTGATTGTAGAATGTGCACAAAATGGATTTTGTAAGGAACCTCTTAAAATATTTGAATTAATGAAGCACTCTGGAGCACATCCTAACATTGTAAGCTTTGCTTGGGTTCTAGGTGCATGTAGTCATGCAAGTTTAGTGGATGAGGGCTGCACATACTTCACATGTCAATAACCCTTATTGCATTACAATTTACATATATAGTTGATCATTAGGTGTGCATGGTTGACCTTCGTGTCTGTGTTGGCTATATTGAGGACACCCTAAACATTAATACTAAGATGCTAGTTAAATTTGTGGTACATGTGGATCTATTGAATATAGACTAAGTATTTCCAACAACACTACTTTTTTAGTTGGATCCTAAAAATGCTGCAACTTATGGTCTCTAAAAAATATGTACAAGGTTCAAATAGTAAAGAGATTGATGAAAGAGAGGAATTAAAAGGATACCTAGATGTAGTTGGATTAAAGGTTGTAAACTGGTACATGTTTTTGTGTAGAAGACAGATCACATCCAAAAACATGGCAGAGCTATGCAAAGTAGGAGAAATTGGCTTGGAAAATGAAGGCAATAGGGTATAAAGAATCATTTATCTACCACCATAGTGAGAAGTTAGCAATTGCATTTGGTTTGTTAAACATGGACCCTGGTACAACTATTAGAGTTATTAAGAACCTTCAACTATGTTCTGATTGCCACACTGCATCTAAATTCATCTCCAAGATTGTTGCAAGAGAAATTGTTCTGAGAGATGTGAGCCATTTCCATCATTTTAAATAGGGACAACTTTGGACGAATTGGAATAATATTATATTCAAGGGTAGAAAAGGACCCTACAAGATTCATTCATGAAATCATGTACCAACCCATTATTGTACAAGATTCTATTTAGCTGGAGAACATTACCGATCACATGTTACACCTCTAAGAGTGTCAAAGAGGTTAATGAAGAAGAAGCCTCTTTCCAAAGACTCAATCTTAAAACAAACCTACAAGAAGCAGGTCCATTATTGGAAACAGTGTTATAACAACTTATAAGCAATGAGGAAATTGATTCAGAGCTACAAAAACTCTTTTAGGTGCAGAAGAACTATCTAAAGCTAAAACTTTAGGAGATCCTTGGTCCTTTCTTTTTTCTAAAAAATATGTATCTTGTATCTGTAGGACACCTTATTAAATAATTTGTAAGGTAAATATTAAAATTATCCCATACTGGAGTCTCATATGCCTAATAGTGGCTAGCTTAATGATGACCTAGAAAACTTACCATTCCCTTTTACCTTTCTCATTAACATAAAGGAATTCTTATGGTAAGATATTTAAGGTGTATTAAGTGACAATTTCATTCAATACCACTGTTGCTTCACCTTTCTCAACTCTCACATGATATTCCTATCATATTTTTTGGTAAATTCTTACATGATAGATCTTTGAGACCTATTGTAGGTGTTTTCATCTATATATTTTTTCAATTACAAAGAAAAAATGATTAATTTTTGGTACAATTAAGTTTCATAACTATAGCAGTGATGACTAAACTGAATTGGACAATAAACATGATAGAGTACATTTTAAATTTGGTTAAAAAGTAGATAAGAAACAATAAAAGTGAAAAGAATAATGCAAAGCAAACCACTAAAGAAAGAATAAAATCAAACTACTCCACAACTAATACAACATGGAAATGGTCATTACCTATGACTGGTAATTCCAAATGCATACACTTCTAGAATAAAGATTTGCAAGCATCCTGCATGAGGAGAAACAAACAAAACAATTAGTTTACTGTGGCTAAAATATTACAATTTTTTGTTCACTATAACATCACCTAGAAATATTAATTCTTAACTATAGTATTCAAGACAAAAAAAATCACACAATATTCCAGATTTTAAAAACTAATGATGGATGTTTGATAAATGTTGAGCCTGAGAAAAGTCACCATCTGTCCTCAAGAGTTAGAATAAAGAGAAAGATGCTTTTAATGCTGCTTACTGGAGAATAGAAGCAATTATAATCCCACCTTTTGACAGGGGATAGAAAAATTTGTAGTAATTTCAAGAACAATACAATATACACACAAAATTCAAGTAAGGTTAACAAAATTCAATCTCTGAGATAACTGTTCATTATAGACTTGAATATGATATCCAGGTATTCTATGTTTATAGAAAATAATTAATATATTTAAGAAAAAAAGCTACTATAATTCACTACAAGAATTGTGTAAGAAATTCTTAAACTTGTCATGTGATGATAAGAGATTACAACCTACAAGAATTGATGACATATAGTGCATATTTGAAAGAATAAGTAAAGAAGATGGTGTATAAGTGGACTTGAATTTATTGAATGAAATACATATCAACAAATTAGTTAGTACCAGTAAGTGAACCACAATAGTGATTCAACGAGAACCACCTTTTGGAAGGTGTGTTAATATTTGCTAACATAGTAATGTAACAAATGCTTTTCCTTCTATCTTGGTAACACAAAAAATGCAGCAGACATATATGATGATGTAAACCTAGGCAGTAAAAAAATTTAGGTTAATTTTATGTCAATCTAAAAATTTGGAGTCCTTTGGAATATATGATATATCAAAAAATAGATTCTTACATTCTATTTGACTGCATTAGCAATGCTCCAACTTAAAGCAACAAAACATTCTTCAGTTGTTTGAACTCTAAAGACATCAAAAATATTTTATGGACATAGTACAATATTTGATAAAATGCATTATCTAAATGCAAGTTTTCAAGTAAATCAAGCTTTGAACCCCTAACATTTCACAAGTTCAATAAGAAAAGGTGCAATTACCATGGCTCTATTGGATGCAGATCTACTGATTTCACACACTCAAATCTTTGGGCAAGTTTCCTCTAACAAAACAAAAAAGTAAAGGCACATACTCATTAGTAGACATTCCTGGAAAATTTAAATCAATGCTATTCTCTTAACTTAGTTTTTTTGTCATTTTCTCTGACAGTGCACCAATGTGTAGTAAACATCATATATCCATTAAATCAAACACAGATGCATATAGGCATTAGCATACCTAATAAAACATTAGGAACTAAAGTAGATGCCTCACACTTTCTAGTTTATATGAAGCTAAATAGTAAATACTCTACACAGATAATTGACTTGGTTGGGTGTGGACATGACCTTTGAAGGAACTTGAGAATGGTAGGCTAGTCAGCATGCTTTGTAGAAATATATAAATTTAAGAAATAATATCAACAATTCTTCAAATGTTCATGCAACCAAACACGAGTCAAGACATGGAGATCCAAGATATGCACCAAGAAGGAATAGAAGCAGACAATTCACATATAACAAATGGATAAAGTCAATGAATAAAACTAAGATTATTAATATTTCCAATCTTATCAGGTTGGATGTGCATTATGGGATCAAAATCTCAATAATAACATGCCTGGGTTCAATCCCGTACTGGATAGGATTTCCTTGTCACTGCTAAGTGCTAATAAAAAACCCTAAAGTACGGGCTAGATGGGTAAGGAATCCAAAGTGAATTTTCATGGAAAATATACATATACGATGTGGTTAAGCAAAGCGAATTTTTTAGCTTGGTGACACATTATTCATTGCATTAAATATGGTGGTAGGTCATTAAGTTTCCCAACATTACTAAGCATAAAGAAACACACAACAATGAAATTTTTAGTGCCACATGCTTGACATTAATTTTCTAAAATTTCCCTCCATTTTCAATGTATTAAATAGATAGCGTGTCATGAAGTTTCCCAACATTACTAAATAGAAAGAAAAGCACAACAATTATTTTTTTGTGCCACATGCTTGACATTAATGAACTCAAATCGCTTTTCCAAGCAAGCCCACCATTTACAATACTTCAAAAAAGGAAGTAAGTGAGAAAAAAATAGTCCTACAATAAATTTCTTATTCTCTGGCATCTGTAAACAACTTACTAATAGCATTCAAATGTACATTGAACCTTAAGCCCCATCAAGATTGGCTGAACAAAATTCCATCTCAATAGAGAGCCTGAGATTCTAGATCAAAAGACAAATATTGTGGACAAATATCAAAATAGTTGTATGAAGGTAAAGAATGGCTTCAAAATCAACTATTTCTTAAAAAATAGGTTAGTGAATATGATAATCCTCTGCTGTTCTATTTCTGTTAACATAGATTTTCACTATTTGTAGTGCTAGGAGGAGCAGCCAATACATAATTTAGTTGAATGAGTTGTGAAAGTGATTAAAAGAGTGGAGGGTCATTTATTGAATGATAAGGAGCCACTTGATGTGACTTTCAAATTCAATGTTTGAAGAAAAACTAGACAACAACGAAAATTGTATTATGACACATATATGTGCCATAAGCAAATGAGTTAATGCATAAGTTGTAGAGAAACCCTATTTTCTTAAAAAAATAAAACCCCCTCTGTTAAGTACTTTTGAAAAGGCTACCCATGTCATTCAAACACCTAAAATCAAACTCTTAGGCATTAGCTTCAACACATACTAATATTTCTATTGTATTTTGGTTAGATGACCTGACTCAATAGGCATGGGGAAACCCAACATAGGCTGCCCTACTCCTGGTATTCCTCCCCTACATACTTCACCTTAAATGAGTAAGGTCACTTTGATAGAAGCCCCCTATATTTAGTGCCTAAAAGAAGAAGCCAAGCTAAGAGAAAGCTCTCTTACTAACTAAGAACAATACAAAGATCCGATATACTGACTCTTAGAGCTCAAAAGCAAAAAGTAGTCAGTATTCAAGTATACATTTTGTATTAGGCGGATTGCCAAATTGAAGTTTACTATTTTGGTTGATCATGAGGTCTAGACCAAGGAGTACAAAAATTGAACATCATCTAATGTAAATGGAAAAAAATCCACATATGTGAGTTCCATTAGTGGGTCCCATACACTAAATTTGAATCTAAATTTATCTTTTCCATAATATATTACCTATGCAAATGAAATATACCCACAAAATTGTACACCACTCAAACCAAATATTAAAATAACCAAAAATTAGAAACATTATGGACAATTCTTTATAAGAGCATGGATCAGAAAAATAACTTAATCTCAAGGTAAAAAGGCTACCACCGTGATCGAAAAATCAGACATAAAGATGCAATTAGTAAACACCCTTAAAGACATATCTCTCAAATAAACTAGAAAAACAAAAAGTAAACCAGATCTTGAGATTCCTTCCATAAAGTAGAAGTATTGCAAATGATACAAACTATTATGCTTTCTTGAATGTAATTTTACAACATTTGCATCAAATATAGGCTAATTACAATGCATGATACAAATGCAAAAAGCCACTAAATCTTCAAATTATTTTTGTTAAGAAGGTAGTGTGACAAATTATCATAGAAAAATGAAGGAGATAATAGCAATTGTTATGAATTCCGTGTGACCTAATATCATGCACAAATAAGATGTAAAAGACCATGGAACATAGAGAAAAGGGGTCAAATTCAATGAGATTCATTGAATGTCAAAGAGAATTATCATTATATCAGTGAAAGCACAAGATTGTAATAGTAATGAAGCAATGGAAAGAAAGAACAATGCTATGCAACATCAGGATCATTGCCATAAAGGATGAAGATCAACTTACCATGTAATATTAACACAATGGAGGGTCCAAAAATAGTGGCATTTATGTCACAAAGGGATAATGGCTATTGAAGCCTAATAATAGTGATTTTCAATGAACAACACCAAGCTTGATAATAGTGATATGAAAGAGTTGGAAAAACTATTATATCCTCCAAAGTAAGAGAAAACTATTGTCATCCAATAATTCCATGCTCACAAGAAGCATATAAGAAAAATTCATCATATTACATAATATGGTCAAAATACTAAAAAGCTATATTTGTCATAAAAAAAAAACAAAGATCAGTATAAGAAGGCATCAGCTAAGGAGTTTTTCCTTCTTTTTTGTAGCTCCATGTTCTTTAGATGTTGATGATGTTCTGAATACAATCTCTTTTACATAAATTTATTATAATTAAGTAAATGCAAACAATTGCAAGAGAAATTGTTCTAAGAGATTTGAATCATTTCCATCATTTTAAATAGGGTCAATGTTCTTGTGGAGAATATTGGTTGTGCTAAATGAAACAATTTGAAAAATAGGCTTGCACTATAATAATGTGCATTACATCAAATATCTAGTAATAACAAAGGAACATCCATCAAAGCATAACAACATGGAATTTTTTGTCATATGTTGTAGTTACAAGTGCCCTGCTAGACATACGTGAAAATGTGGAAGCATAGACAAGGCAAGTGAACTGTTTCCAAAAATGCCTCAAAGAAATGTGATATCATGGAATGTCGTGATTAAAGGATATGCTCAAAATGGGTTTTTTTTTCTTTTCTGAAAAGTCCTTAGAAAAATTTAAGCAAATGCAACTCGTGGGTGTAAAGCCCAAATCCTCAACCCTTAATCTATTCACAGTAAATGAAATTTTCTTAAACCCTAATAATTACACCCATAAACTATTGCTTCAATCTATTCATAGTAAACGAAATTTGAAAATATTAGGGTTTAAGGACTTACTTAGATTTAATTATTAGGGTTTAAGTAAACAAAATTTGCTTAAACCCTAATAATTACACCATAAATTGTTGCTTCATAGTAAATTTTTTTGAAAATATCAGGGTTTTAGGGCTTACTTAGATTCTTGAGTTCAAAAAAAGAAAACCTTGAACCCTTGGCAAAACCTTATTTTCAGGCTACAACTTGCCAAATTGGAGAAGTGAAAGGTCAATACCAGAGGGGAAGAGTTTGGGGAAGCAAAGCCATTGCCAACGTCCCAGCTTGCTTGCGCCAAACAAAAAATGCCATTCACCACCTGTACTAGCATATAATTTGCCTTTGCAAGCATCCTCCCTATGTGAAAATGAGAGCTTTGGAACAGGGTATGGACATTTGTAAAAGAAATGTGCGCTAGTAGAAAATGTTATTGTATACTAAACTATGTAGGGTAAAATATGTCGTAATGTCAAAACCTAAATGTGCACATTATTAGGAAATTGGCGGTAATTTTCATTTTGATAAAGTTACTCTAAAACCATTGCTCTAAATCTTATTTTTAGGCTATAGCTCACCAAATTGGAGAAGTGAAAGGTTAGTACTAGCGAGGAAGAGTTTTGAGGAGTGAGAACCAATAGTGGTGGGAAAAGTAGCACAAAATGGTGAAAAGCAACCAAAAAAATGGCAAAAAATGATGAACGTTTAAGATTTGTTTAATCATAAAAAATTAATATAATATATATAATATAAAATATAATTAATGTATTGTATATATTTAATATAATAGTAATAAGATTAAATTATATATAATATAATTATATTTATTATTATATTTAATAGTATATAAAGATTATATTATTATAAGGTTATATTATTATTATATATTTTATTCTATAATAAAAATATTACATATAAATATAAAATTATTATAATTAATAATTAATAATTAATAAATTCTTACATAGAACAAATTAAATTAATATATTAAATTTTTGATAGTTTAATTGATCTTTGGAGAGATTAGGAAAAAGAGAGAGATCGAGGGGGAGACAATTCTATATAGAGAGAGGAATATATACTAACACTTGCACCTAAAGGATATTCAAGGATTGCGCCGATAGAAAATTATATGTATGTTAATTTGTTAGAGAGTATGTGTTTGTGCATGGATGTGCTACAAATTCTAGTTGCATGTGGCTAGGTTAAAATAATAATAATAAGTGCTAAATAATGGAATGAAATAAATTTAGACAAATCTAGATTAGGGCTCCCTAACATACTTCGCGCTCTTGGGATTAGGTGTGGTGAAGTTAGGACTCCCTAAAATGCTTCGTCTTTGACCCCATCATGCTGGACTATGGGAATAGCACTATTGATTCTTGATTCCTTAAATGATCCATTCAAATGGATTGAAATGATTGATAATATATATGTACTATTTAAATGAAAGTGTTTGCAAGATAGCCCTCAAAATGCAATTGGATTGTTTAAATCATATTTCATTAGTGAAATTGACCACAATTGCTCTTTGATACATTTGACATGCTAACACAACAATAAAATAAAACTGGCTTCAAATCATAGTTAAAAACATTAACGATTCATTAACATAATGAGTAATAAAAGTTCAAGAATGTAAATGTTAACTTTTTTTTATAAAATATATGAAGGCCTTAAGACTGCACCGAGAGGTAATTCCTTCCACGCAATAGGTATTTTTGGTGCACCAAGAAACCTAAGCGGCCAAATGGCCTACTTAGGTAGGGGTCCCATGAGGGGGGCTTAAGCTCTATGGATTATGATCAAATTCAAATTCAAAAGAATAGAGGAGTAATAGTCATTTATTTAGTCATTTTTATTTTTCTGACCAATTATTTAGTTGTGATTTTACTTGATGACCAAATTAGTCACTTATGTTGATCAAATTAGTCATTTATTTGCCAAATTCTATTAGTTTTAGTCATGTGACTAAAATTTTTAGTCACGTAGTCATTTATTTTCCAAATTCTATTAGTGTTAGCATGACCAGAGATTTTTCCATATTGTCCATTTGCACCTACATGTAGGTTAGTTAGCTTTTTAGATAATCAATGCTAGAGTCTTCAATAGTAGTATCACTGCCAGTATTCCCATATTTGGGAGTAGTTAGGGTATCATTCTTTTGAATATCTTTAGTTTTAGTCTCATCCTCCATATTATCTTCATTTTCCTCAGTTTCCTCTTCACCCATGTCATATGTAGCATCTTTAAATTTCATCCCATCACTTTCTTGATCAACCTGGGCTTCAAATTCCTCCACCTCCAACTCTTCCTCCTCATGGATAGTGAATTTTTGTTTCCCTTTCCTATCCTAGGATGTAGCCTTGTCCAGGTGTGTAGATCTATGACCACCACCACCCTGACACTGCTTCCTATCCTTCAAGTCCTTAGTTTTCATACCCTCCTTTTCTTCACTCATGGTAATGAATTCACTCTAAATTTTAGGCTCTTTTTTCAACTTCTTGGACTTGGGAATTCTAGGAGAAGAGGGGAATGCTTACGCTTCTTCAAAGTCACTTTATCAAGCTCAAGCTCAAAGGGGCCTTTAACAACATTCATCAAACCCATAGGGGTTGAGGGATTAGAGCTTTTGGTAGTAGGGGAAGGGCTTTCATCAGTGGTTAGTTCATTTCTAATAGTAACAATGGGAGGGGGTCGAGGGTTAGGATCCTCAGCAGGGTATGCCTCCTCTAAGGGTTCCTCATTATCACTAGCATTACAGTTCTCAATACTAGCATTACGGTTCTCATTATCCAGTTTGGTATATAAAGGGTTTCCATGAGGGTTTAGTGCTAAAGCATGCTTGTAAAGGGAAAGCATTAATCCTTGATGTAGGAGAGGACTCACACCATTCTCAATGTTAATTTTTAGGGAAGAAAGTAAATAAAATGACAAATTGATTCTTTCATCACACCTTATATGGTTCAACAAAGGAAAATGATATGCGCGCATTTTTATATATCTTCCTTCAAGCATGAAATATTGCATGAAAAACATACTCACTAGGGGTGCATAAGGAGTCAGGAGATCAAGCCTTGTGTAACCATTCTAGAATCTGGTAAGATTCTAGCCTTCATGAAGAAATTTGTCCACAAAAGATTGGTAATCAGCACCACTCTTTTTTGCCACCTTGATTCCCCGATTCTACAAACTAGTGGCCTCAACAATAAAATGCACCATCACCTCAAATTTGAATGCTCTAATTTCCACATTCCCCCTCCTCCATGAATTAGTAAACTTTGTAGTAAGAATTTCATTATATCCACTCATGGCTTCGAAAAAGGGAACCATACTAGCTCTTTCAAAAAGTCTCCACAAGTCTGCATTTTTTTTAAGCAGCTGGTAGTTCAGAGGTTCCATGCGCTTCCTCAGCCCACCCATTTTAGTGCTCTGCAAGCTCTTTGAGTTCTGTAGACTTTTCTTCATAACCACACTCCACTTCAGCTTCCTACCAAACTTGAAGAAGGTGCTATTGCAACTAGTTTGGAAAGAAACAAAAAATGAAGTAATTTTTGAGAAATTTCTCTTAGAGAAAGTTGATGACACATTTCCCTGGACTGCAAGATCATTATTAGTTTTACAACTAATTAATGGCACTTTATTTTTCATATAAAGAAAATATTCACAAATGTGGGAGGAATAGATATAAGGCGTATCAACACACTTGGAATTGACACCCTTCATCAAATTGATTAAGGCCATGTGATCCTTAACCATCTCGAGAAAGAGATAATCATTAATTTTACCTTTAGAGGAGATCTTCATGCATGATGCCATACCACTTACCTCAGCATTATACTTCATTCCCTTTAAATCACAAGATCACCCACACTTCATCTACCTCTCCCAGTCGTCATCTTTGCAAGTTGTAAACATATTCAAATTTTTCTTTTAGGACCTTGTCCTTTAATGAAATCAAGAAATGATTAATGACCCAATGGGTCCACCCATTACACCTCAACACTTCATTGGCAGCGTAGTCAATAGATATATTCCCTTCTCTATACACATGTTGCACCCTACAATGAGTAAAGAATCTCATAAGTGAAAAACATTTATCAATTATATCTTTTAATGAAATTCCTACGGGATAGTAGCACCACCATTCAAAATATCCACAATTAGCTTTGAATCCCCTTCTAGAATAACCTTTTTATAACCATAATCCTTTAAGGTCTTTATGCCCCCCAAACAACCATAGCCTTTCCCATATTGTTTGAGCATACCCCAAAATTAACACCATAACTCACAATGTAGTGACCTAAGTGGTTTTTGAGCAGACCTCCTGCCCCTACCATACTCAGGTTACCTTTAGAACACCTGTCAAAATTACACTTGATCCACTCTCTTTCAGGAGGAACCCACATAGTAGACTTCCTAGCCAGAATCTTAGTCCAATTAAGATTAGTTAGATATTTCCTTAGACCCCAGACCCGCTTAATTATCATTTCTTTATAGTTTGACCATACTTTCAAGAAGTCGTATCTTCCCACATCCATATTTTCCTTAACTTGTGCTTTTATGCTCATACAGACCTCAAATCTACTTCTCTCAACTTCTCTAAAGATCCTATTATTTATTTCCTTCCATATTCCCTAGGTTAAGAAGGGGGGAATTTGGTTCCAAAGATCCACAATTACCTTATGGGAGAAAGGGAAATTAGACCAAATTTTGACAAAGGACTTCATAGTATGGGGAAACACCTAGTCAGTGAACAACAAAGGGAGGAAGAATGACCACACTTGTCTAGAAAACTGGCAGTGAAAGAATAGATGCATAATAGACTTTCATCTCATCGGCTAACAAGATGGAACCCTCTCCTACCCAGCTTATCAATAGTAAGAATTCTTCCATGCAAACCAGCCCACTAGAAACTATTGATTTTTGGCACCATATTTTTTATCCACACTTTATCTTAGTGATAGTTACTATTGTCAATGAGAGGTTTGACCAATTCATTATAATCATGTTTAACAAAGAAACAACCATAAGAGCTCCCTTTCCACACCCATTTATCTTCCCTTTCAATGGAAAACAATTTCGCCTCCCCTATGAGATTGTGTAACCTTAATAGGATCATATCCCAGTTGATATGTCTCTAACCTCTTAAGTTGACACTCCTTAACAATAGGTTGAACTCCTTCCATTTACGTTCCTCCACCTCCCAATTGACATAGTCCAACACTTTTTTTCCACATATCCTTGTCAAGATTTGTTTAAGGGGATTAAGGCCTTCAGTAGAGGAGAGAGGGGAAGTCTCAGTCCAGGGGTCTTTCGAGAAGTTAATATCTTTACCATTAACAATCCTCTTTCTAACCCCCAATTTCAACACAATTTTAATTTTAATAAGATGGTTCTATAGAATAGACCCACTAGGTAGATCAGTCATAGAGAGGAAGCAACCATGATTTCTATTCTTCAAATACTTAGCTTAGAAAATCTTCACTCAGTCCTTTTACCCTTCCAAAATATTCTAGCCCACCTTAGCAGTTAGGGATTTGTTAAGCAATTTGATTCTCCTTATCCCCAACCCTCCTGCACTTTTTGGAGTACACACATTTTCCAACTTACCAGAAAAAAATCTATTTTTTTCTTTAGTTTCAGACCACATAATTCTTCTCTGAACCTACTCAATTTTTTCCTCTATGAAGGCCAGTATTTTGAAGAGGGATAGGTAATAAATCAAGATATTCTGTAAGGAGGATTTTAACAACTGAATCTTCCCTACTAAGCTTAGAATTTTCTCCTTCCACCTAGCCAACTTCTTTTGAACTCTCTCTATCAGATGGTTCTAATAGTTATTTTCCAACTTTCATGAGATCAGGGGTAACCCCAAGTAATCTACTGGTAGAACAACTTCCTGACATCCCAATATCTTCACCACCCTTTCCTTCACCACTTGGTCTGCATTAAAGAAGTATATATTTCTTTTTTAGTTAATATACTGACCAGAAATAGAAGCATAGTCATTTAGAACCAATTTCCAGAGGTTGGATTCTCCCACTAAGGCTTCACCAAACATGAGTGTGTCATCAACAAATTGTTGGCGGGAGTCAAGAAGAAGAGATGAAGCAACTTTAACACCTTTAATGGCTTTAGAGTCCACAAGCTTTTGGATATTCCTTCCTAAGACCTCAACAACTATTATGAAAAGATAGGGTGAGAGGGGTTCACCTTTCCTTAGGCCTCGACCACAAGATAAATAACCTTGGGAGACATGATTAACCAAAAAAAAGCACATAGGAGAAGTGACACAGGAAATAAGCAGCTTTAGGAATCTTCCCTCAATCCCAAATTTCCTTAGAACAACAAAGAGAAATGACCAAGAAAGTCTATCATAGGCCTTAGAGATATCAATTTTGAAGGCCATCCCAGGGTTTTTACTGAGGTCCATAGAATGGAGGATTTCTTGGGTAGAGATAACAACATCAAGAATATTTCTACCTTGGACAAAACCTTTCTGGTTTGGGGCAATCATTTTACCTAAAAAAACTTTAAGTTTGAACACCAGGATCTTAGAGAATATTTTTTAGAAAATATTATAGAGGCTAATAGGTATAAAATATTTAAGAGAAAAAGCATCATCATTCTTGGGAATAAGAGAAATAAAGGTGACATTTAGTTGGTTTAGGAGTGTGCTTGACCTAAAGAAATCCCTAGCAGCATTAAATATGTCAGATTTAACTATCCCAATAAGTCTAAAAAAGAGTAGGAGGAAACCCATCAGGGCTAGCGGTTTTATAAGCCCCAAAAGAGAACACAACCTTTTTAACTTATTCCATAGAAACATCAATATTCATAATCTTTAAGTCTTGTTGAGAAATAACTTTTGGGATCACCTCAAGGAAGCCATCATTTAATTGCATAGCATTAACCTGGGCATTCCGATAAGAGGAGAAGAAATTAATAGCTTCCCCAAAAAAATATTTCTTGGTTGAGACTGTGGTACCATCATCTTTTTTGAGTGATCTGATCCTGTTCCTGCTTTTGTATTTTGAGGTAGATTGGTGGAAGAATTTAGTGTTGTGGCCCCCTTCAGTAAGCCATTGAACTCAAGACTTTTGTTTCCAAAATATTTCCTCCTTTTTATTAACCTTAAACCATTGGGATCTTAGGTCATGTTCTTTTATGCATATCTCATCATCCATAGGGCCAACTTCCATTTTGTCTTGAACTTCCTTTAAGCTGTTTCCTAGCAATTTATTAATCTCAAAGATAATACCAAAAGTAACTTTATTCCACCCTTTCACTCTCTGCTTGATTCTACTCAACTTCTCCACTAGGCAACACATAAGGGTGCAACTAACAGGTTCCTCCCACCAATTTTTTAACAAAACAACAAAATTTAGGTGAAGGATTGACATTTTTCACATATAAAAGGGAAGGGGCCATTGTTAGGGTCAACATTTCTTTTAAGCACCATAGCATTATGATAAAAACCAGACCTAGGAAGAGAATATAGGGAAAGGAATTGAGAAATGTTCCAATTGGAAGAGATCATAAACCTATCCAACATAACTTGAATTAGTTGAGTTCCATTCCTTCTATTAGACCAAGTAAATTTAGAGCCCTAAAGAGGAATATCAATAAGCCCAGTAGAATTTAGGAAAATAGCCAGTTCCATCATGCTATTAGTATAATCATCCATCCCTCTAGAATTTTCTGAAGGAAGGGGGGAATTTAAATCCCCTCCCAACATCTAATGGTCATCTTTTCTATTTTTTATAGCATTGTTCAGATCCTCCCAAAGTTGCAACCTATCCCTACTGAAGTTGGGAGAATATATATTAATTAAATTCCATTTCTCCTAAGAAACCAAATCTTCTAGAGCATCCATTAGACTATTCCTACTAGCAGAACTCAAGTTCCTTTTAATTTTGAGGGATTCCAAAGAGTAACAATTCCCCCAAGGCTCCTTCAACCTCATTGAAAAAATAATTTTTTGTAGGCCAGATACTCAAGATCACCTTATCAAAGTCCTCCTTCTTCATTTTAGTTTCTTGAAGGAGAAAAAAATCCACTTTATTGTCTAGGATACATGTTCTTACCAAAAAATGTTTATAAGGGTTGTTTAGGCCCCTGATATTCTAAGAGATAAACTTCATAGTGAAATAGACCAAGAACAACAACACCATAGGCCCAAAAAGGAGCATATAGGGCTACTTCTTTTTGGACTTCGATCCCATGATCGAGTCCAAGGTTCTTTGTTTTCTTGCAGCCACATCCCTCACTATATCCTTGTTCTTGGAATCCTTTCAGGATGGTCTACCTACCTTATTTCCCCCTCCTACATCCAACTTCTTTTTCTTTTTTGACTTATTAGGTGTTTGTAGCTAGTCATCCTCTTCTTCTTTGCCACTGGGGTGAGGAGGAAACCCCAACAAGGCCAAAGAGTCACTCAAGTTTCTTGCCTCCTTCTAAGACATAAATGAAATTTTCTCTAGGTACATATTGGGGTCTAAAGACACTAATTCACCTTCTTCCAATTTAGATCCACCTTTCAAAACATGAACCACACCCACGTTGGACTACAACTTGGCCTCCAAATGAGGGCTCCCCTTAACTTCATCCATTTTATCAATATTATTATCCACCCCAATAGTAGGATTCTCATCTTTCCAAATTAGACCGAGGTTGGGAAGCTATCGACATGTCCAACATTCAAGAGGTTCAAACTAGCCAAGTCACTAGAAACAACAAGAGGCTCCGCAAGGGAAGCAACCAAGCCACAAGCAGGGACATCCTTTGTGGGGAGGACCACATCCACAGGGGCATAATAGATACCATGGGGGAAAGCAACATGGACAACAATGAAGGGCTTATGCACCTACTCAAATAGAGAATTCTCAATTTCAAAGGTTCCATCAACATGCCATTTCTCACATGAATCAATGAGGTGACCAAATTTCTTACAAAGATGGTAGAAATGAGAGGAATTTTCTTATTCTAGGGGTTGTGTCCAATTGCTAAATGTATACTTTAGGAGAATAGAAGTTGGCAGAACCATATTAACAACCACATTTACACAAATATGATTATAGACAAGTCTAGACTTCTCCTATGTGATCTTGTCTATAGCCAAAAGAATTTTCAATCCCTTTTAGGATACCTATCTCCTAGAATTCAAGGGGTAACCCAGGGATACAAACCCAAGTTGGAGCCATAGCCCCTAGGTTAGCGGAAGGATCAAACCCTGGTTTCCACTTGCAGAGGGAAAGGAAATTCTTATAGCCAACATCGAAGGCCTAGGGGCCGCTCGTTAACACTTTTAGCATATCTTCATAACCACAAAAGAGAAAAGGAAAATACCTCTTGGTATAACATTAATGGAGACACTACCTTTAAGATTCCAAGTTGAGGAAACCTAATGATGAACCTGTTCACTATTGGAATGATAAGCAAAAAAATTTCCAACCAATGCTAGTTTAAGGCTATCCATAGCCTTCAACATCAAAGCTTCAAGGATGTTGAATTCCAAGCTAGTCATAGAATTGGAAGAAGACTTCAGAAACCTTTTACCCAAAGGTGGCAAGTGAGTAACCACTAGTTTTTCCACAAAGGATGCCAATTATTCTTCAGAGAAGAAATAATATTACCTAAGAGAAGGGGACAAAGGTGACTTGCCAAAAATATCTCCAATCCTTCCCCCTGGGAAAAGGATAGAGGTACGAGAAGGAGAAGTCACCTGGGGAACATCACTGGCTTCTGCCACAACAGACATAGTGCTAGACAAGGAGACAATAGCCTTGGAATGGGGAGCCTCCTCGAGCCCCCCTCCTGATCGACCCATGAGGTAGTCAAATCAAGGCATGGATGAAAATTCAAAAAAGTAACTAGATCGGGAAAGTTGCAGAGCAAGAGCCGAGTTACTTCTCTTTTTTTATCATATAGTTGATATAATTTCTCTTCTAATGATTCCCATTCTCATTTAAAATTTCTTAACCAAATTTTTTTATTTTTTTTAATTAAATCCTTTACTTTAACAAATTCCTTATTAGTACTATTGCAATGAGTTTTACTTTTTATAGTTAATTAGTTATTAATAATTTAGTTTTCAACCAATCAAAAACAATATTTAAAAAAATTAAAATAAAATTCAATTTTGTAAAGTAAACTTCCAAAATATTTAACTTTACAAATTATCAAAATTATTTCTTGTGCATATGATTGGTTAAAAAGTTATGTGTTATTGGAGAATTTGTAGGGAAAACAAGGTAAACTATTTTTTTAACATTTTCTTAAAGAATAATTTTTCATTTTTTGCTTTGTAAAGCCATTTCATTAAATATTTCTAAAATAAATAAATGTTACTTATTTGTACTTTTTTTAAGAATGATTTTTTTATGTATATAATTGTTATTTTTTTATTAAAAAAACTCACGAAAATCAATTAACTATTTTATAGAGATTTAAATTCACACTATTAAATTAATAAAATAAAACTTAAATTAAAACACATCCATAAATTAGTATATAAGGATAATCTTTGTAGGGATTTGATTTTACACAATTAAAATAAAAATTTAAATTAAATCTTAAACTATTTGACATTGCCACTTTTTTTTCAGTTTTCAAATTTTCTTAACTTCAAAACATAAATAAATACAAATAGAAATTAAATTAAAATAACTAAAATAGAAAAAGACAAGCCTCTTGGCCTCCGTGACCCCCAAGGCTATGATAAGAGGCCACATCAGTATCGTGGACCCACTAGCAATCCGACTTGGCAACATGCAAGGCATGGTTCATATGAGATTAGGCATAAATTTGTAAAACCTAACTGGATACCATTTCAATCTCATAGGTGTCTGGATAGAGGAAAACAGCCAGTTTTTGACATTTGTGAAGAGAATAGTTTTTTAATAAAGAAGGGGCAAAATGAAGAAACTAGAAGGTATTGTCAAAACAATTGAATATTTTTGAATCATTTTTACAAAGACAGTGATGAAGATTTCAGATCTAACAAATACCTAGGAAGAGCACATGCAAACTAGACAACCTCATTTGTAAGTGGATTAGGCCAGAAAGGGGTTCCCTTCAATCTAAATAATTCACATAGCGAACATTTTTGGTGTAATGAGCTATCTAACTAGAGGTATGTGGCGGCTAAAGGAAATGTTATTCATAAGAAGGGGATTTACTCCCATCCTCCTTTGCAAAAGTAATAGGGATCAGTTCATATTGAACATGCAAATCCTCCTCATAAGTCTTATCAAGAAGGTACAGAGGAAAAGGTGGAAGGCCTACTAAAGCTTGAAAAGCAGTCAAAACAAAAATAATATGTCAATCAAAGGTAGAGGGTTTTATAATCAAGCAAAAATACAAATATCCAAGGTAAGAGAAATGGAAAAAAATGGTTCCAAGGGCAAGCAGAAGAAAGTGACAAAGTGGAAGAGCCCACAAAAGAAAGAATGGAAGCATAAATAATTGCAAAAGGATGAATCCATAAAGAAAAACAAGTTGCCTAATGCAGGGAGTGACGATCATCAACTAGTGGAAAAGGTTTTGGCATCAGAGTGAAAGGGGACTATCAAGATCACATTTCCATAACACTTTTTGCAACTGCAAATCAAAGATCTTAGAGAAAAACCCCTAATCTGTAAGTTTTGGAACCTTACCCCTGATCTAGAAAAGTTAAAGGCTTTAATATTTGATGAGTGAGAAGGGGTTGAACAAATATTCTACCTTGATAAGGGTATTTTTGTTATTATTTTTTTCAACAAAATACAAAAATATACTGTATATAAGGTCAAGTCTTGGTGTTTTCAAGGCTTAGGCATGTGCATGTAGCCTTGGACTCCTAATTTTAAATTTGAAGATTTTGTCACTAGGTATGTTCCTTTTTGGTTTCAGATGCATGCATTACCTCTTGAGTACAAGGAATTGAATTTAATAAAAATCATGGCTAATCATGTAGGGATTTTCCTTAAACATGATTATTTTTCTTTAAAAATCCCTCAAAACCAATAAGGGTGTGTGATTTGAATGACACAATTAAGTATTTTCCAACTCAAATTCAGATAACATCTAAAGTTGGTAAGTGGTTGCAAAATATAGATTTTGAAACTTCAGATAATGCTTGCACACAATGTCATATTTTAGGGCATTCTGCCACTGAATGCAAAAATATGGAAATATTTCAAAATCAAGTACTTCACGATTGGATTCAACAAGGTTACATTGAAAATAGATTATTTGGTTAGATAGCCAATCTGTAGAAAGTCTTGAGGATTTTAGTACAAAGGATATCCAAATCAAGCCAAGTATTATAGATCAAAGACCCAAGGGAAAGAGGAATGGAGGGGGAGAGAAAATAATTATGAAGTGTCAATTGATATATGCGCTAATTAATCTTTCTTTGTATCTCTAAAATTTTGAAAGAAGAAAGATTTGTTGATGCAAAAGTGCATTGGTTATTCTCTAAATTTATACTCCCCATCTTTACCACAAATTTCAGAGTAGTAGCTGGGTGATATAGTAAGAAAGTTGATGTTTCAAGACATAATGATCCACCTAGCTTCTGAAACTATGGTTAGTGGTGAGGAGACTAGGCACTCTTTTAACAAGTTCATCACTGGGTTTGAGGGGTCACAATTGCAAATTGCACCAGATGTTAGATAGACTGACAGGGTAGATGAATTGGAAGCTTTAGGAGAAAAAATCCTAATATCAGTTAGGTCAAAAATGTTTGATGAAATTGCAAATGAAATAGTAGAAGATGAGGGCATATGGGATTGAGAACCCCATAAAGAGAAAATGGAGATAGATAGTAGTTTGAGCTTAGTTGAAACGTCCCAGAATGTCCAAACAAATGGAACTTTAGTGGCACAACCAAAATTGATGGAAACTAATAAGCTGGCAGAAATGAATTAGGCATTGGTTCAGGGGAAGAGGAATTCAATTATTCTATAATGCCCCTCATGTTATTGCTTGTTCTTGACATTCTATGTGGTTTTGTTTGGCACATTGTGGTTTTGATGATACTGTTGATGTTATGTTGTGGTAGCTTAGATTGTTATTGATTATATTACTCTTATGATGCCATGGATATTATAATGAAATTTTTATTACGATTGTTTTGATGGAGTTAATTGGAATGCAGTAGGCTAGAGAATAGTAATTGATGATGTTGATTCGAATTAATGTAATTCTATAATGCAATAGATGATGATATGATTTGGTGAGGGGACAGGTAGCATCACTCATTCGTGAGCGCCCTGCTACACTGCAAATCCTTCTCACGATGCTTTGTAATTGATTATATGTATCTATGTTGTGTATCACCTTTTGGATGCGGGCTTTGCAAGAATAAGACTCAATTCCACCTATTTCGATAGTTCTTGGTGAGCATTGAACCAACCCAATGATAGGAAGTTGAACAAACGTGACATGGAAGTAACTTTGTCCCAAGATGTCAACTATCTTGTATTTTCTTGGTTTTGTGCATCTTGGTCATAGCCATTTTGTTGTTACGTTAGTCTTTGTATGTTATTATTTTATGACTTATCTAATGTGGTATATGGTTTTATGTTGTGATTTAAATAATTAAACAATTAATAAAATAAAGCATAAAATAATAAATAAATAAATAAATGTTAGTAGTAGTTTGTGAAAATATTAAATTTATTTTGAAAAAATCTTGCAAATGGTTGATTTCAATTATTTTAATGGGCAAGTGATTATTTAATAAAGTGTTTGTGGAGATGGTAAATAAATAAATAAATAAAAAGTTAAATTTTGTGGATTTGAATATATTTAAATTTTTAATTTGATCAAATCAAATATTCTTGTAACAGAAGGAAAATTATTTTAGGGAATGGGTTTTCATTTCAACAAATGCATGATAAAAAAAAAATGAAATGAAAATGCATGTAAAAAGGCAACAAAAGGAATTATTGGATTAATAATTATTTTTATTTATTTCTGGGAAGTGACTTCTGGTATTCACGAGAAGAGGAAACGGAAAAGTTTTTCTGAGTGTTGATTTTATTAAGGGGTTTTTCTTTGTACGGGGATGGCATTTTCTTTCTTGGATGCTGGAGAAATTTTGCATACATCTTTTATGTCATTCTGGAGGAGTATTGCATTCTCTTTCTGTTATTCTAGAGAATTTATTGAAGAAGAAGGTTCAGTCTAAGGGAGGTTCTGGATCTGTTGATAGAGACATTCGGCAGCAAAGGAGTAGCTCTGCAGAAAGGATTTGATCAAGCTCAGGCAAAAGCTTCCACAGATCCTCTACGGGCACAGAACACCCAGGTTCTTTTTCTCCTTTTTAATTATCTTCTTCCTGTAGCAACAAATGAAATAAAAATTGTATTTTTTTGAATGAAATTTCCTCTTGAGGTTTGAAATTAAATGCGTGAGGAAAGAAAATTCTTCGGGGTTTTTAGAAATGTTTTGGACTGTTAATTTTATTGGGGTTTGGGATTGTTGTTTATTAAAATGAAATTTTGGTTGGGTTTTGGAAATAAACACTGTTACTGTTGTACTATCCTGGGAAAAGAAATAATTCTCTTAATGTGAACTCTGGATCTGTATATCTCTGCTTTCTATACATTCATTTTTTTAAGGCTCTGTATTCGAAATATATAAATACATATATATGTATATATATATAGATAAATATATATACACATATAAATGTAATTATATATATTTATTTATTTAATGAAAATTCTTTAAAACCTCGTGTTCGGCTATATTATCCATGGTAGTAATAAATTTATTTTGTTTTATAAAAAAAAATAAACCCTTGCTTTGGCCGACCAAATGGTGGTTTGGCCTCAGCTGTAACCACCGTCTGGCCGTCCGTGGCTTAGCACGGCAGTCTAGGGACTGTCTGCGGTAGTCCTTCAGAGTGCTACGTACAGTCTGTAGACTATTCACTTGGCCGAGCATCACTAGCGCATACACCTTTATAGCGTTGGGAATTCATTAAAATTTGAAACTTGTTTTATAAATTTTGGAATGATAAATCTTTATGTATTAAAATTTTTGGGTAGTAATTAAATGAATATATATATATATATGTATATATATATTAAATTCGTTTAGTTATATTTTGAAAGTCATTGCTTTAACTGGTAAATTGGTCAATATATTCTGTATATTATCAGACTGTTTCTATTCTGGTTTGAGTTAAAACATAAATTTATTTTAGTAATAAAATTATGAGAATAGAAAAGAATTGATATTACATTTGTTAAATTATAAATATCCAAATGGTGTTATAAGTTAAGAGACAAATTATGTATTTATGTTAGCACTGTTATTTAATATTTATTTTAATATGAGTACTATGAAAACGGAATTTATTGTGGATTTTAAATAAGTTATTTGTGTACCCGTGTGAGTTGTATTTTGTAAATTATTTGGGTTCAGGAAATTGTCAGTTTATTGATGTGGGAACCCCATTTGTGTTAAAACTATTGTCTTCCAGAGGATTGTGATTTTTGGTTAATTTATATCTTTTCATCATGAGTTTTTGTTACATTATGTTTTACGAATGGGATGTACTAAGTTGTGGGATTTTGTTATGGTATTTATTTGCGAGATGGGGTATGCCTCATGTATTATTTTTATTGTTTCATTTCTATGTTCATGATTGGAATGGTACAACCCCTGTTACTTTTTGGTTTTGGTTGCGTCTCTAGGGAGAGTGGCTCCTCGTGGGGGCTGGCGCCCCATTTAAGGGGAAGGGCACAAGATAACCCACGAGTGAGTTAGTAATCAAGTGAAAACCTAATAATTAACCTAGGAGGGTTGGGTAGTAATATTATTATAAGATTTTAAAATGGATGCCTCTTCTTCATTAGTGCTTCCGCAGACTAATGGAAGGCTGAGAAGGCCATGGTTAGCAAGGTCGTGACCTCATCTTCACGAGAGGTTTATGGCTCCGCATGAGTCACCCTATGGACTGTCGCCTCGAGTTGGGAGGAAGGGCACAGGATAGCCATAGATGGGACCGACGCCTCCAGTTGGGAGGAAAAGCACATGATAGCCCCATGTAGCACTATGCAATGACACTCTCCCCTAGTTGCCCAGGGGTTTTTCTTTATTGTGTTCCTCTAGAAGTATGTTATAGGAGTTGGTTTATATTGTTGTTGAATGGACTTATATTGATTTATGGAATATTGTCTTGATACATCGTTGGTGTGCTTTGTGGTTTTGTGTGATCTCATTGATATTTGACTTATGATTTTGTACTCTTATGGTACTGTGATATGATGTTATTGTATTGTTTAATTTCACTTTGGAATATTGTGTTATAGCTCTATGTTTGGTATTTCTTGTTATGTTTGTATCGCGGTTCTAGTCAGTTGACAGTCTTGGTCGGAGTTGTTTCTTTGTCACCTCTTAGCACAGGGGTGGTTGGGTGGAACGTGCTCCGCACACCATTGGGTTCCCCATCAATGTTCATTGGCCAGTCTCATTCTTTTGAAGTTTTGTACCAAAAGATCTTTATACTCTGTTGATAAATCTTGTATATTGTATTCATCCCACAAGATTGGGAACCATGATGTAAACTATATGGATATGATGTATAGTTAAAAGATGTTGTAATGTAGTTATCAACTTTGTATCTTTACTTGGCTTTGTGAAATTCCTCATGGTATTACTTTATGATGGAATCTATGAATTCATGTTATCTTGACATTTATAGTTCCTTATTGTTCGTATGGTATCTTTGTGTTGACTTGTAATGATTATTTCGATGTGACCTCACATGCCCCAAAGAAAAAAGTTGGTTATGTCATTTGCGTTGTAAGGAAATGAAGTATATGAATGTATATAATTATTTAATATTTGGTATATTGATTATTTGTTTTCCTTAAAAAAAAAATTGTGTTTTTTATGTGGTTGTTCTTTGGGGTTTGCACGGCGGGTGTTACAATTTGGTATCAGAGCCAAGGTTGCAAATGCTGGGGTCTCTGGGTAGTTATGTCCTTTAGGCAACCTTTGTGTTTTAGCTCTTGAGCTCATATGTACCTTTGTCTTGTTGTGCAGAAGCATGCCTAGAGGAAGAGGTAGAGGTAGAGGTAGAGGCCAAGGAAGAGGCCGAGGTGGTGGTTGTGGAGCCAACCAACCAAGTCCTTCACCACCAAGTTCTCATGGTCCTGAGTCTGAGGAGCAATAGAATTCTCATAACAATCTGTCTGGTGGTGGATAAAACCCAAAGCAGCCGGGATTGGATGGTCAGTTGCAGCGTATTCTAGGTGAGCTTCTTGATAGATTAGGCCCTAGACTTGATGGGGATCAGCAGGTTGAGAGAGAAAGAGAAAGGTCTCCAAGACATAGGGGAACTTCAGATGATCAGGATGCTTTATTAGTAGGCCATATGAGGGATTTGATGAGAGCTCATCCACCTACCTTCGATGGCTTTGGAGGAGGGTTGGAAGCTGAGACATGGTTAATTGATTTGGGCCGATGCTTTGCAATGCACCCCTACAGAAGTAATACCGAGGCTCGATGTGTTGTTATGCATTTGCGAGGTTTCACATCCACTTGGTGGCAGCTAGAGGAACAAAAGTTGCATATGGATATCAGTATGGTCACTTGGGAGTTTTTCTTGGAAAGGTTCAGGGCTCGCTTCCTCTCAGATCATTGGAGACAGCATAGGGCAGATGAATTCCACAATCTTAAGCAAATGGAAATGTCAGTAGAACAGTATGAACGACGCTTCTATGAATTGAAACAGTATGCAAGGATTAGTCATGATGAAGGGATGTTGGTACAACATTTTGTTCGAGGCTTGAATGCTCGCATCAGTGGTGGCATATGAGTCTTCAAACCGAAGACAATGGAAGTTTTTGTTGAAAAGGCTCGCTTGGTGGAAGAAAACTTGGCTATGGCATTGGGTGGTCACGTAGGAGTGCAGATTGGTAGTGTGCCAACTCCTGGAGCTGGTTCTCAAGGAGGTCAGACACATGTAGTAGGGCCTTCTAAGAGCCATTTTGTGTCCTCAAAAGGGGGTCAGCAGTAACAATCTCAATCAAAGCACAAGAATGCTACTTCTCAGCATGGTGGCCACTTTCAGTTTCATAGGGATCAGAACTAGAATCGTGCACATTAAGAGCAACCCACATTGAGTTTTCAGTCTCCACCTAGTCGTGGGAGCTTCTAGCAATCGAATGCTCCATCCAAGGGAAGAGGTTTTGGTCGAGGTTCTAGATGTTTTTCATGTGGGCAATAGGGGCATATTGCTAGGATGTGTCCTCAGAAGAGCACTTCAGAGTTTAATCAGAAACCAGCTATGTCTAAGCTGACAGTGGGAGACGTAGAGAGATCTCACTAAGTCTTCGCAATAGTGGATAATCGTTAGGTGGATCATCAGAGCACCATCGTTGAGACTACAGGTTTATTGCATAAGTCTAGCATTTCAGTACCCTTTGATTCTAGTGCATCTGATTCTTTCATATATCCTTTAGTCATGGAGCAATGTAAACTAGGGGCAATAAAGCAAAGCGAAAAGTGGCAGGTTGAATTAGTTTCAGGATATAAGGTTATGGTCGAGAAGCTTGTGCAGGGTTGTAGGTTAGAGTTAGGGGCAATGTCCACTAAGGTGGACCTCAAAATTCTTCCACTTGGTTCTTATGATGTATTCTTGGGCATGGATTGGTTAAGCTCACATCGTGCTTTGATAGACTGTCGCCATAAAGCAGTGCAGTGTGTGGATGATTTTGGAAAAGAGGTGGAAATTGTGGGTGTTCAGAGGCCTATTTCTTTGAGAATGATCTCAGCTATGCAGTTAAAAAGGTGTTTTCGTCAGGGTTGTCAGCTCTTTGCAGTGTTGGTTAGTGACCTTGAGTCTGAGGTTAGCCTTGAGGTGTCATTGAAGGATTACCCTCTCCTTACAGAGTTTTCTAATGTTTTTTCCTAGTGAGATACCAGGTATGCCTCCTAAGCAGGAGGTGGACTTTAGGATAGATCTGGTGCCTGCAACGAAGCTTATCTCTCGGGCTCCATACAGGATGACCACGCAGGAACTCCAAGAACATCGTCTGCAATTGGAGGAATTGTTGGTTAAGGGGTTTATCCACCCTAGTGTTTCTCCTTGGGGAGCACCAGTGATCTTTGTCAAAAAGAAGGATGGTTCTCTCCGTCTTTTTATCAATTATAGACAATTGAACAAGGTAACAGTAAAGAATCGATATCCCCTTCTGAGGATTGATGATCTCTTTGATCAGATAAAAGGGGCAAAGGTATTTTCCAAGATCGACCTCAAATTAGGGTATCATCAGTTGCGGATAGCAGAGGCCGACATTCATAAAAATGTATTTCGCACTCGGTATGGACATTACGAGTTCACAGTGATGTTGTTCGGGTTAACGAATGCACCTTAAGTCTTTATGAGTCTAATGAATGGGGTGTTTCAAACTTACTTGGATAGGTTCATCCTCGTGTTTCTTGATGATATTTTGATCTAGTCTAAGTCTATGGAGGAACATGAGGTGCACCTAAAGTAGGTTTTGCAGTGCTTAAGGGACAACCAGTTATATGCCAACCTGGCAAAGTGTGACTTTTATAAGACTGAAGTTTAATATCTGGGCCATGTGATTTCTGGTGAGGGAATTTCAATGGATCCTGCTAAGATCCAGGCTATCATGGATTGGCCCGTGCCCACTAATGTCTCATAAATTCACAGTTTCATGGGACTAGCTGGGTATTATCAGTGGTTTGTGTAGGGCTTTTTGAGGATTCCACATCCTATCACATCACTTCAAAGGAAAGGAAAGAAATTTCTTTGGTCAGAGCAGTGTCAGTTAGCTTTCCAAACTCTTAAGGAAAAACTAACTAGTGCTCCAATTTTGATAGTGTTGGATCCTATAGGTGATTTCATGGTTTGTACTGATGCCTCTTTGGAAGGTCTTGGAGCCGTGTTGATGCAGGATGGGAGAGTGATTGCCTATGAATCTCAGAAACTAAAGGATCATGAACTCAATTATCCCACACATGACCTTGAGTTTGCCACAGTTGTTCATGCTCTTGTGAGATGGAGGTACTTCTTGTTAGGGCACCAGTTCGAGTTGCATACAGATCATCAGAGTTTACAATACATCTTCACACAGCCAAATTTGAATGCAAGGCAGAGGAGGTGGATGGAATTTTTGTGTGAATATGATTTTGAGGTGAAGTATATTCAGGGTAAGGAAAATGTGGTGGCTGACGCTCTGAGCCGACGCAAGCATGAGGTTTCTATAATGACTCTTGAGGTGGATTTGAAGAGTGAGATTCTCACAGCCCTTCCTTCAGATAGTTGGTATTTAGAGGTGAAAGCTGAGGTGGAATTAGGTAGAGCTTTGGAGAGGAAATTTGTTGGTTATTCATTGGATTCAGATGGTTCTTTTCATTTCTCTAGATGGTTGTATGTACCTCCTTCAGAGGGTCTTCGTACCCTGATTTTGATAGAAGGTCATCAGGCACCTTATGCAGCACATCCTGGAGTTAAGAAAATGTATGTGGATCTACGTTCGCTTTATTTTTGGTCAGGAATGAAGTGGGATATTGCTGACTTTGTGGCTCGATGTCTTGAATGCCAGAGAGTAAAGGCTGAACATCATCATCCAGTAGGGTTGCTACAGCCTCACCTTGTTCCAGAATGGAAATGGGATGTTATTTCCATGGATTTCATTGTTGGGTTGCCTATGTCATCTAGACGACATGACACTATTATGGTCACTGTCGACAGATTGACTAAGGTAGCTCATTTTTCCCCTATTCGATCTTCATATACGACATCTTATGTTGCTAAGGTGTTCATGAATGATATAGTTAGACTGCATGGGATACCACAGAGGATCATTTCTGATAGAGATCCAGTATTCACGTCTGCGTTGTGGACATCTTTGCAGTAGTCTTTGGGAACTAAGTTGAATTTTAGTTCTGCCTACCATCCTGAGACTGATGGTAAAACTGAGAGAGTTAACCAGGTGCTAGAGGATATGCTACGCATGTATGTCATGGACCAGCAATCATGTTGGGAGGACTATTTGTACTTGGTCGAGTTTGCATATAACAATGGGTACCATAGTTCCATTGGTATGGCTCCTTTTTAGGATTTGTACGGTCGTCCTTTCTGTACTCCTTTGAGTTGGGATCGGTTGGAGGACAGGGTGCTTCTTGGACCCAAAATGCTTAGAGATATGGAGCAGCAGGTGGCTCGCATTCAAGAGCATCTTGTAGCTGCTCAGGATAGACAGAAGAAGTATGCTGATGCTCATCGAGTTGATCAGCAGTTTGCAGTAGGTGATCAGGTGTTCCTTCGAGTGCGCCCGGGAAAGAGCCCTATTCGTTATGGAAAGGATTCAAAGCTTGTGCCTCACTTCGTTGGACCCTTTGAGGTGTTAGAGTGGATTGGACCTATTGCTTACCACTTAGCTTTGCCACCTAGTTTGTCGCGAATCCACGATGTATTTCATGTTTCTATTCTTAGACCATATTTTCCTTATGTTACTCATGTTCTTGATTGGAATGATCTTCAGGTCGAGGACAGGCAGCTGGCTCTCGAGCCCGTGGTCGTGCTTCAGCATCGGCGACTTACCCTCAGATGCAGAGAAATTGATCAGGTACGGGTTTAGTGGGACCCGAATGATGAGGCTTCAGCTACATGGGAGGATGCCTCTCGTATCAGGGATTCTTATCCTTATCTTTTTACTGGGTTCCAGGAGTAAGCCAATTTCTTGGGGGGGAGGATGTAATGCCCCTCATGTTGCTGCTTGTTCTTGACATTCTCTATGGTTTTGATGATACTGTTGATGTTATGTTGTGGTAACTTAGATTGTTACTGATTATATTACTCTTATGATGCCATGGATATTATAATGACATTTTTATTATGATTGTTTTGATGGAGTTAATTGGAATGCAGTAGGCTAGAGAATAGTAATTGATGATGTTGATGTGAATTAATGTAATTCTATAATGCAATAGATGATGATATGATTTGGTGAGGGGACAGGGAGCATCACTCGTTCGCAAGCACCCTACTACACTGCAAATCCTTCTCACAATGCTTTGTAATTGATTATATGTATATGTATGTTGTGTATCACCTTGTTGGATGCAGGATTTGCAAGAATAAGACTCGATTCCACCTATTTCGATAGGTCTGGGCGAGCATTGAACCAAACCAATGGTAGGAAGTTGAACAAAGGTGACATGGAAGTAACTTTGTCCCAAGATGTCAACTGTCTTGTATTTTATTGGTTTTGTGCGTCTTGGTCATAGCCATTTTGTTGTTACGTTAGTCTTTGTATGTTATTATTTTATGACTTATCTAATGTGGTATATGGTTTTATGTTGTGATTTAAATAATTAAACAATTAATAAAATAAAGCATAAAATAATAAATAAATAAATAAATAAATAAATGTTAGTAGTAGTTTGTGAAAATATTAAATTTATTTTGAAAAAATCTTGCAAATGGTTGATTTCAATTATTTTAATGGGCAAGTGATTATTTAATAAAGTGTTCGTGGAGATGATAAATAAATAAATAAATAAAAAGTTAAATTTTGTGGATTTGAATATATTTAAATTTTTAATTTGATCAAATCAAATATTCTTGTAACAGAAGGAAAATTATTTTAGGGAATGGGTTTTCATTTCAACAAATGCATGATAAAAAAAAAATGAAATGCAAATGCATGTATAAAGGCAAAACAAGGAATTATTGGATTAATAATTATT
This sequence comes from Sequoia sempervirens, assembly GCA_007258455.2. Classification (NCBI taxonomy): domain Eukaryota; kingdom Viridiplantae; phylum Streptophyta; class Pinopsida; order Cupressales; family Cupressaceae; genus Sequoia; species Sequoia sempervirens. The sequence goes on along the minus strand of VDFB02271358.1, from coordinate 528,042,651 downwards.
TTTATTTATTTTTGGGAAGTGACTTCTGGTATTCATGGGAAGAGGAAACGAAAAAGTTTTTCTGAGTGTTGATTTTATTAAGGGGTTTTTCTTTGTACAGGGGGGAATTTGGTCTTTTGTACGGGGATGGCATTTCTTTTTTTTAAAAAGGGGAAAGTCTGAGGGAGGTTCTGGTGCAGGAAATTTGATTTTTCAAGCTCAAGCAAAAGCTTCCACAGATCCTCTACAGGCACAGAACACTCAGGTTCATTTTCTCCTTTTTAATTATCTTCTTCCTATAACAACAAATGAAATAAAAATTGTCTTTTTGTGAATGAAATTTCCTCTTGAGGTTTGAAATTAAATGTGTGAGGAAAGAAAATTCTTCGGGGTTTTTAGAAATGTTTTGGACTATTAATTTTACTGGGGTTCAGGATTGTTGTTTATTAAAATGAAATTTTGGTTGGGTTTTGGAAATAAACACTGTTACTATTGTACTATCCTGGGAAAAGGAATAATTCTCTTAATGTGAACTTTGGATCTGTATATCTCTGCTTTATATACATTTTTTTTTAAAGGCTCTGTATTCAAAATATATAAATACATATATATATATGTATATAGATATAGATAAATATATATACACATATAAATGTAATTATATATATATATTTAATTAATGAAAATTCTTTAAAACCCCGTGTTCGGCTATATTATCCATGGCAATAATAAATTTATTTTGTTTTATAAAAAAAATAAACCCTTCCTTTGGCCGACCGAATGGTGGTTCAGCCTCAGCCGTAACCACCATCCGGTAGTCCGTGGCTTAGCGCGGCAGTCTAGGGACTGTCCGCGGTAGTCCTTCAAACTGTTGCGTATAGTTCGTAGACTGTCTGCTTGGTCAGGTGTCACTAGCGCATACACCTTTACAGCGTTGGGAATTTAATAAAATTTGAAACTTGTTTTATAAATTTTGGAATGATAAATCTTTATGTATTAAAATTTTCGGGTTGTAATTAAATGAATATATATATATATATTAAATTTTTTTAGTTATATTTTGAAATTCATTCCTTTAACTGGTAAATTGGTCAATATATTCTGTATATTATCAGACTGTTTCTATTCTGGTTTGAGTTAAAAACATAAATTTATTTTAGTAATAAAATTATGAGAATAGAAAAGAATTGATATTACATTTGTTAAATTAAAAATATCCAAATGGTGTTATAAGTTAAGAGAAAAATTATGTATTTATGTTAGCACTATTATTTAATCTTATTTAATATGAGTACTATGAAAACGAAATTTATTGTGGATTTTAAATAAGTTATTTGTGTACCCGTGTGAGTTGTATTTTGTAAATTAGTTGGGTTCGAGAAATTGTCAATTTATTGATGTGGGAACCCCATTTGTGTGAAAACTGTTATCTTCCAGAGGATTGTGATTTTTGCTGAATTTATATCTTTTCATCATGAGTTTATGTTACATTATGTTTTACGAATGGGGTGTACTGAGTTGTGGGATTTTGTTATGGTATTTATTTGCGAGATGGGTTATGCCTCACGTATTATTTTTATTGTTGCATTTATATGTTCATGATTGGAATGGTACAACCCCTATTACTTTTTTGTTTTGGTTGGGTCTCTAGGGAGAGTGGCTCCTCATGCGGGCCGGCGCCCCATTTTAGGGGAAGGGCACAGGATAACCCACGAGTGAGTTAGTAATCAATTGAAAACCTAATAATTAACCTAGGAGGGTTGGGTAGTAATATTATTATAATATTTTAAAATGGATGTCTCATCTTCATTAGTGCTTCCGTAGAATAATGGAAGGCTAAGAAGGTCGTGGTCAGCAAGGTCGTGACCTCGTCTTCACGAGAGGTTTACGGCTCTGCATGAGTCACGCTATGGACTGGTGCCTCCAGTTGGGAGGAAGGGCACATGATAGCCATAGATGGGACCGACGCCTCCAGTTGGGAGGAAGAGCACAAGATAGCCCATGTAGGACTATGCGATGACACTCTCCCCTAGTTCCCCAGGTGTTTTACTTTATTGTGTTCCTCTGGAAGTATGTTATGGGAGTTCGTTTAGATTGTTGTTGAATGGACTTATATTGATTTATGGAATATTGTCTTGATACATCTTTGTTGTGCTTTGTGGTTTTGTGTGATCTCATTGATATTTGACTTATGATTTTGTACTCTTATGGTACTGTGATATGATGTTATTGTATTGTTTAATTGTAATTTGGAATATTGTGTTATAGCTCTATGTTTGGTATTTCTTGTTATGTTTGTATCTCGGTTCTGGTTAGTTGATAGTCTTGGTCGGAGTTACTTCTCTATCACCTCTTAGCACGAGGGTGGTCAGGTGGAATGTGCTCTGCACACCGTTGGGTTCCCCATCAGTGTTCGTTGGCCAGTCTCATTCTTTTGAAGTTTTGTACCAAAAGATCTTTATACTCTGTTGATAAATCTTGTATATTGTATTCATCCCACAAGATTGGGAACCATGATGTAAACTATATGGATATGATGTATAATTAAAAGATGTTGTAATGTAGTTATCAACTTTGTATCTTTACTTGGCTTTGTGAAATTCCTCATGGTATTACTTTATGATGGAATCTATGAATTCATGTTATGTTCACATTTATAGTTCCTTATTGTTCGTATGGTATCTTGGTGTTGACTTGTAATGATTATTTCGATGTGACCTCACATGCCCCAAAGAACAAAGTTGGTTATGTCATTTGCGTTGTAAGGAAATGAAGTATATGAATGTATATAATTATTTAATATTTGGTATATTGATTATTTGTTTTTCTTAAAAAAAATTTTTTTTGTTTTTTTATGTGGTTGTTCTTTGGGTTTTGCACGGCGGGCGTTACATATTCTAAGACTCTCTCTCTATCTCAAACCCCTTATTATCCAATTTTAAAGAAATCACTAGGGAAAAGAGGTAGGAATTCTAATTTGACTAAATTGAAAGAAGAGATTGAAGCAGGTGTGCAATTTTTTTATAGGATTCTATCTCAAACTCTGCAAGTAAGGGTCTAAGGAGAGCTTGTTGCTCTCCTTGCATGTAATGAAGATCATATCCTAGAATTTTAGGGGCATTAATGCCCCTAAAAAACATGCTTGAATCAAACATAAGTTGATGTTTGTGGAACAAATATCATACCATTGTAGGAAACAAAGACATTAGTGGTAACATATGAAGCTTCAATTAAAAAATGGGCATTATGGAAATCAACTCACTTAATAGCTCGAGGGGATTTAGGGGGATTAGTTGCACTGTGGAACCCCAATATTGTAAATGCATTTCTTGTTGTCACCAAATAGTGAACCCTTGTTGAGTTGCAAAACTTAGCCTATTGGTGAAACATGGGATAACTCCCTTGATTGTGGGCTTAGATTGTGGGAGTTAATCTCCAGAGTGAGTTGGTTCTCTTGGTTCTATGACCTAAACTAAACCACTTGCAAAGGAAAGAGATAGGAATTTCTATAAAAATGAAAACCTAAGATCTTAAGGTGATACACCAAATGTCTTTTGGCTTGCACTTGCTTAAATGAACATAATATGATCAACAACTCAAACTTTTACACAACTCAAAATTTCACATGTATCCTGCATAAGAATTTTATTACTAGGTTTGATAACTAGGAAAACATTTAGGAGTTGAAAATGTTCTCAGAACTTAAATTCTACTCCTAGCTAGTTAAACACGAGTAATAACCTACAAAAGTACATATTTCTGCATAAAGGCAATAACAATGGGAGAAAAATCAAGGGGAAGAATCATCACCACAAGATTACATCAACCATTTTGAAGCTTGCACAATGAAACAACTTTGAGAAGCTAAAAAAAGCCTTTTTTATTGATAAAAATACTTAGAAACAACACACAAGTCTAAAAATAAGTGACATTCCTATTCTTTGCTTGAAAGAACCTCTAAGGGTTACAATAAATAGCTCCAAAATGAGAAAGAAAACTAATTTTTTGAGTTACAATACACCAAAAGATAGAAGAAAGCTTTTTTGATAGCTTACAATACTTCAAAAGTGAAAATAAATTACTAAGGAAGAAATAGGTCATACTATTTAGTTTACAAGCCTTTGCTAAGTCTTAGTTTCCTATTACAATCAGCATGTGACATGTGTCACAATTGATTTGAAAAGGTCAAACTCTCTTTTGGGCGCCTAGCTGAGTGGTCTCCTTTTTTTTCTCCCCGATTTTCAAGATAACGTTGAAAAAGGACAAGCTTTCTTTATTGTGACCACATTTTGAACATGCTTTTTTGGAACTTGTTCCTAGATGCTCTCATCTTGCTGTCTAGGTCACCAAACTACCCTATATCTTCTAAACTACTCATAAACATCTTCCTAGATGCTCTCATGATGTCCTTGACTGCTTATGAAAACTCCAAGCTGACCAACCTCCCTCATGAATGGTAAAATTGTCTTTTTCATAAAGATATGGAATGCGAGAAACTTTGAAATGTTCAAAACTCTTTAGAAGATGTAGGATTAAGTCCCTCCTTAGATGTATCATCATGGATTCTTTTGTTAGTCTTTATCTCTTTACTAACCTGTCATATTCTCCTTGCCCTTAGATTTTCATTAAAACTTATTTACTGCTTTCATTAGTTGACGAAAGTATCACAATCATTATTTTATTGAGAAAACCATCATAACCACAAATATTGTGTGCACATAGGCCTTGATATCACTTCTCTTAGGTCATTGATCACAAGCATTGAACTTATCACTACCACTTTCCATGATCATGCAATGAAACCCTCAAAGTAAGCTTCGAAACCCCAAATTTTGATCTTTTGTTAAGGTGATGACTGCCCTACCTCTTTCACTATTCATTTTCTAGATCTGCATTCCAATATGCTCAAACCAGGTTTTGTGCACTTCACTAGACCTAGAGTTTTATTCTTAAGTCCCATTGATCAAACCTTACACATTATTAGAATAAGACTATGGTTATCTTACTAATGCACATGAGTAGTCATAATGATTTAAAACTTCATAACCCTGTCATACTTTAACACCACTATACCATGATTCAAATTTTCCCAATGATTGTCTTCTTTTCATAAGGGTTGGGCATAGATTTATCATCTCATAGGTTTGAATGAGTAACCTATGCTATCTAATATCCTCATAATTTTTCTGGTGGCTATACCCTAATTAATAGAGAGTTATCATTGCATTTTTTTTCATCTCTACTAATCTAGGAAACTGAGTGGTGCAAACCTATATTATGTAATCCATAGGCTTTCATCAAATTTTTGCATTGTATACACTTTCTGTATACTTTAATCTTTTGTAACTTTTCTCATCTTTTTCGAATAGATTTCATGACTCACTCTCTATTTGAAACTCACATTTTCTGCCAACAATCTTATTTGTCACCAATCTAGATTCAATAAGTGAAGAGTCATGGATAATCTCACAAAAAAATACAACTTTAAACTCAAACTTAACAACAACAATATGTGTCTCCAATATTTGGACTAGAAACCCCTAATGTATGAGTAGATAGTCCTATTGAATATAATCATGATTGTGCAAGAGTTGAGAAACTACATGGAATCTATGAGCTTTCATAAATGACTTAACAATGGATAGGAGAAAATGAGAGAAAAATACACATGTCTAATAATGTGGGTGAAGAGAATACATTCCTGAAATTCTTTTATTGCAAGTAACATACCAAAACTCCCCTAAATTCCTACAACGTGGTGGTATCTCGAGATCTGTGTATCTTTCTTAGGCTTCTTCAATGCCATCAAAGTAGTGTAAACCTTGCAACATGTTCCATTATCCATTTTGATCTCTGAAACATGAAGAATCCATAGTTCTTGGACTACTTCAATGCTACTGTAGCCATTACTTCAATGTTTGATGCCAACAAAGATAATAAACCCTAAAAAATTTCCTTGCTACGTGGTTAAAAATTGAAACCCACTCTCTTTTCTCTTGGCGCCCAAAAAGACTTATTCAAAGCTTCATTTTTTTAATTATTTCCCTTTTGTTACAAGCTTTTCTAAATATGCTATTTTTTTCCTCTCTTTTTTGGAAAAGAAAACTTCATCCTTATTTTTTTTCCAAAATACTAAAACTCATTATTAATATTTGAATTTTAGTTTTATGTCAAAACTTAGTGATAGATCTAAAAAGAAAAACCCTACACCATTCTTGGAGATCTCTTAGAGATGATTGCCTGCTAAACATGATGACCAATTGCCTTAAACAATCCATTGGGCATAGGAGTCAAGAGAAAATTGAAAAACATTCTAAAATTAGACCTTTCTTACTGTTGCAAGACTCCAAAACTCAATGTTCGACACCTTAAACCCACCTAAAACTACCCAAAACATGACTGAAACTAATTGACCAAGTTGTGCAACAACACTTGCAGGAATGAAAAGACTCTTAAAACCTATGTGCAACAACACTTATTGACTCAAAGACACCTAATCTAACCTACCCTAACCAACACAAGGATTTCTTAAACAAAACCATTAACTGATTAAGTGAAATAGCTACCCTTCCTTATCAAGTGCAATGTTTTAATGCTCATGAGAAACCCAAAAAAGATGTAACACAAGTAGAAAATCAATGAATAGTTGCAATTCTTATAGAAAAACATAAACATACTCACATTCCCTTTGATTTTGATCATGCTTACTGCTATTTTGGACTAGATAAGTGAGCCGAATCCAATCTTCTTTAGTTGCAACTCTATATTTAGCTTTATGTTTAATTATAACCTCATGCTTGGGTGTAAACATGATTTGTGTTTTGTTGGAATCCATCTTGGCTAGATGTTTGATAGGACATCCTCTTGATCAAACAATCTTCAAAGTCTCATTACTAGCTTCTTCCTTTTGGATTGCTTGTTCATTGTCATGCACATTGGAATGATTTGGTTCATGTTATTCAAATTAAAAAATGCATGCTTCTTCTTTTGTTTTGTGTTGCTCATAAATTTTTGATTCATTGAGTGTTATATTGACATCAAGATTTGAACAAAAGTCTTCAATGATGCTAGAGAAAATTTCTTCACCAATTTCCAACTTATTCTCCCCATCTTTTCCAATATCTGCATTCTTCTCATGCTCATTTTCATCCTCTATCTACTCCAAAACTTGTGAATTATTTGAAACCTACTTACACTCTTCATCCTCATCAACAAAACAAGGAAGTTCATTAAATAAGAGTGCCAAATCCTCATTTTCACCACCTTTTCCTTATTTTCTATCTCGCCACCCCAAAAGAATATGCTCTTCAACCTATTTTTCATGATTTTTCCCTTCTAAAGGTGTTGGCTTGACATCTAAGTTTGCACAAAATAGCTCTAAATCATCCCAAAATAAGTCTTTTTCAACCTTTTCTTTGCTTTTTGGTGTAAGAGGACTGATTTTGACCTTATAGCAGCTTTGACTAGCAACCTTGTGTATACCAACTTCATCTCTATCTTGCAAAATAAGGCTATCATCCTTTGTCCCTTCATAAAGTAGCATCTTTTCAAGCTCACTTCCACTTCTATCTACTCCAAAACTTGTGAATTCATTGAAATTTGTATGCTCTCTTTTTCTTGTTCAATGAAGGAAGGAAGTTCATCAAATAAGAATGTCACATCCTTATTTTTACAACCTCTTTATTTTTGGCTATCTTGCTTCCCCAAATGATTTGTTGACATAGGCATGTTCTCTTCATCTTTAACAAAAGATGGGAGTTCATCAAATGAGAAACTCAAATTTTCATTATCATCTCCTCTATCAAGATTTGTACCTTGCTGTACTAACTGACCATGATCTTCATTCCCTTGCAACAAGTTTAATTTTTCTTCTTCTAACTTATCTACAAGTGTACCAACAACAAAATACTCTTCTTGTTCTCCCCCCAAAACCTCATTTTATTGCTCACTAAACCAACTATCTTGGTAAACAATGGGAACATCTTTACAAAGACAAATGGTGATAGGACAAGATGATTGATTATAAAGGTCTTGTTGGGATTCTTGAGGAAATATACATTTTGGAGAAGGTTGCTCTTGAGGGATACTAAAATATTGCAAATGATGTAGGTCCCTGAAACTTGGAACTTCAAACTTAGAAGATTGACTTGGAGACTTAAGAGGCATACCTTGCTTGAAACTCAGGATTTCATACTTGGGAATCTCTTCCTTCACGTGCCAATCCAAATTGCATGAGGCTGGTTGGTTTTCTATCCTTTGAATTTAGGAGAGAAAAAGGTTCATTTGCTCTTGTTTGGAAAAAAAATATTTCTTTCAAGAGACTCCTCATATTGCTTCCTTTAATAATCCAACTCCTATTGATGTTGGTAGGCTTGATGAGCCAACTCTTCTTGCAGTTATGATAATGTAAGACTGTCACATGTATTGTAAGGTAAAGGACGGTCCAATGGAGATAAACTAGAGAAATGTCTTATGAAACCTCATTACCCTATGAGGTTGCAAGTATTAAGAAAAAATGTTCAGAATGGTAAAAGACAATTGTAAAAGACAATCAAGAGGGCTATGAATAAGACAAATTATAGTGGTACAAATGAGTTGCATGAAATTTTTATAAGGTGACAGTCCTATGAAGAAACAAGGTGATAGTAGTAATGGGAGTTATCCCATGTTTCACCAATAGGCTGAGTTTTGAAACTCAATAAGGGTGCACTATTTGGTGACAACATTGCCAAGCAAGAATGAGAGCCACTAGAAGTTATTGGAGATAACTAAATTTTATTTAAAATTTTGGTTGCTGAATATCTATGGTTCGACTTCAACTATTGATAAGAAAAGTTTGTGGGATGAAATCACATAACTAATAAATGATTTAGGAGATGAGAGAGTTGTATTGGCTAGGGATTTTAATGCAATAGTCTCATTACAAGAGAAGAGTGGGGGTATAAGTCCACCAATTAAAGTGATGAAAAATTTCAACACATTTATCCTCACTAATGCATTAAAATACATTGTACCAGTAAAGGGAAAGTATACCTAGACAAATAGAAGGAAATATTTTCTACAAATAGTAGAGAGGTTGGACATGTATTTAGTCACTTCAAATTGGTATAATTTGCAGCATAATTTGGAATAAAAAATATTGCCTTATGTAGGGTCTGATCATTATGTGATCTCTCTCAACATATCAAATGTATCTCTTCCTAAATTTAAATCGTCATTAAAATTTGAGATCATGTAGTTTAGGCATCCACAATTCATGGATTTATTACAAAAATGGTGGATAAATGCACAATATGAGCAGGGAAGATGTTTCAATTATGTAGAAAGATAATGTATGTAAAACAATAAATTATAACTTGGAACAAAAAGGTTTTTAAGAATATCTTTCACCAAAAGGATCTAGTATTCAAAGAGTTGACTACAACTCATGAGCTCATAATTCAAAATGGCTTAGATACCTCATTGTATAATAAATAGAAAAAGTTACAGGGGGACTAGCAAGAGCTATGTGCAAGAGAAGAGATATATTGGAGGAAAAAGTCATGAGAATTGTGGCTAAAAGAGGGAGATTGAAATACCAAATATTTTCACCCCTCTATGTTAATTAAGAGAGTTGCAAAAGAAATACAATCATTGCAAGATATTTCAATAGGGAATTGGCTCAAAAAGGAAGAAGATATAAACAAAGGTGTCAAGTTTTTTTCAAAACTCTTATTAGTGCCCCAAAACAAGAGTGAAAAAAATGTTAAGGATGAAAAGGAGCTCCTAGAAGCAATTCCTACAATCATTAGGGATGAGGATAATGATTGTTTTTGGAGGATATTTTCATTAGAGGAAGTGAAGAAGGTGGTTTTTTCCTTGCCATCGGATAAATCCCTTGGACTGGATGGATTCACAACCCTTTTTTTTTCAAAAGAGCTTGGATATCTTGTGTTTTGATTTACTTTGGGCACTTGAAGAGTCAAGGAGGACATGAACAATGCTCAAGTTGTTCAATGTAACAAACATTGCAATCTTTCTAAAAGTAAAAGAGCCTAATTATTTTGTAGAATATAGGCTGATATCTTTGTGTAACACAATATATAAAATATTCACTAAGGCAATATATCTAAGTTTGTAGCCCCTTATCCCAAAAATAGTTTCTCAGGAGTAGGGAGGTTTTGTTCCAGAGAGAGAAAATTTTGAAGGAGCACTTGTAGTGCATGAGACACTTCACTCAATATCTACTCCTAATTTTTCTTCAATCATTTTCTAATTGGACATGATGAAGGTGTATGATAAAGTAGATTGGGGTTTTTTGAACAAGGTTCTTGCAAAGTTTGGTCTTAGCGTAAAATGGTGTAGATGGATATTGTCTTGCTTATCAAAGGAAAAGTTTATAGTTATCCTCAATGGTACTCCCACAAGATTTTTCAGTGCAACACAAGGTGTTAGGAAAGGAGACCCTTTATCACCTTTTTTGTTCATTATTATGGCAGATGCCCTAAGCATATTCATTCTCCTCAAGCAAAATTAGGGGCTTTGGCATGGCATCACGATAAAAAATATAGATATTATAGTCACACATTACCTTTTTGCAGATGATACCATTTTATTTGGTAAGACCACTATCACAGAAGCCACTCAATTCAAAGAAGTTTTAGATAAGTATTCCTCAAAATCTAGTTAGAAAATTAATGCTGCTAAGTCTAAAATCTATGTCTTCAACACCAAGTATGTTATAAGAAATAAGATAGTGAGATTGTTGGGTTTTCAACAACCTTCTTTTCCATGCACATATTTAGGGATTCCTTTCTTTATGGGATCAAATAAGGCTTCCTACTAGGATAAAGTAATTGAAAGGTTAAAATCAAGGATACCGATGTGGAAGGCTAGGTGTCTATCATTGTGATGAAGAATCCTTTTAATAAAATTAGTCTTGTTAGCAATTCATAACTATTTCTTGGTAGTCCTCAAAGCACCTTAGTCAGTTATATCAGTAATAGAGAAAATCATCAAGAACTTACTTTGGAAAGGAAATATCAATGATCAAAAGAAAGTGCCACTAATTTCACTAGAAGGTATGGCAGGGGAGAAGTGTCAAGGTGGCATAGGCATTCACAATATATCGATTAGGAATAAACCTTTTGGGGATAAGCTTGCTTGGTAAATGTATAGAAAACCAGAGGCTAAATGGTGCAAGGTAATGCAAGTGAAGTATCTAGATAGTGCAAGTCTATCAAGAATTTTCACAATCTTTAATCTGCCCAAGGGTTCTGCCATGTGGAATTTTTTGGTTTCTTGTAGAAAGATTATTACCACATACATTACATGGGAAATTAATAATGGGGAAAGTGTGAAGTTTTGGACAGATTCTTGGAATGGGAACCATCCTTTGAAAAGTGTTCCTAAACTACAAGATATAATGACAAATTTAACCAAGGTTTGGGGTGAGAATTTTTTAGACTATGTTCAATCAACAAATGGTTTAATTGGGAAAGTGGTTTGGAAAAGTTTCTCAAGTACTTCACTCTCTGTTGAGTAGTATTCCTTGATTTAAAGGCTATTAAATGATAGAATGGTATATCTTTTGAAAAAACCAGATAGGATTGTATGGGATGCATCAAAAGAAGGTTCCTAGATTCAGTGAAAGAAGGATATAGAGCCTTAAGACAAAGCAAGGATCAAATGGTTTCTCAAAGAGCTTATTCATTGTGCTAGAACAACAAAATTCTACCCAAGTCAGGGAGTTTTTCTTGGTTAGTGTTAAGGAAGAGAATACTAACAAGTTATTGGTTAACAAAATTGAAAATAACTAATCCCTTTAAATGTCTGTTATGTGAATAAGTGTTAAAAAATGTAGATCACCTACTCATTCAGTGCAATTTTGCACAACAATGTTGGGATTTTGTTAAGAATAAATTAAATCTGTTTACTCCACTACCAAATATAATTCGGGAGTTGTTTCAGAGTTGGCCAGTCCTATATCAATCTTCTTTTTTTTCTTGTATATGGAAAGTGGTTCCTGTATTAGTCATATGGAACATCCGGCGGGAGCGTAACATGCACATTTTTTAGAAAAAATACATCTTTAGTTGAAGTCATAAATGTAAATATTGAAAAGGAAATATCTGAAGTTGTCAATTAAAATTTTAAAAGCATAAAAGCATCAATTTTGTGTTCACAAGTTGGGATGATCTTATTCTAAAAAACTGGAAGAGTATAACATTGACTTTTGATGGAAGCCTACACAAAAGTATTATAAAAAAGGTGGATAGAAGCAAAATTAGATGGAAGGCTCCCCAAGTAGAATTTGTAAAGCTTAGTTTTGATGGAGCTTCAAAGGGAAACTTGGGTAAATCAAGTGCATGCATATGCATTAGAGATTCATTTGGTAAGGTAATAGCAGTTAGTTCATTTCACCTCACAAAGGGTACTAATAACTTTACAAAAGTAAAAGTAGTTCTTCTAGGGTTGGAGTTAGCATTGAATCTTGGAATTATTAGAATACATGTTGAAGGGGACTCCTTAGTAATTTTTAATGCTTGCAAAGAGCGGAAAATACACAACTGGAACTTAGGCTGTACTTTGTAGAAAATTTGGTACTTTCTAGATAAGTTTCATAATTTTCTAATTTCACATACTTATCATGAAGGCAACAGGCTGGTAGATTGCTTAGCAAACATGGGATGTGATTCACATGAATTATCTTTGGTAAATGATGCTAATCAAATTCAGACATATCCATAGCTAGTGGAAATTTCTTTGCAAGAAGCATTGGAATCAAAAAAGGTTTAAGTCAGTAAAGTAGGTAAAGTCTCTCTTTAGACAATGCAAGTAAGGAGGATTCACAAGAAAATGCCATCACATGATTTAAAAATGAGGAAACAGGGGATGGAAAAATGCAGGCTAAACATATACTAAAAATTTAGGATTGATGTTGAAGTAGAAAGTATAATGATATGGCGCATGGGAAAAGTGTTGTCAAGCAATGTTCTCAGGGGACTCCAAATCCTGCCAGCGGTCACAATTTAAAAATTAAACTTTTGTTTGGGTGAATGCAATCTTAGGTACTACACACATTTAAGCATCATTTGTTGATATGTTTAATAGTATGAGGTGACAATAAAAGCAGACCTACAATAGTAATCCCCAGATTCTTATATGCAAGAAAGATTGAAGTGTGTTGTCCTACCCCAAATTGTCATTTCCAAGGCCAATTTGGGAAATGTGTTTTCAAGGCATTTTTCTTTATATTGGTGCTTGGAAAAGAAAAAAAGGAAGTTAATCAAGGTGTAGACACTTTAAAATACCCTGAATGATATTATGCACTTGAATCAGGTATACTAACACCATTTCATCCTCAAATCCATCATCTTTTTGCTTAATTAATTAAATTAGCCTAGCTATTTAATTAATTACATCATTTCATCTAGTAATCTAATTAGATGAATTCATCCCCTTTCATGTGAAAATTTTGTATTATTAAATTAAATAAATCAAATTATTTAATTTAGTCCCTAAAGTCCTCTTATTTAATTAAATGTCATCACCCTTTCCCCTTTTCATTAAATCACTTATTAATGAATATCATGCAATTCCTCTAAAAATTGCATAATTAACATTGTTTTAATTATCAATTACTAATAAATCTAATTCCCCCCACTTGCAAAGGAATATTCCAAGGGAATATTCCTCCTTTGCACATTCCTCCAAAAGGATTATTCCCATGGAATATTCCTTCCCTTTTTGCACAATTAAAATTTGGTTTTAATTAACTAAATATCTAATTTTATTCACCCATGAGAATATTCTCTTTCTTCACTCATTTGAAAAAGGGAATATTCCTTTTTTGCAACAATTTTTCAACAAGACTTCATGTGCAAGTTTTTAGCAAAACTTCTTGTGCAAGTTTTGAAAATGTGTTTGTTTGGATGAATGTAAACCCTTGATTAAATATCAACTTGCATTCTTAACCCTTGATGGGAATCCATGATCCATGCCTCCATCTTCCTTCCATATTGACCATTGATTAGCTTTTTCAATATTAGCCCTTCATTTCTCATTTTTCTTATAAATAGGTCACTATTTGGAGACAAATGGATCCATATTTTAACATCAAACTCATGCTTTTAAAATCACTCTTACTTGCACTCACATTTAGCATAATTTTAGTTTATTTTATTTACACCATATTATCTTAGATTCCATTAATGACTTCCATGATAACATAAATGCATCCATTTAGTATTGTGTAATTAGGGTTTGAATCTTTTTTAGATTAAAATTCATTTAGTGAAGATTTTCATATACCCATATCAATCATCTTAGCATACATCATGTTAAAATAGCTTGCATCATGTTTATTTAGCTTTGAATCATGTTTCATCACACATATTTCATTGGTTTTGTCGATTCTCTTCAATAGAATTGATCGAAACAAGCTCATTATCTAAGGGATTGGGAAAGGGTCACCATTCCACATCAATGCGACACTACTCTCCCAATAGGATAAGTTTCAATGTATTAGATTAGAGGTTTGTCAAGCTTTCATGATTTAGAATGTTAGTTTTAATGGCTTCTTTTTCTTTGTTTATAGTGAATTATCTTACTGGGATTCATGCTTAGTGGGTTAAATATGCCTCAAATTCGTATGGATCGGGTGTAGTTAACCTATACTATGTCATCGGTCACATTTTGGTGCTAGAAGGAGGACCTACTTTAATGTTTCATGTGTTTTTTGGAGAAATTTTTTGTTTAATATCTTAAATGCATGATTTTCCTTAATTTTTAATGAATTCTATATGACTAATCTTGCATAATGGTTGCTAGGTTTTGAAGATCTCATGTTTAGCTTTCCAAAAAAAATTACGATTTTAAAATTGATCAAGATTTGAGGAAGTTGTCATTATCTCAAGTTGCTGTCCATCATTAATTTTGCTATTTATTTTTTTAAATTATGGGTTTAATCTCAAAAATGCATGATTTTCCTTAATTTTTAATGAATTGTATATTACTAATCTTGCATAAAGGTTGTTATATTTTGAAGATCTCATGTTTAGCTTTCCAAAACATTTTACAATTTCAAAATTGATCAAGATTTGAGAAAGTTGTCATTATTTCAAGTTGCTATTATAATCTAATTTTCTAAAAATGTTTCTCAAACACTTGAAAGGATAAAATGAATTAGCTTTCAAAGTTGGATAAAATTGAACCAAATAGCCTCACATTTTCTTTAAATTTTGACATGTGCTTTAAATTTTTGATTTCATCTGATTTCTAGCATGTCTCTAACTTCTTATTTTGGTTTTTAGACTAACTGGGTTTTGCAGGTTTGGACAATACAACTTGAAGAAAAGAAGCATACTATTATCATTTGAACTATAATTGTAACAAGTGTTTCGACACTTTTGGGGAAATTATAACACATTTATAATTATTTTTTTTAATCTCATGTTTTAGGAACACACTAGCATTCAATTGGGTTTTAAAATGAACACTCAAATCGGTTAAAATTGAACCATCACATCATTTTACTTTGGGCTTAAAATTGAACAATACAACTTAACACTTCGTTTGGTGCTTAAAATGAACTTACCTTGCTTTGAGAATTAAAATTAACAAGTGTTTGCTATGTTTTATGATTTAAATTTGTGTTATTGAATGCATATTCTCTTCTCTCATGTCATTTAGCGATCTTGGGAATCAAAATAATTTCTTTGACATTTTGTATAATCACCCACATATTTCAATTTGGACTAAAATGAACCCCATGGTAGTGTGAGGAAAAGGCATTGTGAATTCTCTCTCCTTATGTCATTTGACTTGGGAGATTGAACAACAAATGTACTTCCTTTCTTTTGTTTATCTTTAAGGGCTTTCCTCCCCACTTTGAAAGGAAGGAATGACCCAAGTGGAAACAAGCTAAATCCAAGCTCTTTCAAACTACTATATAAAAAATGTGTTTGTGAAGAAAGTCATAAACAATAGGTGTAGATGTGTCATACTAACAAGTGCCACCCTTAGTTTCCACATGACACATCAAAATTATTTCTTAGGAAGGGAATGAGAGGCCTCTTGATTGAAACAATCTTCAGATAATCTTTCCGTGTGTATGGCCACTTTGAACGAAAGACCTTATTATGAACCAATTGTTTAGAAGCCAAAAACCTTTATGCTTGATGGTGTAGGAACAGTCATTCCGAAGCCACTTGACATTTTACTATTCATTGTCGAAATAGAAAAATCCTTAGGATCTTTGGATCTTCAAGATTTGAGATTTGGTGGTCTCGAGAAGTGTGTGCCATGGAGGGAAGCCAGTGTTGCTAAATCTCTAGTTGTTTGCATTGTCTTAGTGTTTGGAGAAATTGAAGTGGGGATTCAACAAGTAGTATCTTATTAACCTAGGATGGTAAAATGTTTATGAGTTAGTTTAGTACTTTGCTTGGTTCCAAAACATTGCAAACAAACATTAACAAGTCTTTTCAAAATTCAAACCCTTTGGTCTAAGTATGGATATCCTTTGACAAAACCTTGATATTAATGCTTGTCCTAAGGATTTATTCTTAGAGACTTCTAAATATTTTGGTTTACATCTCAATCCATATTTTCCAAAGTTAACCTAGGTAACTATTCCCTTGAATTCATCCTTTTCATGAAATGGACTTTGTGAAATTGATGATGTTTTTGACATAGACATTTAGTTTGAACTTAATCCAGACAAGTGTCTGTGGTAAAAGAAACTCACTTAAGTAAGATAAATTGACAAATTGAACCCCACATGACCATTTGGAGACTGATCACTCCCATTGAACAACCTGACCTTGTGCCTACTATCATTCAACCAAACTTTGACCTCATTGAAGGAGAACAAATCAATATAATTAGAAGTTTGAGAAGCTTTACTTTTGAAACAAAAGACATACCAACTCAGTGGAGAAAAAAAACATATATAATAGACAAAGAAAAGGAACAAGTTGATATTGTGGTTGGAAGGCCCATATTACCACCAACCATATGGCAATAAATATCCTCTTTTCTTCCATAAACTTGAACTTTTCCAAATGATCTCATGTAAAATCAGAATCCCCAAGTGAAGGTCTACAGGTCATGACTTTAAACTTAGGAATCTTAGTCCAAAAGCCATCAAAAGACATATTTTAGCACTTCACCAAAATAGAACCAGGTTGGTATACAATTTCTACAAATGTGCTTCAAGGAACAATCCAAAATTCTATGCATTCTTTTACAGTAAAAAACCTTGGTCTTTTTCACGATCTTGAACCAATCTAAATCACTGGGTCTTTAGGATTTGGAAACTTTAGAGGTCTAGCATGTTTCTCATTACCTTGGTTTTATCAAACAAAGGTTCACTTTAGGTCAACATTGGGTCAAACATTTCATTCACCCCTTCATGAAATTTCATCCTTCACTTCACTAAACTTTGCAAAATTTTTGAATACACAAACACTTTTTGACTTAAAACATCTATCAAACCAACCCATAACTTAGCTACTTTGTATGTGAAACGAATCCTTTTCCATGCATTTGTCTTAGTTATCATCTTTGAACTAGTTTATCTTAAAGGTCACAAGTCTACCCTAAATATTTCCAAAGTTCATCAACATCCTTTATCCAAACATCAAAACATCAAACTTGAGTCAAAAGTGTTGTTCCAAATGTTTACAAAGATCACTTCCCACATCAGTCATATTTTCATCTCCCAATACCATCATTGCTCCAAAAGACTTAGAGCATCCCTTTTACCTAGATTTGAGTCAACTAGAGAGTTTAAACATTACAAATCTCAACAAAACTCTCCCTGAGGCGACCCAAAATTTATTGTAAAAACAAGATCACAAAACAAGAGAATCATGGAGAAAATCAAAGTCACATTTAACTCAAGTGATCTAAACCCTTTATAATTTGATCCGAGAAGTCATGTTACCCCATCACAACAACCTTCATCACCATTAGGGCCATATGAAATAGAAGTCTTTACGATTAAACCATTTGGACTTACTAGGGAAGAAATCATGGAGCACCAAGCCTTAGAGAACATAGTTCCTAATTCCCCATCTTTTTTTGCACAATAATTGAAACAAGGCTTGAATTCATCCACTATTAAAACAACTCCATCACTATGGGTCAATCAAACATCAACACCTAGTATTAAAACTAGTCTTGCTAAGGATTTTGGCTATACTCTTCCATTTGAAAGTAGCACACATGTGGGTACCCTTGATACCAATCCTCCATCTAAAAAAACCACTTGGACACCAAAATTTGGCACTCCTCTTGTTCTCTAGGATTTGAAACATCCATATAAAATAGTTACACTCCATTAATCCACAAAAACCTCAACATATCAAGGACACCCCTCTTCATCCATACCTACAAGTACCACAAGTGTTCCCGACATCATGCAAGGTAGTGTGGACCAACTAGACCCAAAAGGGTAAGGAAGTGCCTTCATGCAAAATCAACCTTTAACACCACATGGGACCTCTTCATCTAATCCTCCCATTGATACATCAAATACAATAGTTGTCCAAAACACATCTATCCCATCCATCATCAACCCACAACAAAATAATCCCTTAATCACGAATCCTATCAACCAAGGTAATACCTTGACCACATCTCAAACACAAGGGAATCTCCAAAAAATGAGTCAAGGGAACCCTTTCAATTAGTGGACCTAAGGTCCTAATATTCCCTCAACATCATAATATTTAACGATACCATCCTCATCTTTACCATTTGTCCCCCTAGTCATGCAAAATCAAATGGGGCCTCAAACTTACATTCCTCCATCATAGTCCACTATCTTGCAAGGAACATTAAACCAAGGGAATCCACAACCTCTCATCAACAATGCACAACCATCACAAAACATCAACACCCAAAACCCATCTCATATGTCCCAACCACTGGTTGATCCTACATTGCAAGCACATGCCTTAGCTTTACAATAAGCACAATAGGCTTATCAACAAGTAGTCCAACAACAAAAATAATAGCAAGTAGCCTTAGTTGCACAACAACAATAACAAGCACACCAAGAAGTCTTAGTCACATAGAAACAACAACAAGCACAACAAGTAGCCTTAGTCACACAACAACAACAACAATAACAACAACAATAATAAGTAGCCTTAGTAGCCCAACAACAACATCAAAAACATCAAGCAACCTTAGCAACACAACAAGCATCCCTAACAGCTCAACAACAACAATCGCTCACGCAACAAAAAAAATAGGGTTTATACTATAACTGTTACCTGATTTTGGCTTCTAGCTAAAATTAGGTGAAGCCAAAATCAGGTGACTTATTGTTTATTCTTTTGTGTTTACATTTAAACATTAAAAGATACGTCATGTTCTACTAAAGTTCATTAATGTGCATAAAGGAGATTGTCAAAATAGATTGCATTATTCTAGTTTTGCAATTACATACAAATAAGAAAGAGAACCAACATGTATTACAAATGTAATATTTATTGATAAGTGTATAATGTCCCTCACAAGCCAAGGGTCTAGCTATTCTAATGCTTATAAAGAAAAGACTATATGCCTATAGATAACATAAAAGAAATTGCACATAAAATGAGAAGGGACCTGTCATTTCCTGGTGGAATGATGAATCTCGTTGGCTTGGTCCCACATCATCTTCACCCTTTCTTCTGCCCTGCTTTCATTTGACGCCCTCCTCACTACTCCTAGGTTTCCTGCATCTAAAAAAATAGTGCTATTAGAGCAATGAAAGGTCACTGATCAAAATATGTGCAAAAAATCCATAAATGTGTAATTTGATGTCCATAAGAATTAAAATAGCAACATACCATAAGTGTATAGGAAAACAAGAAAGTATTAATCAAACACACCTATGATATGCTTTGTTTATCTAACTAGTTTGTTCCTTGTGCAAATTTAGGAAAAGTCTTTGTTATTGTTTTGATTTAGCTAATTACAACATGTGGGGTAAAATGTGGCTCGCATGAGGGTAGAGCCCAACATGCTTCCCTTTAATGTTTTAAGAGGGATAGGAATTTGAGAAACTTGATCAAATCAATGATAAACATATTCTTGATGCATTAAATCAATATGGAATCACACTAGTTGATCAAATTTCATTATCAAATTCAATTTAAGATGAAACACATAATGTGAACTGCCAAGAAAGTCACACTTCATCTTTTCACAATGAATCAATCAATAGGCTGCCATCATGTCAAAAGGAAGGTGTATTTTACTGGAAATGTATTTCAATCTTCTTAAGTGGATCCAAGATCCATTATATTAAAGAAGTAAATGATTTATGAGATGCATCAAGTTCAATTATGCATCTATTAAAATGATGAAGGAGACATCAAGTCATGCCTAAAACCATCATGAGTCATATGGGCCAGCAAGGAGGAACAAAGATAATCATGCATTGTTGCATGAAAGACACTATCCAATTCATCTCACCTCAATCCTATTGAACAAACACACATCACTTAGGATGGTGAGCTTTCAGGTCACCACTATAAATGACACATGTCTGCCCAATAGGATTAAAGCAAAAGGAATGGTAGTGAGTATAACAATGGCTTTTAAAAGCTAAAAATGGGTAGTTCTAAGGGAACAATGCATGCTACATCTCATGCTACAGGACAACAACAATGAATGTATGATACAAGGCAGCAAAGGTTCTAAAGTCATAATACAATACCCCTACAGTGCACACCTTGTGTCAAAACAATCAATGTACAATGCCTCATAATGATGCAACAACCACAATGATCTAAATACATGAGGAGCATGATCATTAAGGTCACTTAACAATATCACTCAAAGCAAGCAACATGGATAAAATTTCCATGAAGAAGTCACATGAAAAAAATTCAAGAAAAGGTAGGTGCATTCAATATGTTTTGTACTTGTGAGTATAGTATGTGCATTTACATTTAAAAGACAGTGACTTCAATACATAGGGATATCATAATAGCACCATGCAACTAAAGATAAAAGGCAACTCCTTTTAAAGAAAGATACAAAGTAAAGAAAAATAATAGTGATGTTAAGATGCAATAAGTCTCCATGAAGTCAAAGAACCATGCACTCACATATTTCTAGCTCTTCAAGCCAGATTAAGCAAAACAAAGATTGGTGGATCTGACTAATATCAATGCAAGATTGAGATTACAATGAAAAAAATGAAGCAACCATCTACATTAGCTACAACCATAATGATATCAGGCACAATGAATATAATACATTTCAAATAACAATGTCTTCCAATAGAGTAGCCCTAACCATGATCATCACAAAAGCTATTTAGAGAAAATGTGCTTCATAAAGGATGCCAACATTTGAACATTTAAAAGCATTGGAAAGAGACACTAACAATCAAGTGATGCAAGATAGTTCACAAGTGGAGCTTACATTCAAATGATCAATGATATATATCAGGAGACCACACAAAAGGAATCAAGTAGTGAGGGACAAGGTACTAAACATACATTTTGTTTTGTGTTTTAGATAGGAATTTTCCTTTTCATATGTTTGTTGCTTTTCAAATGGTCAAGTAGGCTATCTAAATGTTTTTATTTAAAGACCAAGCCATCATATTAAAAAGGAATCAACAATAGAGGTTCAACCATTTGATGTCAACTCATCAACATTGAGCTGCAATAAAATGCATCCCAAAAAACTGTGAACAAGTGGAAGAGTGCTTGATCAATATAGTAGCAATACAAGTGACAATGCTATAACAATAAAAAATGAAAGTCTTGCATGAAAAGAATCAATGCTAAGAACAAAGATACAAATAGTGATATTGTGAGTATGATTGTACAAAAAAGACCAAAGTACATTTATTGGAAGACAACCATACTATTCTGGCAATCATCGGGCCATGAGAACCACATACAAGAGGTCCTCATTCAAAGAAAATTACAATGTGAGGTATTTTCAGTCACATGCATTATATAGGATAGCCTATGTGTGAAATCTACAACTACAGGTATCTCAGAGCAATAACATCATTTACAACCTTGACTCATGAAAATACAATTTTTTATGCAAACCCACAGAGCTGCCATGAGTTCTTGCCATTTAAATTTCAATAGAGAAATGGTTATTTTTTTCCTATTGTTCATAAAGGAATGAAAAAATATGCATAAAGTTTCTATGAGGTATACCTATACCATGCAATGGCATCAAATCATGTAGAAAATCTTTTTTTTCTTCAGGGAGTTTTGTTTAAAATATAGTGAATACTAAAAGATCTGAAGAGGCATCTGTGAATAGAGGCTTGTGATTGAAAATTAGTAAATAAAAAATCACATACATTTCTTCTATTATTCATACAAAATGTGTCATTTTCTAAAAATGATACAAGTTCCACATGCATAATGTAATGAGGTTTCATGAGGCCAAGCCAGGGCCATTCTAAAAAGGATGAAATATTCAAAGGTATACAAACCCTTAAGTTAGGGTTTATGTGCGAACCCTTTTCCTAGTACCTACAAAACAACATGAGTAAACAAGTTAAACAAGGATTCCCCATAAAATCCATTTACAAACTCAAACTAGGAATGAAAATAACCAAGAACACAATGAAAATGATGAAATAAAGATTGAATCCTAATTTAAATATGCAAACTCATGATCCCATGGGGGAATTGGTGCCAATTTGATGTGAAAATTAGCCCTTTCCCAATCCCTATGATGCAAGCTTCGAATGTTGAAGAGATTGATCCACTTTGTTGGTGAAGAATGGAGACTCCAAGCCAAAAATCTGCAAAACCTAGCTATGACTCAATGATGATGGATGGAGTTCAAGAGATATTTGAGCAAGGTAACTTTGCTTGGATTGTGGATGATCAAATGAGGAGAGAAGCTCTTCATTTATAGAATGCTAAGATGGATGAATGCCAAAAATGAAGCAATGTGGGACTAACATTCAACCAATGGAAAGGTGCCACTTGTCAACATTTGATAGGATGAAGGTTGAGCACATTTTGATCTATGTACAAATTTGAATTTTGAATTTGATGAGATGACATGTTTAGGGGGGATAAAAGATGAGTTAAATGCCAAGTGGGAGACATGTAAGAGACAATTTAAGAGCTTTAAATGCTTTGTTGGATGGACAAGTCCTTTTGGGGGGAGATTTCAAATTTGAGGAATATTCCCACTTGGATGCCTTTTTGAATGAAAATAGATGATTTATAAATAAATTAAATTGATTTCATGTTCAAGTTGCAAAATCTACAGGATTTGAGTGATTAGGATTAAATTAATCAAGATTTGATTAATTTAAGGGGAGATTTAGCTGATTTGACTATTTGATTTAGATTTTAGGATTAAAATAAATCAAAAAGAGATGAAAATAATTAAGACTTAGTTAAATAAATATTTTGATTTATTTAACCAAAAGGGGTGATGTTAGATTAAATTAGATAAATGTTTAATTTATTTAATTTAATTAGATGAGCTTTAGAAATTTAATCAAATAATATGGATTATTTAATTAAATAAAGATAGGAAGATGAAATGACCTAGCTAATTACAATGAGATGATTTAATTAAATTGAGGGATTTATTTAATTAAAAAGGGAATTATGATGACTTTAATCAAATAAGGCTATTTGATTAAATGGTTAGACAGAGGGATAATTTAGGATGAAGCAATGTTAGTAGATCAGGATCGAGTGTGCAATATCAATTTGTATATTTTCGATGTCTACAGTTTCTTTTAAGAGGGAAATGCAAGATTACATACCCCAGATGCATCATGGGGTTTCTATTTAGAATAAATAGAAAAATGCTAAAGACAGTGAAATGCAACAAACCTGGGTTGTTATTCATGGCCATGGCTTGGTAAAGGCCATTTTTGTTTACATTGACAAAAACCCATCTGGGTTTGTTTCAAAATTACAACTTCAGAGGTATTAAAGGAGAGATTTCATGAAAGTATTTAGAGAAAATAGAGGAATGTGAGAAAAATAGTTCATTTTCATGGTTGCGGCCTGAAGTGCTTTTTTCCTTCACAAAATCAAGAAACCCACTCTGGGTTGTTATGAAATTGCAAATACAGAAATGGTGAAGATGATATTTAATAGAGATATTCAAAACAAACAAAAGTATGTAAAAACCTAGCTATTCCCTCACATTCACGCCCAAAAAATCATATTTTCTTCACAAATCACATACCCATTTTATGTTTTTACTCTAAAATGCAAATGCGAAGTACAAAGAATGGTTTTTCTTGTCAAAGCAAAAAACCCATCTGGGTTTGTGTCAAAATTATAAATTTAGAAGTTTTGAAAGAGAATGGCATGGAGTTTTTGTTTTCAGAAAGAGCAATAAGAGTATTTCAAACCCCAATGCATTCTTACAGCCACGGCCTGAAGTATTGTTTTCTTCACAAAATCAAAAGAAAAACAATATGGGTTTGTTTCAAAGTTCACATATAGAGGAAAATAAATGTTTTTGCTTCATTATTTAGTATGGAAGCTCAATTATGAGCTCTATTTGCTAAAAAGTTAGAAGGCATGGGTCTGAGTGGAGCTTACCTGAGCTAAAATTTCTCATTTTTTATTGTTATGCAAGAATTTTGTCACATGAAAAGCCTCCATTCGAGCTTCAGAAGATCACACTCACGGCAGCTAAAACAAAAGAATATCCACAAAGAAGATAAAACAACAAAAAATGATCAAAAAAGTGCTCATGGCCATAGCTTTAACTCATCATATGACTTCCAAAATGAATGAAAAAAGCCAATTTTTGTTCAAAAAATGCATTACCTCATTCTTCTAGTGAGGAAATCACAAAATGTCATCAAGAAATTGGCCATAAACTAGTCGAAACACCATTTTCTAGTGCACCCATCAAACCCATGGCAGCCATATGAACATTCCAGAAAAGCTTGATAGCACAAATGAATGAATTTTTGCTTTTTCCCCATGTTTTTGTGTTAGGGTTTGAAACCCTATGGAGGTTGACCAAGGTGATTTTTTTCCTTGTTTTTAAAAAAATACAAAGCAATTTAATTGCTACGTGGGCTAAATACTTGAAGTCTATGCCTTAGACCTTTTTTTCCCTATGATGAAGTTTAAGACTTAGGAAATTTTTCCTTATGTCCATTTGAAAGACCATGTGCCTTGAATTTTGAAATATGCAATTCCTTTAGACTTTAAAATGTGCCTTCCAAAGATTTTGGAGTTCCCTTATGCTCACATAGGCCGAATTATTCGTCCTTTTATTTGTCTTTGGAAGGTGAATTGTTGACCAAATGATAGTCTTGAGCCACTTTTGACTTTGAAATGCAAAAAGATGGGGTGAATTGAAATTGGTTAAATGCTTTGGAGGAATTTAATTTTGGCTTGAATGCTTTTACAAGCATTTGAATTATATCATTTATTTTGCATTTGTTATCAATTGTAAGACATTATTTAAGTGATTTGTAAATCACTTTTGTTTAATTGTTATTTATTTAATGCAAATATTGATGTAATCCAAAGAGGTGGTGGGGCCCTTTTCAATTTGTTTTAAAATATAAAGTAGTTTTATTAAGTGATGTATTGTGAATCACTTAATCAAATTATTATTTTGAATGAAAATTAGAGTCCTGTGCTTTTACAAAAGCACTAAAAGTGTGGGTCAAGGCTTTTGGAGGAAAATGATGACCAAAAAATATGAGAAAGGTGTGGGGGGATGTCTTTGACTATTTTTTGGAGGGAAGAGGCTATTTGGAGGAATTTTTTTCATATTTTTAGTGTGACTATAGTCTTGACTTGACTTTAATTTAGGTGGAGGATAGTTTGGAGTGATTTTAGAAGGTTCTTTTTGGCCTTTTCTACTGCATCTGACTAGAACCTTCTAGATGGAATTGTGTGAATTTTTGCTTAAGTAACTTCAATCTTTGTATTTGGAGTTAGTTATTTCTTTCTAGCAGAGTGATAGCTTGGCTTTAGAGTTATCTTTTTAGTAGGAGTAGTATTGTAACTCAGTGATGGACTTGTATACTCGTTGAGTACTTTGAATCAATGACATTAAATAGTTTCCTTCTCATTTTATGTTTTATTGTGTGCAGTTAATGGTTGATCAAGTTACTTGTGAAATCTATCTTTCCTTGTAGTTTTTTCTTATTGTTAAGCACTTGTTTAGAAGAAAAAATGCATTGTTGCAGGTTATAATATGTGTTAGTGAATGCAAGTGTTGTTAGTTGTGAAATTTTTCCTTCTAAGAGTTCTGTTAAAATCCTCCTTATAAATCACTTATGTGAAAATGCATGTGAAAATGAGTTGTGTGAACTAGGATTTGTCACTGTTTTGAATGTGTGTAGGTTGTTTGTAGGTCTTAGTTAGTTTTGGTGTATCACCCTTAGTAGTTTAAGTTAATTCTTATTTTCGTGCAAATTTTTACCCTTTTCCTCAAGAAATAATTAGTTTAGGTGACATCAAAAGGGGAGCCAACCCATAAACTAGAGGTCTGCTTTCATAATAGGATACCCACAACTTGAAAGCAGTCCCATGTTAGTCAAAATTTGTTGAGTTCTTTCACAACTTGGCAGAGCGTTGCAAATTTGGGCATCATCAACCCACACATGTTAGGAACATATATGCCTACACCATCATCACCTTATCATACACTACCATACACACCATACACACCATACACACCATACAACACATCATCATATCAAGATCCCACATACACTTCATCGACTATCCCACAATATGCAACATATGTTCCTCCACCTAGTCCACCAGATGATATGGCATTACAACTCAAGGCGTTAACACAATAAATGTAGGATATCTAGATGGAAAAATGAAGAAACCTCATACAAAAAACCTATGCCCATATCCATTTGATCAAAACATCACAATGGTGCCATTCCCTCCCAGTTTTGAAATGTAGACCAAATTCGACAAATACAAAGGGAGAGGAATTCCAATGGACCATGTCAAAGAGATCAATGCCATGTCTATGGAGGTCACCTATAATGAGTACTATTTTATGCGTCTCTTCCACTGAAGTTTAATAGGTCCTGTCATGGACTAGTTTTCTCAATTGCCTGTAGGTATCAAAACTTTCCAAGAAATCATTGATAAATTTAGGGTAAAAGCACAAAGTTGTGTCACACTTTCAGCCAAATAAATAGTTTTGAGTGAAACATTTTTGGCTGGAAATGTTTTGGCCGAATAGGTTTCGACCGAAACCACGTGGCTTGTATGTGGCACACAGGGTTTCAGCCGAATCCAAAAAAAATATTTTTTTCCCTTTGCTGCTTTCAAATTGGCTCAAATTGGCTTATTTTATTATGTGGGGTTTCTATAGAAAGGGTTTTGGCCAAAACCCTTTCCATAGAAATTGTCTATGTGGCATCCTAGTTGACATCCATTTCAACTTTTTTAAAAAAAATTTGAATCTTTCAACTTTAGCTAAGTATTTCTTTAGTCATAATGATGTTTTTTTTAAAAAGAAAAATACCCTTTTGTAGAGCTTGGAGTGGTGAATCCGAATATGTAGTTTTTTAAATATTTTGATTAGTTTTAATATATTTTATTTTTGAAATAATGCAAGTAGGTTGTTAAAGTTAAAAAATAGGCTGATTAGAAATTAAGAAAAAGTAAAACATATTATTATTATTTTTAAATATATGGGGCACAAGAGGAGAGAGTCTTCTTCAAAAAGGTATAATTTATTTTTTGAAAATGATTAAAAAAATAAATAGTTGACGGCCCATGAAAACTGTCAAATTCTGACAAGTTTGACTTTAAAACGTTATTATGAGAAAAATATACATAAAAATTTGAAATTTTTTTCCATGCACAAGATATCGAAGTTACCTATTTGGAGAAAAAAATTAGGGAGAAATGAAGTTTTTTTCAATTTATTTCTTGACGGTCTATGAAGTCACTTTTTTCTGAAATTTTCTGCATTCCAAAATCTTTTTTTAAATTGATAAAAAAACAATGAAAACAATTTTTTTTAAAATCTAAAAAATTACAAGAATAAACTTCATCAAAATTTCTACATTTCACTAGTTTACATCATTTTGAAATTCAAAACATAAAGATCACTTTTATGTGGTTGAAGTTCAGATTTTTTTTGCTATTGGTCAATTCCTTTATAAAGTGTGACACATGATTGTGCTTTTACCCTTCAGAGATCACTTCTCCTTCAATATTAACATGGACATAAGCTTAGAGGAGTTATACACCGTTAAACAAAACAAAGGAGAATCTTTCACCAATTTCTTGCAATGATAGAGGCAAAGAGCAAGTAAAAGCAAGTGGACAATTCCTGATGAACAACAAGTGGGGATCATCATAGCAAATCTTGATCCAGATCTATCCTTTCACTTGAAAATGTATTGCATCACATCTTATGATGAGCTTGTCCTTAGAGCCCTTAACATTGAGAGAGCTCTAGATAATATCATAGGGAAATACTCAAGCCCCCATCAACTAGTTCAAATGATAAACCTCACATCTGGGATAAAAACAAAAACCTAACGAATGATGGCATAGTCAATGCTAAGGTGGTCCTAAGTTCTCCTAGGCCAAATAACAATTAGATAACTAACGTTCAATAAATTGTGAAAAAAAAAACACCATCACAAAACAATTAGGTCAACAACACTAACATGCAACAATGACAAATACTTAACAGAAACAAATACCTGAAACACAAGTACACATAGTTGTCAGAACCCATTGAGACTATCATGAAGAAATTGGTAGAGTCAAACCTAATAATGCTTCCCAATTTTGAAAACTACCCAGAACCACAGGATAAACCACCCTGGTACAATGGGAATGATCTTTGCGACTTTCACAAAATCAAGGGACACACAACAACCAATTGCGTGAAGATCAAAAATATTATCCAAGATCTTATAGAGAGTGATGCAATATCTGTTGAGGCACCAACTGACAACTAGGATCTTAAGATATACAAGAACCCTATGCGAGATCATAGCAAAGGCAACAACACAGCAAAAGCTAAGGATTAGACAATCATGCAACATACCTATTCCAATGTGGTCACTTCCTATGATAGTATCATCACCATCGTTACCATCAAAGGGCCTAGTGTGGAGTGTGGTGTCACCACACGACGTGGAAGAGTCACTATCCAAGGAGTTCCATCTCAAGCTAGGGAACAACCACCTTTTCCAACATCCAATCCTAGCAAGTACAATCTCCTAGATTAGCTTAAGAAGACCCCCACATAGATTTCTATCTTAGAACTATTAAGGCTATATCCCGCACATAAGGAAATCCTAGAGAATGCCTTATATTCATCATCCATCCTTGAGGATATTGATACAAAGAAGTTTCAAGCTATGGTAGGGCATATCACTAATAATATTCTCACCTTCTCAGAACAAGACCTACCATCATAGCCATCTCATAATCATGCTTTACACCTTGAGGTCATCGTTCATAAGAACAAGGTAAAAAGAGTCTTAATAGATAGAGGTGTTGGTTTGAACATTTGCACCCTTTAGTTGATCAAAAACTTGGGCTATTCAAAAGATGTTATTGAGAAGCAAAGAGTACCACCATCAGAGCATATGATGATCAAGAGTGGTTTTCATAAGGTATTATTGCAATACCCATCCAAGTGGGACCTATCATTGCAAAGACTACATGCCAAGTGTTAGATCTTGATCTTCCCTACAATATCTTGCTTGGCCAACCATGGATCCATGCCCTAAAAGTTGTAGCCTCGACCTACCATCAATGTGTGAAGTTTCCTTTTGAGGGTAGAGAAGTTACCATCCATGGAGATCCTGAGCCCTTTTATTATTGGAAGAACCTTGAGGCTAAGTTTTAGAAAATACCACAGATCCCTAAGAATGATGAAGGACCTACACCATCTTCCTTATTTGTTGACCCATCATCCCTTGCATCTACTTTAGAAATGAAAAAACCCATTGTGTAAAACATTCTTGATATGAAAGCAATGATCCAGGATGATGGTTGTGGAAACTATAAACTAATGAAGGATACTTTTGTGTTAGGGGAGATACCTCTTTCTCCCAAATCACATGGGAAATCCACATCTAGCAATGAAGCACTCAAAACAATCAAGATGGTAGGTACCACCTTCACTAAGTGGGGGGATTTGAACAAAGAAGATATCGATGAGGAGGACATATCTAAAATCTTCTATCAGGATGAACGACCTATCCATGTTCTTCCTATGGAAGATGATAACAAAGGCCTGCAACTCATAAAGATTTGGGGATACAACAAAAATGAGAAACTAGGGAAAAATGATAATGGTTTTCTAGAACCTATTGTTATTGAGAAATGCTCAAAGAATCTTGTCCTAGGTTGTACTACTAGCAAGGTTACCCTTAGCGACAAAGGTATTTCTACTATACAAGCTGAGGCTTCCTCTTGGTTACCGACATCGCGTGATACTACCCTAGATGGCTTCCCCCTTGATGTTGTTGACCTATTTAAGAATAAATCCCTCTTCATGATATCTACATAATCCTTCACCCCAAGCAACTAATCAAATAAAATATGCCTAGTATACCCGCAAATCATTGACTTGGACCAATGAGGACCATCGATTCTAGATTTATTCAAAAACAATGAAGCCATCTCATAATTCATGGGACTACATGACAACTTACCATGGGTAGATCACAAAGCTAGTTTTGACATAGAGTTAGACACAAAGGCATACTATGGAGAGATGATTGAATCCTTCAGCCACAAAATGGACAACTTGCAACTAATATGCATATCTTTGAGTGAAAACCACACTGTGGCACTTTCTAATTGTAAAATAGTGTATAGGAGTGAATTTACACCCCATGTGTAAATTACCCTTTTTTCCCTTTCCACTTTAGAAAACCAAGTTTAGAGGCTTAATTCCACCTAAGCCCGCTGCTTGCATCCCACTTGGCACCTGTTTTGAGTGTTAGTGGAGGAATTTCTTATGGGGATGACCGAACGATGCGTAGACATCTACACAATGCACTTACATCCTTGAAAGATTCCTACAGTTGAACCTATAGAGGCATTACACTTCTCATTGGGATTCAAGTTGTAATGCCCCCTTCGGCTGACCAACCTGAATATGGCTTTTTTTCTCCATCCCTTCTTCAAATTCACTCCTTGAATAAGTATTTCAATCCTCTAAGCATTCAAGCAATTGGCTACAAAATTCAAGCATCCATTACAAATAGCCTTGAGTGCTCTTGGTGGAGGTGGTAAGCTTCCCTTTTCTCCTCTCTATCACTTGGTTGAGTTAGCACTTTACTGATTTGTAGTTCTTTTGTGCTTTTCACTACATTATTCTCTTTCTCTCACTTTCTTGGCTGTCCGTGGAGGTGGAAACACCTAAATGGGGGTCTGATTGAGGTAGGCCCCTATACAACCACTCAACATTTTCCTCTTTCTGTGTGTAGGAGTACATGTTTTCAAGGAGCTAGCTAGAAAATAGACTCTTCTACGAAATAATATTCGTCACCCTAGCTTTGGTATATTTTATTTATCACATTCGCTTGTACTTTTCATATTTCATAATGTTATTTTTCTCTTTTAGAAGTCACTAGCTAGGCTGCTAGCTTGTTTTCTGATAGTTCACATATTTTCGGTCCTCTGGTCGTACAGACGCCAACACACTTGAGAGACGCTAGCGCGCTGCGCTGTTGTCCCAGAACTGCACTCTCGTCCTCACATAGATAGCTATCTGAGATAAAATGTTGAGCTCAAAAACCATCTTGCCTAGCATCATTTTGAATCTCGAGTTTGCAGAGTGGTTGTAGGATTTTATAGTCCTCATCATTCTCATCCTCATATCCTAGCACCCCATTTAGCTGAGGTAAGTTAGGGCAGCCTTCTGAATCTTGGCCCTCCATGACCTGGGGCCTTGCACATGGTGGTCCCCCTCTCTTACATTTTGGTGAACCCGATGCGAACTAATGTCTATTCATCTGTTGGTGTTGAAACCTCTCCCTTGTACTTCACAATTGTTGTGTTCCTGAGTGTTGTGAAGGTTTATGAGCATCACAACCCAATCCACAACTTCTGGGTATATTGTTAGGTGAAGTGTACGACACTTCCCAATGGAAAGGATGAAAGTCTCTATTGGGTTATTTACAACCCCTTTCTCTAGTTCTGCCGTTAGTGTGGCCGCATAGGAGCAATTGTTGAGGAACAAGATAGGATTCATTGATGAGACCGATCACATTCAAAATCCCCCTACATCTCCTACACCATCATTGGTGGATGAGAATGAGGCCATTCAGATCCCTGCAGAATATGTATTTTCCCTTGCTAGAGGATTGGTTGATTTAGAAAATCACTTGGAAAGAAATCCAAAGATGGCTAGAGCCACTCAAATTGTTAGCGAGTTAAAACATATGATGGGTAAAGATTTAATAGGCATAGAGCTTCTAACTAGCCTCCTCAATCTCACCAAAGCATGCATTCCTTTGGAAATCCTAGCTTTGCATAAGGATTCACTTTCAAAGAGCGTGAAGGATAGTTAGGAGTATTGATTCCTCCCACTTCTATTTACATGGCCGATGTGGTCCCTTCTATCAGTATCCCTTCTGTCTCTAAACAAACCAAAACTATCAAAGTAAATAGGGTCCCCTTAGGATTTAGCTTCACCCCCTATCACCTCTAGTGGTGAAGGCTTTGGCAAGATGAGTGGTGGAGGCTTTGGTAGTGGTGGTGGATTCAGTAGTGGAAGCAGTGCTGGTGGAGGTAGCTCCAATGGATGTCATGGTGGTAGTTTTGGTGGAGGCCCTACTGGTGGTAGTGGCTCTAGTAGTGGTTCTGGCAGGAGTCACACTAGTGGCAGTTCTAGAGGTGGCCTTGGTAGTGGTCCTAGGGGAGGTTCCTCTATCCCTTTATCTTCTAATGATCCTATTTTGAACACTCTTCTTTAGAATATGGGAAAGATGCAGAGTTAATTAGCGAGTCTTTCTGAAGCCTCTGCCTTGCCTATTTTATAGCCCTTCTTCTGACACATCCCATTTTCAATTGCAATCTTAAACACTCATTTCCCCCAAGGAATGGAGATACCTAAATTTAAAAGTATGGCGGTAAAGGAGACTCATAGACACATGTGTCTTCCTTTAATGCCCTGTGCACAAACTTCTTCCATCATGATGCGTTGATGGCCAAACTGTTTCCCTAATCTCTAAAGGAAACATCGCTCGAGTGGTACTGTTCTTTGCCTGAAAATTCCATTTTCTCATTCGACCAAATTGTTAATCAATTCCTTAGACAATTTCAAGAAAACATCAGGCCGAAGATGACCTTTTTGGATCTCATCTGATGCAAACAAGGAGATAATGAAAAAATCACTGATTTCATAGCATGCTACCAAGTGCTCCTTTCACAAATCTTGTATCAACTGCTCGATTCTGATGTGCTAAAGGTATTCATAGGGAACTTACAAAGACCTTGGCAAGAGAAGTTTGCACTTATGAAATATCCTTCTTTCGCACACTTGTGTGCAGCCTTACGAGAGTACCAATAAATTGTTGTTCAGTTTGGGGGATCCTCGCCACGCTCCCATACTGAGGGGAAATCCATCGTATCAATCTTTGGGGAAGGTAAGGCCATTACAAATGTAGTTTCCGCTACTAATGATAATGGCCTCAGGCATAACCAAAAGTTCAAAAAGTTATCAAAATCCTATTCTTCTATCTTGCAAAAGCTGTTGAAGGATAAGATCATAACTTTGCTAAGTCCTAAGCCTATTAAGGAACCTTACCCTAATTGGTATGATGGGAACACTTATTGTTAGTGTAGACACTTAAAAATGACCTAGGACTGCAAGCTCTATTTTTACCACTTTCATCCTAACATAATTATGACATTTAATTATGTCCTTGGTCCGCATTCAACTATTGATTAAATAATTCATAATTATTTAATTAATTCATGTCCTTTTATTCTCCATGATTATTAAATAAATAAATTTTATTTATTTATTAAATACGTCATTAATTGTCTAAGTCTTCCCTTAATTAAATAAATTTCTTAATTTATTTAATTACCCTTTTTCATTTATTTCTTCTTGATTATTAAACAAATAAATTTTATTTATTTATTTAATATGTCACTAACTGTCATAATTAAATGAATTGATTAATTTATTTAATTATTAAATCATATCTGCTAAATTAAATAATTATCTTTAATTATTTAATTGTCAAAATTGATATTCCTCTCATTTTAAATAAATGAAATTATTTAAAATGTCATCACATTTTTAACTGTGAGTTCATTTTAGTAAATAATCTGAAAATTGATTATTTATTATTTCACAAAATCCATATTTTGAGTTGATTTAATTCAAATTGGTAACTTTCTTCCAAAAATCAAGTAATCGGGCAGATTCTTGATTTTCCAAATCTGATCTTCAGTTCAACTCTTATCTTCTTGATTTTTGAAAATCTTTATTTTCTAATTAATTTCTTCATTTATTCCACCGCCGATTCGATTCTCTCAAATGAAATCTCGACCACTCACTTAATGATTTTTCCCTAACCCTAATTAGGGATTATCAAATTTAATCTGGACCTCTGATTTTAGGTCTATCAAAAGTCAATCTCATCCGTCCATTCAAAATGGCATTTTCTATAAAATGCCATTTTCCTCTCATTTTTAGATTACGCACTGACATACTTAGATATCTCATAGAAGTTGCTACATTTATTATCTTATTTCACTTAGTCTTGATATATTTAGGCATAGGAATTTTAGAAGAAAATCCTTCAAAGCTTTTGTAGGACTTCGTCAAGGATTGCTCACACGTTCGATCTGAGGGCAACAAAAATCAACAAGGTAGAAGGTGTAATGGAGATCAACCATGGAGAATGAAAACATTGGGTGAGATTGTTCTATTTTATGTGTTTTTGTTTATTGTTCCTTTGCACTTCATTATTTCTTTGGGTTTATACTTTCAATTCATTTGATAAACTAACCTTAAAAATAACCCTTAGATACATTGGTGAACTCGACTTTGTTCCTTTTTATTTTTTTCCATACGGTTTTGTGCATTTTTAGTTGTTTTTGTAGGTACAGGTACAGAGCGACGTAGTTGTTTTTTTAAATTGTGACGCATCTGATGCATCATGACGCATTTACAGACTCAAACACTGCAATCACTCTGTCGTGCCGCAATCAATGTCTGTAAATCCGCATTTGTATTCCTGAGCTGCATTTGACACACAAAGCGATACATTCGCTCTGTCGTGATGCATTTGACTGGTAATTTTTTTTGATTATTCATATTCGGGTTTTTGCTATTTTCTTTGTTCTTTTTATTCTGGTTTTTTTTGCATTCTGCCTAGTTAGGTTTTCATGGTACTAATTTTTATTTGTAGAATTTGGCGGTTACTCTTTTTGGGTCAAAGGAAAAAATTCAAACGCCTAACTCGTCGTCTTGCAAATTCAAATGTCAAAGAATAAACACTAAAACATTGTGCCTATATTTTTCTTAGATTAGTACACACTTACTTTCAGAGCAATTAAAAAGAACATGTCTTCTAATGTGCATGATTGTGTTTGCAAAATGGTAGGTGAGTATGCTCTCACCTTGTGAAAACTTGGTGATTAGAAAAATAGACCCATTTTTATGTGTTATTACCCTTATGACTTAGTAATCAAAGTATCCTCTCCCCTTGTGCTTTCGGGTGATCCTGGGTGTAAGAGAAATGGTTACTAACTCTAGAACTTGGGCCTGTTTTAGTGGGAAAAAGTACTCACCCCAGGACGACTCAGACTGGTAGCACCTTGAACTCGAGGGACTTCCAGCTGGTATATAAAAGTGGATTCTTGGGGAAAACCCAATAATCACACATATGATTCCGATGAGATGGATCTGAAAGGGGACTTGTGCCGCATGAATCATGCCCTATGAACGAAATGCCCGCATTAAACACCTTTTGTTCTAGAATCCAACCATTCTTTAGCCATTGCTTGGTATAGTGCAGGGTACAATATGATGCCCAAAGACACTCACTACTAATCCCCTTGAGTAGAGATAGAAGTTCTTGGGAAGTCACTACCCAGGAATTCAAATTTGGTGTGCTCAAATGACATTAATGAGCCGTGGAGGGGAGCCAATGCCACCAAAATTCTAAGCTATCTGCTCTCGAGAAGGAAAGGTGTTTAGCACCAATCCGGGATATATTGATGGGCTATACCAAGTATACAAACCCTTGGCCTATTGGCATTTTAGGATTGTACTTTTCTTATGTGTGTTTGATTACACCCAAAACATTGTGCTTGTTAAGTGCTTGCTGGATTACTCAAACATTATACACAACATGACAACTTTCTAGACACAAACAATCAACCTTAGACAACTCAAACTTTTCAACAAAACATCAAAAAACAATCTCAGTCCTCATTTTGAACTTAGACTTTGCATTGTTCATCTTAGTCCTCATTTTGAACCTAGACTTTGCATTAATCATTTTAGTCCTTCATCAACATTATCGTCTTAGTCCACATTTGACACTTTGGCTTTGACAATATTGTCATCTTTCATTAGTCATTTCCCTTAGACAAACACCATTATCACTCTACATTTAACATCATTACATTCACCACCTTTTTGTCACTTCAACAAAACATTGATAGGCTTGCTAGTAAAGTTGAATACTAATTACTCTGTAGAGGTCAATACCAACAAGCCTTAGACTTTGGGAGACAATTCCTCCAAACCAATAATCAATTTCCTTCATACCAACAATCCATGAGTCCTAGTCCTCCGTCCGTCTACACTCACTACCAAAAGTCACTTAACACCATCCATGAAATTAGTCTCCAACAAACATCCATTAATCACCCTTATCCTAACTTTGAAAAGGGAAACCAACTGTCCACTAGTCCATTCCAAGTCTCCACGTCATATGCTAGTCCTTCACCTATCAATCCCATCCATTTCTACATGCCTTATCAACCATCTACCAATGAATGCACATCATACCACATCGATCCGGTCCAAGTCTCCACGTCCTATTTTAGTCAACCTTACACCAATCCAATCCAAGTCCCGATGTCATATCCTATGTCATTACCAACTAATCCAGTCAAAGTCTCCATGTCATATCCTATGTCATTACCAACTAATCTAGTCCAAGTCTCCATGTCCTATCCTATGCCATCACCAACTAGTCCAGTCCAAGTCCCCATGTCTTATCCTAGTCCTTCACATACTAGTCCAATCCAAGTCCCCATGTCCTATCCTAACCCTTCATTCATTAATCCTTTTCAAGTCACCCCCTCACAAGCCACATTTAGTCATGAAAATTCTATCATTACTCAAAGGCACATCCCATCATCTAAACTTGAGGATACATGTCAAAATGAAAGCCCAAAGCATGACTTTATAATGTCACCCTCATCTCAAGAACAAGGTAGTCCATCCCATGACCCTATCTTAAAGTCCATTCAAGAAGTCCTTCAAGACAATCATGACATCAAAAATACACCTACCATTGAACAAGAAGTCCAAATCCATGACAACCCCATCTTTGACCAAGACCCTACCATTGACCAAGAAGTCCAAATCCACAACAACCCCATCTTTGAACAAGACCCTACCATTGACCAAGAAGTCCAAATCCATGACAACCCCATCTTTGACCAAGGCCCTACCATTGACCAAGAAATCCAAACTATCCACTCCTTGACCTTTACGCCATTTATGAACAAACACTTGATGACCCTATTTAGACCCCAACTATCGACACTTTCCAAGATGATACATTTTCCTCCATTGGACCCATATACGATCTTCCTCTAGAAAAAGAGTCTTCCACTATGGACATATTTGCAAATGACCACATTATAGTTGAATTTAGTAGACTCTATGACACTAACCATAAAGATGGCTTTAAAATCGACTTGGAAGCACCAATATAATCATCTGAACCTAACATGTCATAAGATTAGACCAAAGATATCAGTTAGAAATATGTCCAACATGACAATAAAGCTAAGACACTTTAGCAACTAGGGTCATTTATCTTTATCAGAGCAGGCTTTCTCACAGATGAGAACATTACAAGTAACAATGTCCACATACATCATGATGGGTTAGCATCTTGCTTTAAAAATAAAGAATACCCCATCACAAACAAAATTTGTCAAAGCATGCATTATCAAGGCAAAGGACTAGGCATACATGAGCAAGGAATTCAAGAACCAATATAGCTTCAAGAAAGTTACAGACATAAAGGTCTTGGCTATTCCTCAGACAACAAATCTAATGATGTTAGTGGAACCTCCTCGATACTGGGGGAAACCTTGTCAGATACAAATGTCAAAATAGAGTCCATGAGAAATCCTTGTCATAAGGTTGTTGCCAACATCCTGTCCATCCACACCATAAACTGTCATTCTCAACATCTTAAACCTTCCCTTTGGAACCAACAAAAAAAAAAGTCTTACAAAGGAAAAAATAAAATGTTAAAGGCCAATGAATTAGATAAAAAGATAAGTGGACAAATGAAATTAAAATGGATCACAAAGAAAAGTGGATCAAGCAAAGAAAATATGTCAAAATAAAAAGTCAATCACAATGTGGAGCCACAATACAAGAGGACTCCCACATATAACACATGTCCACCTCATTCAAAATGGTCATCAAGAAGGACATCTAAAGGTGTTGGTTCCAAATTCCATCCCTCCAAAATTTGTCATCCACCATACCAAGTTTAAAAAATAAAAAGTGATTCATCCAAACGTCCAAACAACCTTTCCATGTCTACCATCATCCGTCATAACCCTACATCTCACCTAAAGTCCAAAAATCCCATGTCACAAATTTGACACATCATGGCAACAACTCTTTACCATAAGGACTCTCATGGCACTCTATCGCGATGTGTGTATTCTGATAAGGCCAATCTAGTATCAGAAAGGATCACAATGACATTGATCAGTTTTATGCAAGTGCTATGATCTTGACAAGACAACTCCTTCAACAAGGTCATTATTGGCATATCATGACACTAGTCTCTACATCGATACCATCAGTGGATTCAGAATAGTCAGTGGTAATCTAAAGCATCCAGGCTATCCACAATATCAAAAATACAAAAAAAATTGAAAAATACAAAATTGTCACCCTGATGAAAACCTGGAAAACAGGTGTCTTGGTGACACCAAAAAAAAAAAAAGTCAATAAAATAGTAAAGAGAAAAATTTCATCCAATGGTGAAAACCTGGAAAACAGGTGCCTTGGATAAGTACCATGATGAAAACCTGGCAAACATGAATCATGTGTAAAATAAATTGTCTATGTGGACTCTTACACTTGGGGGCAAGTCATCTCATATCCTAGGCCTTCCTCTTGACATTGGCATCTGACTATTTAATCCATATCATTCCCACCTATCTTGGTCTTGACATAAAATAGGCACACATAAATCATGCTTTGGGAAAACTCGACATGTCTATCCTTTGGTCATATATTATTCATGAAACATCATGTCATTGCTGACATAACCTCATTATCCTTATGCGAAATAGTCCTTGACAATCATATGACAATTCCCTTAGTCTCATGTCCCCCATCCTTTACCAAGCCCACCTTTTGTCCTTTCATGTCTTTCACCTATCTTGGCTTTCCCTTGTCAAACGGTCTAAGTATACTCCATCATCCCATCTAGTTCTAACCGAGTCATTCCAAATGCAATGAGTGCATCATCCAACACATTACTTGACTTTTTTCCTAGCTTGGCTGTAGACCTCGATACTTTTGTCACATTATCGTCACCCTCACATTGTTTCGGGATGTGTCCTTCCCGTGTCAAACAACATTGTCATCACCTGTCAATTGGTATTCAGCTTCACTAGGGGCACAATCATGTTTGTCCTTGGATTCTCATGTGTAGGCATTAGTCACATGCATTTGTAATTATTATCATAAAAAGTCCTGAAACAAAAGAAAAAAAATCATAAAAACTCCTGAAAAAAGACAAAAACATCATAAAAAGTCATGAAAAAAAGGACAAAAACATCATAAAATGTCCTAAAAAAAGAACTACAAATCAAAAAACGTTCTGAAAAAATCCAAAAAAATAATAATAAAAAACATGTCAAAAACACAAAAAACATCCAAATCAATGTCACAATCCCAAAAATAGAGTCAAAGTCCGTCAAATCAGTCACTCTTCATCATTTGTCTGAACTACATTGTCTTTGTGCACTTACTACATAGGCAAGACTCATTTTTGAGTCCCAGAGACATTTAGGTTAGTCCTTTTAGGTTTGTCAAAATAAAATCATGATTCAATCTTTGGTCATCAAGACAAAGTCATTGGTCATGTCGAACTACGAGGTCTCTGAGTGCATGATGTAGGAAAGGCCATTTGTCGATGAGCCCCTGAGGCTACACTAGTTCAGTCTATTAGGGTTCATGGCACTACACTGACACACACATAAAAATGTCTTTAGGACAAAGTGAATCATTTCCAAATAGAAAAACTCCTAAAACAAATTATGGTAATCATTTTTTTAGTATGAAAATCTCACCAGCACGTCAATCATATCGGCATGACAATATCGACATATAGTCAACACAAGTCAAACTTTAGTTAAACTCTGTCAAAACAAGTCAAATGATCATAACCTGTCAAACTATCAACTCTGGGTTATTTTTTCAGATGATTCCTTCTGAAGAATAGCCTCGGTCATTCATTCCTTAGGATATGTCCTTCCTAGGCATCGTCAGTTTCATCCGACACCTTTGAGGAATCCCTTTTGAAATTTGGGAATCAATCCTCTTGACATCAACATTATGCAGGATGTGTCCTTCTTGAATGTGGCAATCTTTGGAATTTTGTCATCTTGGCATCGTCAAAAGATGAAACCTTGGCATCTCAACATCATCAAACCTGACATCTTAACATCAAAACACTCAGAATCCAGACACACTTGGCAAACACTTGGCACTTGTCTTTTGGCTTTTATCATGTTACTAGCTTTTCAACGAGATCCTCACAAAAGGATTTAGAAAAGCAGCGACATATCATGATTGTCTTATCAGGTCCTTGAATTCCATCATGGTACTAGCTTTTTAGCAAGATCTTGACAACAAGATTTAGAAAAGCAACGACGTATCATGATTGTCCTTGGATTTTTCATCATGTTACTAGTTTTTCAGTGAGATCCTGATGCTAGGATTTAGAAAAGAAATGACGTATCATGATTGTCTTATCTTGTCTTTTGGCTTTCATCATGTTACTAGTTTTTCAGTGAGATCCTGGCAACAAGATTTAGAAAAGCAGTGACGTATCATGATTGTCCTTGGATTTTTCATCATGTTACTAGTTTTTCAGCGAGATCCTAACACCAAGATTTAGAAAATCAGCGATGTATCATGATGTTCTTATCTTGTCTTTTGGATTTCATCATGTTACTAGTTTTTCAGTGAGATCCTGACAACAGGATTTAGAAAAGCAGTGACGTATCATGACTGCCCTTGGATTTTTTATCATGTTACTAGTTTTTCAGCGAGATCTTGAACATAGGATTTAGAAAAGCAGTGACGTATCATGATTTTCTTATCTTGTCTTTTGGATTTCATCATGTTACTAGTTTTTTACTAAGATCTTGACAACGATATTTAGAGAAGCAATGACGTATCATGATTTTCCTTGGACTTTTCATCATGTTACTAGTTTTTCAGTGAGATCCTCACAATAGGATTTAGAAAAACAATCATGTATCATGATTGTTTTATCTTATCTACAGATTTTTGTTATCATGCTACTAGTTTTTTAGCGAGATCCCAAGAACAGGATTTAGAGAAGTAGTGATGTATCATGACATTGACACACATGTTACTAGTTTCTCAGTGATGTCCTGATTAAGGGATTTAGAAAAATAGTGACATATCATGATAATGGCTCTATTTTTTATTTTGACAATCATGTTGCTAGTTTCTCAAGGATGTCTTGGAAACAAGATTTAGAGAAGCAATGACGTTTCATGACTTGTCCTTCTTCTCTTCTCTGCTTGTGGTTGGTTATGACAAAAAGACTGGGGCAATAATGCCCTTAGAATGAGTCATGATCATCCTTATCTGTGACTTCTTGTATTATGTGATGGTACGAACTTGCACACCTTGATCTATCATATCATGGTGTTTGTTGGCCATTACAACAATCTGCCCAATGATGATTAAGAGCAATAAATCTAAAATTCCTATGATAAAGTTTTGAAGGATTTGGTCTAGGAACTAACATGCGTCTCCTTTTTACTTTTCATCTTCTCTTGCTCATCTCATATAGGCATTGCATCCATATCATCATCCATATCTTTTTCACTAACATTTCTTTGTCTCTTCATATTCTCGTCTTCTCATCAATTTTGA
This sequence comes from Sequoia sempervirens, assembly GCA_007258455.2. Lineage (NCBI taxonomy): Eukaryota > Viridiplantae > Streptophyta > Pinopsida > Cupressales > Cupressaceae > Sequoia > Sequoia sempervirens. The sequence goes on along the minus strand of VDFB02271358.1, from coordinate 528,000,309 downwards.
GAGCACACCCGTGTTCTTGGAACCCATCTGTCCTCTTGAGGGGGGCATACTGTAACCCTCCTTGTAACACCCCTCCATTTTGGATCTTTTGTTTGGAAGTATGTTTTCTTTGTTATGTGTTTCTGTTATGCTTTGACTATGATACTTGGTTACTTTTGACCGCTATCTGATAAGTGATGTAAACATTATATTTTGATGTGATGGGATTTTATTTAGATGTTATCATTATGCCATGTTTTTTATTTTCCTAACAATGATTTAATTTAAAATGCTTTATGCTTTAATTATATTGTGGTTTTTAGACTCGTCAGTTTTAGAGCCTATATGGGTGAAGGGGACAGGATTGTATCACTCGCTTGCAAGCGCCCTACGATTCTGATACTTCCACTCATGGTGTGTCTTATTATGTATATATATATATTTGCATGTTTGATATGCTCTTTGGTTGCAGGTTAATAGGCACAAGACATCGAATCCACCTCGCTTCACAGGTTTGAGCGTGTCCATTTACCAATGGTTATCAATTGGGAGATAGTAGCTAGGTTTCTGTGTCAAGTCGTCACCCTAGCCATAGCTGTCGTAAGGTTTAACAGCTTTTATTGGTTCATTCCTCTCTGGTTAGCTTTTTTAATTCATATTTTAAGGCTATTAAATGGTGGGTATGGATAAAGTAATGATTTAACATATCTAGTTTCCATGTAGAATATTATTTTATTGCATTGATTATTTGGGTCTAATTAATAAAATAAAATTTAGTTTATTGATAAACTAGGAAAATGGTCATAAATTAAATGAAAGAGTTATCTTGCCATTATTGTTTATTTAGATTCAATTTAAATGGAAATGAGAATCATGTTTTATACTTGAGTTAAATTTAAAATAGAAATAGAAATGTGAATTTATATTTCTTTTTCTGAGTTTCTGGAATAAAGCATATTCTTGCAACTTTGAGATTTTAGTTTAAATAAAATCATGAAATTTTCAAATGCATGAATTTGAAAATTTGAAAGTAAATTGTTTCAAAACTTAAAAATAGAAAATATCCTCCAAAAGCCCAATAAATTTAGTGGGTGGGATATTTTAGGGGTTTGACCAAATTTGGGGAAAGATCTATGAAAGAAAGGAAATTTCATTTGTTTGGCAATTTTGTTTTGGTGGAGAATTTGCTTTGGCTGTGGCTGAATTTGGAGATTGGATCACCATTGTTGAAGCTTTCAAGCATTTGGGAGAAAACATTAGGTTCACCCTTATTTCTTGTTTCCTTGTTATTTTACAATAATCTTCATTTTCTTGTTTACTGTTTGAAAGCTTTTGAATTCCATTTTAGATGCAAAGAAAACCATGTGAAAATGATTTAAAATCTTGCAAACAACTATTAGATTAGGAGAGGAAACCCAAAACAAAATCCCAATGGAAAGTAGGAAGAAAACCCACATAAATCTTCATTGCTAATTTGATATGCTAAATTTTAGTTGTTTTGCCAAATTCAATTCTGTTATTGCAAAAAAAATTGTTCATTTGTCCAATATGACTGTAAATGAATGTTTCTGGGTATAAAATTTATAAACATACCTGCGCATATAAACATATATTTCATTTATATATGAATATACACACAAGTATATTTATAAACTGTGTTTAAATTATTTCTTGTTCTGGTAAACAAAGAAAAAATTAGATTTGTTTTTTTTTAAACACAGGGGTTACCCTATTTTCGCACCCCTGTTTTCGCGTTTTTGTGGCAGTGGTGTTATTTTATTAAAAAAAATTTAATGAAAATTTTATTTTATGGCACAGAGGGTAGGGCCGAAGCCCTGCACCCCCGCGCCGCCCATGTGGGAGGTGTTGCTCCCACGCAGCACCCCCCATAGGAGGCACTGTGTGGAAGCAATGTTGCTGCCTATGGGTAGCAGCGCTGCCCACACAACGTCGCCCATGAGGGAGGCTGCGTGGCAACCACACCCATTAGGGCTTTCCTTACTTTCAAACGAAATTTAATATTTCATTTCTATTTTGTTTTTATTTTTATAAATATTATTTTAATATTTAAATAATATTTGTTTAAATAGTAATTTATTTATATTTATATGATATATATATATACATATATATATATATAATGTATATATGCATATTTTATATATATATATATATATATAAATTAAGTATTTAATTTGATTAAATTGTTTTTATTTGGGATTTAAATATTTAAATAAATAAATATATATATCATAAGTATATATACATTTAATATACATACTTTCATGTATTTAGATATTTAATGAAAAATGTATATTTTGTATAGATGAGATTTAGTTGATTGATAAAGGCTATGTGGAAATAAAGATTAATTGATTTTAATTAAACGCTTTAATGATTAGAATATTTTGATTATGAAAATAATTGTTAAACTTAGAGTTAATGAATGATTCTTTTTAGTCAAATGACTTTAATTATTAAGATGCTTCGATTATGGAATTTAATTGTGAAACATAGAGTAAATGATTGGTTTTTATGTAGTTCAATGCCATGAAAAGAAATTGGTTTATTTGATTGGATAAATGCAAGAAATGAAAACTATGATTGACTGGATTTAGGAAATCCGAACATTAGTTTATTTAACTGCTCTAAATTCTTTTTGTGTTTAATTGTTCTTTCTCGATGTTGTGAGAATAGAGTAAATGTTTTGAAGTCTTCTAGATAGGGGTTCATTCATAGTTTTGGGTTGTCATTCTAATAGTCAACCTTTGGATTGTCTTGGGTTTTGTGCCTCCTTGGGATTAGGAGTGGGTTTTGAGTGTCATGTCTCCTTTGGATTAGGAGTGGAGTATGTGTTTGTTGCCTCCTGTTTTTGGATAGGGTTTTGACCTTTGTATCCTCCAGTGCTTGGAGAGGGTTTGACCTTCATTTCCTCTAGTGTTTGGAGAGGGATTGGACCTTCGTAGCCTCCAGTATTTGGAGAGAGTTTTGACTTTTGTTGTCTCCAGTGTTTTGAGTGAGTTTTATTCATGTGTTCCTCCTAGAGTTGGAGTGGTTTTATCGTATTGGTATGCACTTGGGATTCTCTTGATGATTGGTTTTGTTTGGTATGTTGTCAAGTAGAAGAGTGGCTTCTATTTGGGGCCAGAGCCCAAAGAGGTAAACTGGGAAACCTTCAGAAGTGGTTTAATCAAGTGATAACTAAATTAATGTACTTAGAAGTTAGGTAGTATTTCACACTAATTAAGATAATTGAGCCTTGCTCATGGACCCAAGGGCTTGTATAGACTTGGGATGAGACGAGAAGGCCTATAATGGCAAGGTCATCTATCTTGCCCTTACGAGAGGTATTTGATTCCCAATGAGTGAGCATGGGTGCTGGGATTTGGTAGAGGCCACTAGGACAACCCATAGTGGGGGTTGGAGCCTAGGAAGATTCCCAGATGGATATTCCATGATGAGCTGTGTGATGACACTCTTTCTACGACAATAATTGGTAATTGGTTTATGTATTAGGTCTTCTTATCTCCTCGATCTATTTTACTTCTGGAAGCAATGTGACTTATGTCAGTGATGTTAGATTTGTACTTGTGTTATTCTTATGGTTGTATGGCTCATGTGATTGGTTGTGTCAGTGTTAGTCATCCTGTGTCTAGTGGTGGATGGTCTTGCCTAGGAATCCTTGTTACTATCTCCTAGCATGGGGGGTGAGCCTTTGGGTATCACATGGTTGGGTGGAACGTGCGCCTTAATCCGTTGGGTCGGCTTTTGTTCTTGGACGAGATTTCCATTTTGAGAGCTCGTGGGATCTAGTTCTTCATGTTTTATTCCTTCAGTTATAAATGTAATTAAATACCCCTCTTTGTATTGAGGTGGAAGTTGTATATTGTAACCTTATATTCTGGAAGTACCTCATTCGGGAAATGAGTTTTGTAACCTTGATGTAAAGCATATCATTGGGATCATGTGGAACTCTTGTATCTTTGATTTAATTTTATCATGTATGGTTAGTTGCAATTAATTTTTAATCAAATATATGTAATGGTTTTAATTCATGTTTCATAATTGGGTTAATGTAAGCTCGGTCTTGTAACCTTAGGGGTTGTTGGAATTGTGTAGTGAACGTTCATTCACCTTGTTTTGTTTTAAAAATAAAATAAAATAAAAAAATTATTGCATTTTTGTTGTTAAGTGCAACTTCCCCTAGGGTTGCGTGGCGGGGGCATTACACATGGTATCAGAGTCCAAGTTTTAACACTAGGTGTTATGGGATAATTTGGACCCATTAAGCTGTTAGTTACGTAGGTCTATACTCTAGGCACTAAGAGCCATGGCGTTGACCTAGGTGCTTTGTTCCTTGGTTTATGCTTTTCCTTTTTGGGTTGATCTCACTTGTCTACCCAGAAGTTGTTATTACGTGGTGTAGGTCCAATGGTGCAGGAAACTAGTGGAAATGAGAGGATCCTCGGTGTAGTGTACAATGCACCGATATCCTTTCTACTAGAAGAATGTATTATGGACAATTGTGTAGTGTGTGAATTTGGTGAGTTGTGTGTGGTGGACGACAACCAGTTTTGTTTTTATTTCTGCCCTTGCATGTTTGATTGATGAATGCTTTTGTGGGGGTTAGTTAGGCCTGCGAGCCTACCAAGAAGTGTTTTTTGATTGGGTTCCTTCTTGATGTATGGCTCTTTCATTGTGTAAAGGGATGTTACCCTTGAGTCGTGCATGAGTGTGGTTGGGTGTGTTCCAAGTGCTTGTTATGGCAAGATAGTCAGAGGACCTCTTGCCTTGAGTGCCTTAGTATGGTGTTTTAGAGGGTTGAGTTTTCCAACCTTGTCTTGTGTGGTGGAGGAATGATGCCTCCTAGGTCTTGCCTTACCCTTCAGGATTGGAGTGATTTCCTTGGTTGAGAGTCTCTCGAGGTTGGGATCGATTACTTCCCTCTATCCTATGTTGAGGGTGAGCATGTTGGACCTTAGCTTGTTGGTGGGTTGCAGGTGACATGTGTTGCCTAAATTACCCTTGCTTGGTTTCTTTGCTCATGTTCTTGGAAGGTCTGTTTGACCTTGAGGGTGCCAAGAAGTTCCTTTTGTGTGTAATCTCTTTTGGAGTCTTGTTGTTGTTCTCCACCATGCAAGTATCTGATGCATGTTTTCTTGTGCTTTACCTCATTGTGCAAGTGATTGCCTGATTGACCCTATGTGGTTTTGAAGTTCCTTTTACATGTTATATTTTGTTGAAATTATGAAATTTGGAAATAGAAAATGAATGATCATGTTGTTATTTGTATAGAATTTATGTTTGTGTACCTTGTCTTATGTTGTGGTGTGTATCTTTACAGGATCATGCCACCTAGGCGAGGTCGTAGTAGAGGTCATGGCCGTGTAGGCAGTCAAGTAGGTATTCAGCAGGATGCACCTCCTATTGTTCCTCATGCCATAGATCATGAGGAGCAATAGGCTTCTTAGTTTGTACCAAAGGTTGGTAATCATCATCAAGATCCACTAGGGATCGGGAATGCTTTGTTGTGTTGTTTCTTAGAGGAGACTCTAGGCCTTCTAGGCCCAAGGCAGGATAGAGATCATGATGCTATAGGTGAGCCATAACAACCTTTGCAATCAAGGCAACAAAATTCTCAGTCCCAACGTGATAGAAGTTGGAGGCATAAGAAGAGAGATTGGAGTAGGATTCGATCACATCATAATCATTGCAATCAGACTACACAAAGATCTTAGTTAGTGTTTAGTGGTGGTGGTCTTCCACAACCTAGTATCTCTCTAGGTGTTCGAGGATTCAGTAGAGGGACAAGATGTTTCACTTGTGGTCAGAAGGTGCCTCCTCAAATTGGACAGTATCAAAGTTCATAGTCTACCTTTAGGGGTGGTGTTCTGCAGTCGAGCACACCTTCTGGAGGTAGAGGTTATGGCAAAGGTACTGGGTGTTTCGCATGTGGCCAACAAGGTCATATTGCTAGAATGTGTCCCAATAGGGGCACATCTAGGTTTTCTCAATGACCAATGGCATTTGATCCAGTAGTACGAGATGCAGGTAGATCGCATAGGGCCTTTACTACGGTCAATATCCTTCAGGCTGAGCATCTGGATGCAGTTCATCCTTTGACTTTTGGAGTTGATTCCCGCAGATCGAGGTTCTGAGTAGGATAGGGTTTAGTTGGTTTGGAGAGAGTTCTATCCCTATTTTGTTTGTAGGCTTCCAGGAGTAATCCTGTCCCTAGGGGGGAGGATGTAACACCCCTCCATTTTGGATCTTTTGTTCGGCATTGTTTTTTCTTTGTTATGTGTTTCTGTTATGCTTTGACTATGATACTTGGTTACTTTTGACCGCTATCTGATAAGTGATGTAAACATTATATTTTGATGTGATGGGATTTTATTTAGATGTTATCATTATGCCATGTTTTGTATTTGTGTAATAATGATTTAATTTAAAATGCTTTATGCTTTAATTATATTGTGGTTGTTAGACTCGTCAGTTTTAGAGCCTGTATGGGTGAAGGGGATGGGATTGTATCACTCGCTTGCGAGCACCCTACGATTCTGATACTTCCACTTCACGGTGTGTATATATATATTTGCATGTTCGATATGCTCTTTGGTTGTAGGTTAACAGGAACAAGACATCGACTCCACCTGGCTTCATAGGTTCGAGCGTGTCCATTTACCAATGGTTATCGATTGGGAGATAGTAGCTATGTTTTTGTGTCAAGTCGTCACCCTAGCCATAGCTGTCGTCAGGTTTAATAGTTTTTATTGGTTCATTCATCTCTGGTTAGTTTTTTCAATTCATATTTTAAGGTTATTAAATAGTGGGTATGGATAAAGTAATGATTTAACATATCTAGTTTCCATGTGGAATATTATTTTATTGCATTGATTATTTGGGTCTAATTAATAAAATAAAATTTAGTTTATTGATAAACTAGGGAAATGGTCATAAATTAAATGAAAGAGTTATCTTGCCATTATTTTTTATTTAGATTCAATTTAAATGGAAATGAGAATCATGTTTTATACTTGAGTTAAATTTAAAATAGAAATAGAAATGTGAATTTATATTTCTTTTTTTGAGTTTCTGGAATAAAGCATATTCTTGCAACTTTGAGATTTTAGTTTAAATAAAATCATGAAATTTTCAAATGCATGAATTTGAAAATTTGAAAGTAAATTGTTTTAAAACTTAAAAATAGAAAATATCCTCCAAAAGCCCAATAAATTTAGTGGGTGGGATATTTTAGGGGTTTGACCAAATTTGGGGAAAGATCTATGAAAGAAAGGAAATTTCATTTGTTTGGCAATTTTGTTTTGGTGGAGAATTTGCTTTGGTTGTGGCTGAATTTGGAGATTGGATCACCATTGTTAAAGCTTTCAAGCATTTGGGAGAAAACATCAGGTTCACCCTTATTTCTTGTTTCCTTGTTATTTTACAATAATCTTCATTTTCTTGTTTACTGTTTGAAAGCTTTGGAATTCCATTTTAGATGCAAAGAAAACCATGTGAAAATGATTTAAAATCTTGCAAACAACTGTTTGATTAGGAGAGGAAACCCAAAACAAAATCCCAATGGAAAGTAGGAAGAAAACCCACATAAATCTTCATTCCTAATTTGATATGCTAAATTTTAGTTGTTTTGCCAAATTCAATTCTGTTATTGTAAAAAAAATTGTTCATTTGTCCAATATGACTATAAATGAATGTTTCTGGGTATAAAATTTATAAACATACCTGTGCATATAAACATATATTTCATTTATATATGAATATACACACAAGTATATTTATAAACTATGTTTCAATTATTTCTTGTTCTGGTAAACAAAGAAAAATTTAGATTTGTTTTTTTTAAAACATAGGGGTTACCCTGTTTTCGCACCCCTGTTTTCACGTTTTTGTGGCAGTGGTGTTATTTTATTAAAAAAAATTAATTAAAAATTTATTTTGTGGCACAGAGGGTAGGACCGAAGCCCTGCACCCTTGCGCCGCCCATGTGGGAGGCACTACTCCCATGCAGCATGCCCCATGGGAGGCGCTATGTGGAAGCAATGTCGCTGCTTGTGGGCAGCGGCGCTACCCACACAGCGCCGCCCATGGGGGAGGCTGTGTGGCAACAACACCCATTAGGGCTTTCCTTACTTTCAAACGAAATTTAAAATTTCATTTTTATTTTGTTTTTATTTTTATAAATATTATTTAATATTAAATTAATATTATTTATATGTATATTATATGTATATATATATATAATATTATTTTAATATTTAAATAATATTTGTTTAAATAGTAATTTATTTATATTTATATGATATATATACATATATATAATGTATATATGCATATTTTATATATATATATATAAAAATTGAGTATTTAGTTTGATTAAATTGTTTTATCTGGGATTTAAATATTTAAATAAATAAATATATTTCATAAGTATATATACATTTAATATATATACTTTCATGTATTTAGATATTTAATGAAATGTATATTTTGTATAGATGAGATTTAGTTGATTGATTAAGGCTATATGGAAATAAAGATTAATTGATTTTAATTAAACACTTTAATGATTAGAGTATTTTGATTATGAAAATAATTGTTAAACTTAGAGTTAATGAATGATTCTTTTTAGTCAAATGACTTTAATTATTAAGATGCTTCGATTATGGAATTTAATTGTGAAACATAGAGTAAATGATTGGTTTTTCTGTAGTTCAATGCCATGAAAAGAAATTGGTTTATTTGATTGGATAAATGCAAGAAATGAAAACTGTGATTGCCTGGATTTAGGAAATCCAAACATTAGTTTATTTAACTGCTCGAAATGCTTTTATTGTTTAATTTTTCTTTCTCGATGTTGTGAGAATAGAGTAAATGTTTTGAAGTCTTCCAGATAGGGGTTCGTTCATAGTTTTGGGTTGTCACTCTGATAGTCAACCTTTGGATTGTCTTGGGTTTTGTGCCTCCTTGGGATTAGGAGTGGGTTTTGAGTCTTATGTCTCCTTTGGATTAGGAGTGGAGTATGTGTTTGTTGCCTCCAGTGTTTGGAGAGGGTTTTGACCTTTGTATCCTCCAGTGCTTGGAGAGGGTTTGATCTTCATTTCCTCCAGTGTTTGGAGAGGGATTGGACCTTCGTAGCCTCCAGTATTTGGAGAGATTTTTGACTTTTGTTGTCTCCAGTGATTGGAGTGAGTTTTATTTATGTGTTCCTCCTAGAGTTGGAGTGGTTTTATAGTATTGGTATGCACTTGGGATTCTCTTGATGATTGGTTTTGTTTGGTATGTTGTCAATTAGAAGAGTGGCTTATGTTTGGGGCCAGAGCCCAAAGAGGTAACTAGGAAACCTTTAGAAGTGGTTTAATCAAGTGATAACAAAATTAATGTACTTAGAAGTTAGGTAGTATTTCACACTAATTAAGATAATTGAGCCTCACTCATGGACCCAAGGGCTTGTATAGACTTGGGATGAGACGGGAAGGCCTAGAATGGAAAGGTCATATATCTTGTCCTTACGAGAGGTATTTGATTCCGCATGAGTGAGCATGGGTGCCAAGATTCGGTAGAGGCCACCAGGACAACCCATAGTGGGGGCCGGAGCCTAGGAAGATTCCCAGATGGATATCCCATGATGAGCTGTGTGATGACTCTTTCTACGACAATAGTTGGTAATTGGTTTATGTATTTGGTCTTCTTATCTCCTCGATCTATTTTATTTTTGGAAGCAATGTGATTTATGTCAGTGATGTTAGCTTTGTACTTGTGTTATTCTTATGGTTGTATGGATCATGTGATTGGTTGTGTCAGTGTTAGTCATCCTGTGTCTAGTGGTGGATGGTCTTGCCTAGGAATCCTTGTTACTATCTCCTAGCATGGGGGGTGAGCCTTTGGGTATCACATGGTTGGGTGGAATGTGTGCCTTAATCCGTTGGGTCGGATTTTGTTCTTAGACAATATTTCCAGTTGGAGAGCTCATGGGATCTAGTTCTTCATGTTTTATTCCTTCAGTTATAAATGTAATTAAATACCCCTCTTTATATTGAGGTGGAAGTTGTATATTGTAACATTATATTCTGGAAGTACCTCATTCAGGGAATGAGTGTTGTAACCTTGATGTAAAGCATATTATAGCCCGTCGTCACGAACCCCAAAGGACCACTTGGAAATGATTACCACACAATTTATTTTTAAAAAATAAAGTAAAACTAACATACATGTGATGCACATTATGATATGACATGAAAATTCATTTAAACAAACCCAATATCAATTACGTCCCTTGGGGTACACGAGGATACATTACGAAACTAAATGACATACATCAATGATAAGGAATGAAAGCCGAATCTAAACCATGACGAAGCATATATATAAACCATCAATAAGAACCATTCACTTAAATAAATACAATACTTTGAATAACGTCTGATATGGATCCATATCCACACAAGGTTCACCAATGATAAATATTACATCACATCCTTTTCATTACTTTACACTGTTCAAGTCTTACAATGATACAAACATGTTTCCCAATATGGGCAGGAACCACATAACAAGATAAGATGATACATCAAAAAGATAAGAACAAAGTAATGTAACTGGCTCCAAGACAAATACAACTCTGGAGTCGCTGCAAAGGCACCAATCTGCACCTCTCGATCCTTGACTGGGGACCCAATGGGGTGCTTAGCACGTTCCACCCGACCACGTGGGTCCGAAGACCCACCCCCCGTGCTAAGGAGCTGACAAGAAGAGACCTCAACCAAGAACATCCAAACAGGGAACCACAAGACTCAACATCATACAAAGGTATCATGAAACTCACGGATTACAATGACATAATCAACAACATTCATGAGTCAAAAAAATCAAATGAAACTATGAAACTCATCACATTTAACCCAAGCAACAACAATTAAGAAAGTCACCAAAGAGCATCCATAAATCATTTCCACAAGAATCTGAAACAACATAAAGACTACAATATCCAGAGGCGACAAGAACAAGAACGAGGTGTCTAGTCAGGAGGGTCATCGCATAGCTCTCATGGGATCTCCTGGCACTTCCTCCAACCGAGGCGCCGGCACCCATCTATGGATTCCCTAGCCCTCGAAAACAACATAAAGATACAATAACCAGAGGCAACTACAACCAAGCACAAGGGTGTCAAGTGGAGAGTGTCATCGCATAGCTCTCATGGGATTCTCCTGGCCCTTCCTCCAACTGAGGCGCCGGCACCCATCTATGGATCTCCTGGCCCTTCCTCCTAATTGAGGCGCCGGCACCATAGGGTAGCTAATGCGGAGCCAACAGTCTCTCGTGAAGACAAGACTATGACTATGCCGACCACGGCCTTCTCAGTCTATCACTAGTCTAAGGTAGCCCTAATGCATAGCCGAGGAATCCAAAGTTTTATTATCTTGTATTTTTAAACTACCCAACCCCCTAAATCTATTGTTTAGGTTATCACTTGTTTACTACTCTTCGAGGGTTATCCTGGCCCTTCCTCATCCGAGGCGCCGGCGCCCACGAAGAGCCACTCTCTCACCTATGACCCCTAACATAAATCAAAGCAGGCAAGGGTTGTACCATATCAGATAAAACAAATAAACTCAAGACCAAATCACGTGAGGCATTTACCATCTCATTATAAACACATAATCGAAGTCTCAACAATTCATGTACAACCCTTTTAAAAATCATAATATCAAAACACTTGCCACATCAAGGGCACATAAAGAGAGAACATCAACTGACCATAATCTCAAGCCTCTGGAAGCCAAAAGAACGACAATTCCCAACCAGGGTAAAATGAAGCAACAAAAGCTTTTCCCAATAATTTCAACACAAGAATAATATTTCCCTCAAGTCGGAGATCAACTTAGAAAATCCACACAAAGAAAAGTCACTAAATAATTAAGAACCAAACCTTTCCCAACGAAACTGTATTTCTTTTATACAACTTCAAAACATTTAATTAACAATACAATTACTCCTTCCTATTCAAATGTACTCCTATTTGTCTTGATTAGCTTCAACAAGTATCCAAAACTACAGACATACAAGTATATATACATTTAAATGTATACCAACATAAATAATAATACCTACCAAATGATATTTTAGTTCTAGTATTCTCCTCAATATTATATCTAATAATTAAAATATACATAATAAATCAATTTCGCTATAAGCTCCTCTACTTGTTGATCTAATAAAATCAACAAATCACTACGTTAAAAATATTATTTTCTTATCACTTTACTTCCAATACATATATTCATTTACATACACATACCTTAACATGTAGAAATTTGTTAGTAAAGCATTAGGTTTCAACTTAATTGTAATAAACTTTTATTTACGTACATACATATATATAACCAATCATATATATTTAGACATAATTAACTCTTAAATTAAAATTACAACCTAACATGATCAAATATTGGTATCCCAAATCACTAATAGCATAATGAAGTTACACAAGGACATGAAGAAGAACGATAATGATATCAAAAGAAAACATAAGCTCCAATCGTCAATAAGGGATTAAAGGGAATACTCAGGCAAAAGACCAAGGAACATAAAATAACCATTTGCATGCCTTAGAACAGTTGCTATTAAGGAAGTAGATTTAAAGCGGCATCTATAAGATGGTAAAGGCATGGAGAGCAGATCGGTTACCATGTATTTTCTAATTTCTCTCAACAGATACACCGAACTTAATCAATAAGGGTTAACTCAATATCTCCAATTTAATGAAGCTCTCAGGGACGTCTCCAGGCATTGTAAGCTTTGCTTGTGTTCTAGGTACGCGCAGTCCTGCAATTTTAGTGGATGAGGACATATCAGTAACCTTTATTGAATTACATATATAGTTGATCATTGGGTGTGCGCGACTGACCTTCATACCCGTGCTGGCTATCATGGGGACACCCTGAACTATATTACTATGATGCTAGTAAAACCTGCGGTGCCTATGGATCACATACGAATATAAGCTGAGTATTTCAAGCAACACTGCTCTCTTTTCTTTTTTTTGGATCCTAGAATGCTGCAACTTAGGTTCTTCTCTGAAACGGCTGTGCAGGAGTGGCCAGGTTCAAAGTAAGGAGATTGATGAAAGTTAGAGGAATTAAACAGATAGTTGGGTGTCTTTGGATTGAAGACCATTAATGCTTTTGAAACGAAGAGGGTTGATGTTCAAGAAGATAATGGCATCATGGCTTTTGTGATAAACAAAATTTGGATCAAACACAACTTAATACGGGGTCGACGTTAGGACAAACACATATACTATTACCTAGATTCCGGGCTCACAAACATCGTCAATCACACAGTGAGTTAGTTTGACACAGCATCAAACGAGGAGAGACAGGGAATAGGTTTATGCATTACACCCTATTGTTTTTCCTATATTAATGACTCGATATTGGCTGCCCACAGGGATTTCTCTGCTGAAATAAAATCATAGTATATATATATATAACTCACAGCGATCCAAGCATAAGAGGTAAGCAGTCTAAAAGAACATGGTCGATGATACAAGACTCAAGATTGAACAATGAATTTATATTGGAATCCTACGACAAGGGTAATCCATTATTTTGATTCACAAGTAAATTGATTCTTTAACAGTTCAGAATCTCGGACGGTGAGAAGTATCCATTATATTAATTCACAAGCATAGTGTTCTAGGAGGGAATGAAGGGAACCCGTTATTTAATTTATTTGCAACCTGATTCTTTACCCTTTGAGATTCTAGGCCATGCCGAAGGGTATCCATTATTTTAATTCACAAGCAGATTAATTTTTAATACAGTTTAGGTTCAAGGCCGCGATGAGGGGAATCGCTTATTCTTTATCCAGTTTAGGTTGGAGGGCGCCAGTGAGGGAAATCCATTATTTTAAATTACCAATGAAAAGAGAAAAAGAAATATTAAGTCTATTATAATCCATACCTTTTGCTTGTTGATAGTGAGGCCCAAAAGCTCTGCGCAGGTATGACTCCACAGAAGCAGGTGATATTGGCTTATTATTTTGCAGAGCAAGGCGAGAACCTCCCTTGGCGGTATCTGCTGCAATCTTCATACCAAATACACAAATTTTATTGGCCTGTTTTCTCTTGCGCTTCCTTTGTTCCTTATCCTTTTTATCTTCTTCATAAATATCCAGCCTCCGTCCTTTGGAGTGGGTGAATATCCCTCTGCTCTGCAATGCATGCTAGGAATCGATGCAGCGACCACCACCAACTCCGGGCGGACCTCCCGCAGCAAGGCCTTTGCCCACACAACCGCTCGCTCCTCCGAGACCGCGTACTGCACGAACGCCATCATGATGTAGGGTCGCCTTTGGGGAGTACAGGAGGCACAATTTATCTTGTATAGAGGGCTCTATAGTGTTATCTGACATGGAAATTTCTGGAAGGACGAGGGATCCTATAAGGATTTTGGAAGGAAGATGGTGTACAAGATGGCAGGCGGTTTTCGAGAGGGCTATCAGGAGAAGCTTTGGTGGGGAGTCTAGGGGTCGAGCCCAGGCCACGAATGGGCACGGCAGTGAGAGGGCCTTGTCAAGTGTGACGAAGTTGTTAAGGTCACCTACATTGAATCTGGACGGCCCAGGAAGTTCTGTGATAGGGTCCTGCATTTTATATGCTCAGGAGTTTGGAGTGCCAATATTCAAACCAGAAATCTCAGCTTCCGGCCTCCCTCTCCACGCCCCTTTCTCCCCTCTTAAACTTCCTATCACCATCCGTTTAACACCCGTTCCTAGCAGCCTCCGTTACTACGCGGCTGGAATGAACTTGAAACCCCCGATCCCCTTCGCTACCGTTCTTTTTGAATCAAATCAACTGATTCCCCTCTATCTTTTTCCCTGCTTTCTTCTTGTTCTTTTTTTTTCTTTTTTTTTTCTTTTTGCTTTCATCTAGACGATCCCTTAAAATTATGCAAAACCTTGCATGTGATCCTTTCTTTTCTTTTTTTGTTTTGTTTTGTTTTGTTTTTTTTTTTGTTTTTACAACTCAATTTGAAGATCTTATCTCTATTGCCTAATTAAAATTCATCTTTCTTTCCATTTTTATTCAATTGACAAAATCATTTATCTTTATTTGATTCTTTTATCATATTTAAATAATTATCTTTGCCTAACAACAAATTATTAAATATAATTAAATATAATACTTTTACAATAAATATTAATTTATTTAATAATAACTATCCACTTTATATTTCATTAAATTAATCTATTTAATTAACATTTTAATTTCCAAATTTATTTAATCAATGTTAATTTAATTAATTGAGTAAACAATTCCATCGAAGTATTATGCTTATCGCATTGGCCACTAACACACTAATCCACAATAACACGAATAGACACTTACCCAAGTACCGAGACAGGTCACCACAGAGGGCCACTACACATATCATTGGGATCATGTGGAACTCTTGTATCTTTTATTTAATTTTATCATGTATGGAATGTAGGTACAATTAATTGTTAATCAAATATATGTAATGGTTTTAATTCATGTTTCATAATCGGGTTAATGTAAGCTCAGTCTTGTAACCTTAGGGGTTGTTGGCATTGTGTAGTGAACCTTCATTCACCTTGTTTTGTTTTAAAAAAAAATAAAAATTATTGCATTTTTGTTGTTAAGTGCAGCTTCCCCTAGGGTTGCGTGGCGGGGGCGTTACACTCCTCATCATTCTTCCTCATCTTATTTTGCACTGGGGAATATCTTTGACTTATCTTCTTTGTCACAATGCGACATGCTACATTATGACAAAGAGGGGCAAAATGTAGACACTTAAAAATAACCTAGGCCTGCAAGCTCTATTTTTACCACTTTCATCCTAGCATAATTATGACATTTAATTATGTCCTTGGTCCACATTCGACTATTGATTAAATAATTCATAATTATTTAATTAATTCATGTCCTTTTATTCTCCATGATTATTAAATAAATAAATTTTATTTATTTATTAAATACGTCATTATTTGTCTAAGTCTTTCCTTAATTAAATAAATTTCTTAATTTATTTAATTACCCTTCTTCATTTATTTCTTCCTGATTATTAAACAAATAAATTTTATTTATTTATTTAATATGTCACTAACTGTCATAATTAAATGGATTGATTAATTTATTTAATTATTAAATCATATATGCTAAATTAAATAATTATCTTTAATTATTTAATTGTCAAAATTGATATTCCTCTCATTTTAAATAAATGAAATTTTTTAAAATGTCATCACATTTTTAACTGTGAGTTCATTTTAGTAAATAATCTGAAAATCGATTATTTATTATTTCACAAAATCCATATTTTGAGTTGATTTAATTTAAATTGGTAACTTTCTTCCAAAAATCAAGTAATTAGGCAGATTCTTGATTTTCCAAATCTGATCTTCAGTTCAACTCTTATCTTCTTGATTTTTCAAATCTCACAAATCAGGCAGTCTTTATCTTCTTGATTTTTGAAAATCTTCATTTTCTAATTAATTTCCTCGTTTATTCTCCACCGCCGAGTTGATTCTCTCAGATGAAATATCGACCACTCGCTTAATGATTTTTCCCTAACCCTAATTAGGGATTATCAAATTTAATCTTGGCCTCTGATTTTAGGTCTCTGTCAAAAGTCAATCTCATCCGTCCATTCAAAATGGCATTTTCTATAAAATGCCATTTTCCTTTCATTTTTAGATTACACACTGACGTACTTAGATGTCTCATAGAAGTTGCTGCATTTATTATCTTATTTCACTTAGTCTTGATATATTTAGGCATAGGCATTTCGATCATATTGTCATAGGGATAGACATTTTAGAAGAAAATCCTTCAAAGATTGTGTAGGACTTCGTCACGAATTGCTCAAACATTCGATCTAAGGGCAACACAAATCAACAAGTTAGAAGGTGTAATGGAGATCAACGATGGAGAATGAAGACATTGGGTGAGATTGTTCTATTTTATGTGTTTTCATTTATTGTTCCTTTGCACTTCATTATTTCTTTGGGTTTATACTTTCAATTCATTTGATAAACTAACCTTAAAAATAACCCTTAGATATAGTTAGTACCATCAGGTTAATGGGCATGATATCAAATGCTATATGTGGTTGCATCATGAGATACAGGACAACATCGAGGATGGTACCATTCATCTCGATGGGAGTAAACAAAATGCTAACAAATCAGTGGAAAAGGCTAATAGTGAATTGTAGCTATACACAAACCTATGTCCGTCGCACTCTGCTAACATGATTGTAGATCCTGCTAATTTTGTTACTCAACTCGGGGCCTATTTTAACATGGTCACAGTGACTTCTACTGCTCAACATGCACCTGGTTCACCGGATATTACATTCACATCACAAGATTTTCCCTTAAACAATAAACCCTCACCTCTCTACATTCCTGCTCATGTCAATGGTAACATTGTGACATGAGTCTTGATAGACCTCACAAGCCGTGTGAATGTTATCACTGAGGAAACATTAGTACTAAATTCATTACAAGAGGAAAAATATGAAGAAACAAAATCTACCATCTGTATGCATGATGGTATGAGTCTTAAACCTTACGACTCAATAACTTTTTCTATCTTGGTTGGTCCTAGGTCTATTGACATGGTTTTCAATGTTATCCCAAAATTAGATCTGTTCAGGTTGAAGCTAGGCATCCCTTGGCTAGCTTCCATGAATGGAGTCACCTATGTTATTCACAAGTGTTTAAAGTTTTCCCATGAAGGTATCGTGCATGTAGTGCATGACACTGAATATCAGCCCTTGGTGTCCTATGGTGGATATCCACTGGACCACTTTTGGCCCTCCCCAGTTGGTTTTCTTCCTCCAAGAATGGATCTACTTTACAAGAATTATGTAAAGTATAAGACTGGGGGAAAGGGACAGCTGAAACTAACCCTTCCTATGATCCAGTAGTCGGTTGCCTCCTCTTCCCATGAGGAGAAGGAGAAGCCTATGCTGACCACTCCCCCTTCTTAGAAGAACGAGAAGTCCACACTGGCTCCCTCTCCTTCCCACAAAGATAAAGAAAAGGTTACCTTTCCCTAGACTGCCTCATCCTCTCCTCTTTCTTGGGAAGAGTACTAGATGAGTTGGCTTGGTGGCTATCCGTTGAGTCTAATGATTCCTCCTTGGCATAGGCCCAACCCTAGGATCACAAATCTCCTTAATGAATACCATGGACTATGGTACTACTTATATGATAGAAAGAAATGTTCCCAAATGGAATTTGATCCGTGGCCTCCTATCACTCCTACTCCAAAAATAGTGGGTGGGAAGAGGCTTGCTACCAAATCTCTTGAGCTGACTTCCCCTGCTACTCCCCAACCTGTCCCTCCTACTCCCATTTAGGAATCCATTCATTTGCTAGAAACGGTTGTAGTGGACGTTCCCATGGTTGAGCATGGACCTTCTATTCTTTTGCAGCCTCTGACCTCTAGCTCCAAGAGTCATAGAAACCACCTTGCACATGAGTGTAAGTGTTGGCGAAAGGATCTCTTAGCTGAGAAGGCTGCCTTGAAAAGAAGGGAGGAAGAGATGACTGCCCCTACTTTAGGGCCTTTTATCATGTCGCCCTCTTCCCTTCCTTCTGCTTCTTTTCAATTTAGTTCCACACTTCCTCCAGCCCCCATAGTGAGTATGAATGTGCCTAACCCCAAAGGGATACATGTGTTCATCGCTCCTTTAGTGGAGCCACCTTTGTTAATATCCATTCCAGGTATCTAGCCTTCTTGAAGCCCGTGGATATGGTTAATGCCTCAGTCGTATCCATTGTGGTTCTTTCCTCCTCCTCCTCTATGCCTCTAGCCTTGTCTTTGGGGAGTTCATCTCCTTCAATGAAGAAAAAGGTGGAGGGTCATTCTTCTAGTAGTGAAGGATATAAGAGGATCCCACCTTCTTCACAAGGTGGTCCTATGTTGACTTGTTATGTCCTAGTGACAAAACTAGTCCCAACTTCTCCCGAGTTTATCTCCATTCCTGAGTCACTCAATGAGCCCAATGGTGAATCTCAGGCACAACTTACCCTACCCATTAAAGTTAGACATGGTGCTCCTATCGGGTGCATGTTTAACTCTATGGATGAAGTTCTAGCCTTGTCAAAAATCTTCAAGAAATTACTGACCCTAACTCCACAATAGCTTGGTGGAGAGGACCTTGTTGGGCCCTCTTCCTTGGCCCTTGTTGCAAGAGGGCCAGACACTCCTCCTCTTAACATCCCACCACTATAGGCTCATCCTCCTTCCACCTACAATGATCTAGAGTGGGAAGTGGATGACCTCTTAGCTAATCAATGTTAGGAGGAGGCCTCTTCTTGATCTTTTGTGTGTGTGTTTTTCATAGTTTGTTCCCCTATGATCATGCTATGTGCCTAGATGACCCTTGTCACCCTTGTTGGTGCTTGGATATAGGCATGGTTTTTTTTAGTAAACCTTCTTCTATTTGTATCATCATTCTTCCATGTGTGTGCTCAATTTTCAGTAAATTGGGGATGATGTAAAGTGTTGGGGGAATTTAGGCTTCCCTTCCATGTTGACCCAATTTTTTATTTTTACTATGTCTTCTTGTGCATTCTTCACATGGTCTAATATAGTAGGGGGTTGATGATAGTTCATTTATATACTATTACTATACATATCTATATATATTTGTGTTCTCAACTTGGGGCCCTAATGGAACATGTTTCCTTCATCATGGGTTTGTAAAGAAAGGAATTAAAACCTTCCTCTGAAGTAGGAACAACTTTGATCTTCCCCTCGCACCACTACCACAAAAACGTGAAAATAGGGGTGCGAAAACAGGGTAACCCCTATGTTTTAAAAAAAACAAATCTAAATTTTTCTTTGTTTACCAGAACAAGAAATAATTGAAACACAGTTTATAAATATACTTGTGTGTATATTCATATATAAATGAAATATATGTTTATATGCACAGATATGTTTATAAATTTTATACCCAGAAACATTCATTTATAGTCATATTGGACAAATGAGCAAATTTTTTTACAATAACAGAATTGAATTTGGCAAAACAACTAAAATTTAGCATATCAAATTAGGAATGAAGATTTATGTGGGTTTTCTTCCTACTTTCCATTGGGATTTTGTTTTGGGTTTCCTCTCCTAATCAAACAGTTGTTTGCAAGATTCTAAATCATTTTCACATGGTTTTCTTTGCATCTAAAATGGAATTCAAAAGATTTCAAACAGTAAACAAGAAAATGAAGATTATTGTAAAATAACAAGGAAACAAGAAATAAGGGTGAACCTGATGTTTTCTCCCAAATGCGTGAAAGCTTTAACAATGGTGATCCAATCTCCAAATTCAGCCACAGCCAAATTCAGAATTGTGTTCTCAACTTGGGGCCCTAATGGAACATGTTTCCTTCATCATGGGTTTGTAAAGAAAGGAATTAAAACCTTCCTCTAAAGTAGGAACAACTTTGATCTTCCCCTCGCATGGGAGGTACATTCTTCCTTTAAAATTCATTGATGAAGTGAACATCTTTCAAAAGGATCCCTTGATGGCAGATCGACCTAAGAAAGAGAACATCTAGTTTTTGAACTACGCATCCCTTGAGTGGACCCCCTCTTCATGACAGTTTCCCTAGGGACTCCTTTGAAAGTTTTCCAAACTGTCGATGGTCTATGTGACTGTTCGCTTACCTGCCTAGGTGACTGCTTCCTGACTCTGCGGAGTCCGCTTCCCTAGGTTTCCTCTATGTGAGAGATCTTGGGGGATACCTCCCTAAAGGACTGAGAGCCTGTAGGGAACTTTCTTGGGTTTCCTCCATGTGAGAGATCCTGGGGGTTACCTTCCCTATAGGGCTGCAAATTTGTAAGGCACTTCCTTAGGTATTCTTCATGTGAGATATCTTGGGGAATAACTTCCCTACAAGACTAAGAGCTTATAGTGTGCTTCCTTTGGGTTTCCTCCATGCTAGAGTTTTTTGGGGACACCTTCCTTGTAGGACTGAGATCTTGTAAGGAACTTTCTTTTTTGAACTTCATAGTTCTAAGCAGCTATGGAATCATTCACTTGCCTTGCACCTTCAGGTACAGTAGATCATGTTCTACTTCCTCGATGGTTCAGGTATACATTTCTAACCTTACTCTCTCCATGATCTACTTTACCGAGCACTCATTAGTATTCGTGCTCACTAAAGTGGGGGAAAAATGTATATGAGTGAATTACACCCCATGTGTAAATTCCCCTTTTGTCCCTTTCCACTTTAGAAAATCAAGTTTAGAGGCTTAATTCCACGTAAGCTCACTTCTTGCATCCCACTTGGTGCCTATTTTTAGTATCAGTGGAGGAGTTTCTATTGGGGACACCCGTGCAGTGCATAGACATCTACACAATGCGCTTATGTCCTTGGTAGATTCCTGTGGTTGAACCTATAGAGGCATTACACTTCTCATTGGGAGTCAAGTTGTAATGCCCCCTTTGGCCGAATGACCCGAATATGGCCATTTTTCTCCATCCCTTCTTCAAATTCACTCCTTGAACAAGTATTTCAATCCTCTAAGAATTCAAGCAATTGACTACACACTTCAATCATCCAATCTCAAACTCTTGCACTCCATTGCAACAAACACAACACTCCATCACTTTGGTAGAGCAAGTTGGGAATGAAACACCATTGCAGTAGAGGCTCGAGTACTCTCATTTTCTCCCCCAAGTAGCCTTGAGTGCTCTTGGTGGAGGTGGTATGATTCCCTTTTCTCCTCCCTATCACTTCGTTGAGTTAGCACTTTACTATTTTGTAGTGCTTTTGTGCTTTTCACTACATTATTCTCTTTATCTCGCTTTCTTCTCTATCTATGGAGGTTGAAAATTTTGGATGCTATGGTTGTGTTGTTGATATGTGTTTGTCATTGATGTCAACACTACTAGCATTATTATATTAAAGGCTGTATATTTGGAGGATATTGAGAAAATTGTTTAAGGAAGAGTTATAGAGTTGTTGGCTGCCAATGGAACAATAAAGGTCATGAAGGTGTTTGGTTCTATACATCAATTGAAGACCAATTTTTTGTGGAATAAAGGGTTTATTACTTAGAGTATCTAGTTCATCTACCATAAGTTTTAGAGGTCCGCGTGAAGATTTGATCGTGCTATGAACAATTGTATTCTAACAATGTTTATGTGGTCTCTGTTAGTGTTCCTGATTTAAATTTATGTGATTCTGATAATTTCTACTTCTGTGAATGCTTCTTTGTTAGTTCTTGTTGTTTGTGGATGCTTCTAGATCATTCTCTATCTTTTTTGTACGCCCACATTGATTGGTGTGTTCGTGGTCAAAGATTTTTCTCATGTGTGTTAGGGTTTTCATGTTCTTGGCAGACATGATGGTTGTAATGTGTTGTGGATCCTTGAAGATTAAAATTTGAATGTTTGGTGCACTTGAGGATATTGTTTTGGGTCACATCATAACATTAGCCGATGGTGTATGACACATTAAAATTTATTTGTAAACATGGGCTGACATTGTAAATATGTTTCATATTTCTGGCCAACTAAGTTGTTGATGTATTTCATGTTGCAGATATATAAGAGTAGTTGTTTGAGTGAAGTTAGTTTGTGTGAAACAAAAGGAAAGCCAAATAAATAAAAAGAGCACGAACATTGATCTAAACATTCAATTGCAGAGTAGAGTGAGGAGAAGGTTTTTTGTGCTTAACTGGAACTGTAATCAGGCTTGTGTAGAAGCTATTTTCTCAGTTCACTCCTTGTGGATCTAATCCAAATTACTGTGTATTGTTAGGTAGTGAGCCCTCTTGTATTTGAGCAGTGAGCTCTAGGAAATATGTCTGAATGAATGTGCATTCCCATTATTATTCTCATTATACTTTTAATAGGGTATAATATTGTGGACTAACATCCACCGTGGTTTTTCCCCTAACAGGGTTTCCATGTAAAAAAGCTTGGTGTTCTCTATGTTTCTCATGTGTTAATTGTTTATGGATTATTGTTCCTTCATCAGATTTGAGGTTAAGTAAAATTTGAAAAGTTTAAATATTTGTGACAACTAATTCACCCACCCTCTCAGTTGTTTGTCCTTGTTTTTCCAACAATTGGTATCAGAGCAGGTTCCTTTGAAGAAGTTTAAAAACTTGAGGTGATCCGAGATGGCATCATACAAGGACAATCCTAGATTTGATGGAACAAACTACTCATTGTGGAAATCTAGGATGGAATGTCATTTGAGGTGTATTGGAGAACCCTTCTAGAAGATTACAAAGAATCCATATGCTATTCCTCAGAATGGTCCTTCCACTACTAATTAGATTAAAGAGGTTGAGAATAATGTCAAGGCTATGGAAGCTTTGCTGAGTGCTCTAATAGATTCGGAAATAACAAATGTGATAGGTCTAAAGACAACTCATGAGATTTGGACAAAGTTGGAAACTTTGTATGAAGGAGATGTACATGTGAAGATGGATAAGCTACAAAGTTTGAAAGGAAAGTATGAAAATTTGAAGATGGATGAAGATGAAAAGATCTCTTCTTTTATGCAAAGAGTAAATGAAATAGTGATGGGTATTAGATGTGCTAGTGGTACCCTAGAAGAGGAATAAATTGTAGCTAAAGTGCTCAAATCATTTCATCCCTCTTACAAAGCAAAGGCTCATGCTATTGAAGAAACCGGATCATTGATGAATATGACAAGAGATACACTAATTGGAAAACTTGTTGCCTTTTGAGTTGAGTGAATTTGGTGAATCTATTCCCAAGACTAAATATGCATTCAAGGCTACTGTATCCGGAAGAAACAAGTAAATATATGATTTGGGAGAGTTTTCTAGAAAGTCATCCAAGTATAATAAATAATTGAAACAACTTGAAGATGAAGAAAGAAAGGTAGAAGAATTGGAAGCACTAATTGTGAAGAAAGAAGGTAGAGGACAAGGTAAGTATAAAGGAGTGTTTCCTATTAAATATTTTTCTTGCAATAAAATAGGTCATTTTGCATCAAGGTGTCCTGAAAGAGTTCCTAGATATAAGCCTAACAAATCTAGATTCCAAAAGAAATTTTACTATGCTGAAGAAGGAGTGACTAATGATGAGTTTGATAAAGATAATGGAAATGAGGATGAATGGGTGTTCCTTGCTATCAAGGAAAATGGTCCAGTGGCTACTGAATTTGCTAAAGTTGAGAAATCTCTTGCAACCCAAATTGAAGAAAAGGATGAGTGGGTTATTGAAAGTGGATGCTCACATCATATGACTAGTGACAAAATAAAATTTGTTAAGTCTTGAGAAGTATGACAGTAGGGTTGTAAGATTTGGAGATAACAATGCTACTATGATTCATGGCAAAGGATTATTTGTCTTGGTGGTAAGCATAACACTGATGATGTTCTTTATGTTGAAGGCTTGAAGCACAACTTACTGAGTGTTGGATAGATGGTGGACAAGGCTTATGATCTTCAGTTCAAAGATGGAAGATGCAAGATACATGGAAGACCTGGAAAAGTAATTGCTTTAGGTAAAAAGACAGAAGGTAATATTTTTCACTTGAATGCTGCTAGTGAAAGTTGTTTAATTGCTCAAGTAGATGAAAGCTAGTTGTGGAATAGGAGGCTGTGTCATGTAAATTTTGATAACATTGTCAAAGTAAGCTCCATTCAAGCAGTAAGAGATCTACCTAAGCTAGTAAAGCCTGCTAACACAATTTGCAAGGAATGTTAGATGGTAAAATAGACTAGAGTTTATTTTTGGAGCAAACAAAATTATACAAATGGATTATTGGAGTTGGTACATACTGATCTATGTAGTCCCTCCAGAGTTAAAAGTCTTCATGGAGAAAGGTGATTTATGTTGCTTATTGATGATTATTCTAGGATGATATGGGTTGCTTTCTTAAGAGAAAAATGTGAAGAATTAGAGAAGTTCAAACGTTTCAAAGCTATGGTAGAGAATGTGAAAGGATTCAAAATCAAATGCTTAAGGTCAAACAGAGGTGGTGAGTTCACCTCCAGGGAGTTCAATTCCTTTTGTGAAAAGCATGGAATCAAAAGACAATTATCTGCTCCCCGAACCCCTCAGCAGAATGGAGTTGTAGAGAGAAAGAACACAATTATGGATGCTGCTAGAACAATGATGATAGAAGGAGATGTGCCTCACATCTATTGTAGTGAAGCTGTAAGCACTGGCGTGTACACTTTGAATAGGGTAAATGTCAATGGTAATTCTGGTAAGACTCCTTTTGAAAAATGGTTTGGTTATAAGCCTACTGTTAGATATTTCAAGATCTTTGGAAGCAAGTGTTATATCAAGAGAGATGAGGATATAGGAAAGTTTGATGCAAGAAGCAATGGATGAATATTTCTAGGTTACTCTACTAAAAGCAAGGCCTACTAGTGCTATAACAAAAGACAAAGAAAAATGGTTGAGAGTGAAAATGTCAGAGTTGATGAGGACTCTACTAGATCATATAGATATTGTGGATATGATTTAGATGACCAAGAAGACAAAAAAAATAAAGGGAAGAATGCTTAGACATAGAATGAACTTCAAATTGTGCCATATGTTCCAGTAAAACAACTTCAATTTTCTCTGGTAAATCAAGTCAGGAAGGAGAGACAAGTGCAAGTACAAAAGAAAGAATAGAAAAAATAGAAGCTCGAGAGAGTCGCAAAGTTCGAAGGTATGTGAAGCTAAATCATTCTGAAAATCAAATTATAGGAGACAAGAATAAAGGTGTGCAAACTAGGAGAAAAATTGTACAAGAATATTTCCTGATATCCAAGATTGAGCCTAAAAATGTCAATGAAGCTTGCAATGATGAACACTGGATGGAAGCTATGAAAGAAGAACTGATGCAGATTGAAAAGAATGATACATGGGTACTTGTTCCTAGACCTAAAGACAAAAATGTGATTGGTACTAAATGGGTATTTCAGAATAAGCTGAATGTGTGAACCCCAAATCTACATGTTCTTCAAACAATGACCACCATTGGCTTGGTTAGTCAACTCAAAACAAGCAAAACCAAGATTCCTATGAAATAATAAATCATGCTTTAAAATGCAAACAAATTACAAGATGAACTAAGGCATATAAAACATGAAATAAATCCTATCTCATAGTGGATTGGTGCTTCTGTGGAAAGAATCCCTTTCCCAATCCTTGCTAAGATCCATGATATATTGATATGAAACTGTTTTGAAGATGATATGAGGTGGACAAAATCAGTTCTCAATTGAAGAGAGTGACTTTGCATGAGATTGTGGAGGATTTTTTGAAGAATGAAGCTTTCATTTATAGATTTTCAAATTGGAAGAGAGCTCAAAAAATAGCAACGTGGGATAATGATTTGACCAATGAGATGAAGCCACTTGTCAATTTGTGATAGGTTGATGAATGAGCACATTTTGGTCAATGTGCCAAAGAGGGGGAGATTTGAAATTTGAATTTGATGACAAGATGCTAAGTTTGACTTGTGCAAGAGACATGTAAGAGCCATGTAAGAGCTCATAAATGCTTTGTTGGATGTACATGTCAAATTTGGGGGAGATTCAAATTTGGAAGAATATTCCTCAAAGATGCCATGTTGATGGAAAATGATGAATTTAATAAATCAATAAATTGATTTATTTATGCAAGTGGGAAAAGATAGAGCATGTGATGGGTGATTAGATTAGGTTAATCAGGATTAGATTAACTTAGATGATGGTTAGGGTTTTGACCCATTTGACTTAGATTTAGGGATTTAAATTAAATCAAAGGGGGATGAAAGGTGATTTGAGATTTAATTAAATAAAGGTTTGATTTATTTAATTAAAAGGATGATGATAGGCTTAAATTAAATAAAGTTAATTTATTCAATTTAAATGGATGAAGTTAGGAGATTAATCAATTAAACTTTGTTTATTTAATTGATGGGTGAATATGAATTAATTAAATGCATGATTTCAATTTTGTGTGTCCACATTTTGCCCCTCTTTGAAGCAATGTACTTGTTGCGTTGGTTCAAACAATAAACTTGTCATGATTAAAAATAAAAAAATTTCTTATTTTTTTCAGATGCCCCAACGGAAAGAAGAATATTGGTACATTGCCCCCTCGAGAGATCGAGCGAAAATATTCAATTTGAGGGTCGATCTCATGATAAAGAGGTTCAAGATGGACGTATGGATGGTTATGATTATGATGCAAATGAGATGGTTTGAAGATGCTTAGAATAACATATATATATTATCCTAAACAACTTAAATGATGATGTAATGCATGTGAGATGGATGAGATGGATGATGTGATATGCTATGATTATGCAATGGATGTTTTGTATAGATGCTTAGACTAAAAAATCTATATTATGATGATGATGCAAATGCAATCCATGTGAAATGATCGTTGTTTCCTATTATGTATGATATGAATGATATGTGGCATGCTAATGGTTTGTGGATGTAGGATGGATGCAGGATGGATGCATGATGGAAGCATTGGTGATGTTATGTTAGTGTGGAGAGAAGAAAGAAGAAATGAGATGATGACAAGAGGATCCAACAAGTCCATGATCTGACGAGACTTTGTTAGAGATGATGATGATGATTTGCTTATCAAGGATTGGGATTTTAAAAAAGGGATACTTACCTTATGTTTGATAACACACATAGGCACGATGCATCAAGGTAAAAAGAACCAGGATGGTGTTATACCTAGTGCGATGAAATTTGACTCAACAAGCAGATAGGAGTATTCTTGTTCACACTTGACATACATAAACCTTGCTAGGACATACATAACAAAGCAAGTATTCGCCAAGTTATTTTACAAGAACGTCCAACAAGCACAACAGACAAAAGATAATGATTGTTGCCCCATTCCTATCTCTCTAAATCCTTTGTTTGGATATCATCGAGAGGTCCTTCGAATGAGCACAATAAGATAAATCAAAAGAAAAGATCAAGTACGCAAACAAGCCAATGTTCTTCATACCTTCAGCCAAATGGATGTGTTTTGATAGGATAAGAATCCAAGTGATATCCAAAATGATGCCCATTGTCGGAACGATATATCCTAGGAAATGCATTGTATAGGATGATGATGGTTTGATAAGTTGTTTGATAGGATTTTGATATAAAGTTGATTGGCATGTTTGAAAGTGATCAAGAGTTTGATTTTGCGTTTAACGGTTTGTTGCTTCGATTTTGATTTTGTGTTTGAAGTTTTCTTTTGCTGATTGTTATGGTTGTTTCTGTTTGCATTGCCAAAGGATGAAGGTGATGATCAGTATATTATGGATGATTGATTATCGTGGGTGAAAGTGAAATGAGACAGATGGATTTTTTCAAATATTTGGATGTTTTTGATGTTTTTTTGAAATGTTTTGAGGCTATTTTTGCTATTTTGTGTTTTTTGAATGTTTTTGGATTTTGATTTTTTTTGAATGTTTTTGTGTTTTTGTGTTTTTTTTGAATGTTTTTAGATTTTGATGTCTTGGGGGCTGATCAAAGATTAGCCATGCCTACGTTTAAGCTCAGAGATGACATAGTTCAGATTCCATATTTTTGATATTTTTTTGACTTTTTTGAGTGTTTTTGGATTTTGATTTTATGATGTTTTTGGATTTTTGCATGATTTTGACAATTTGGATATGGATATGTGTGATGATATCAGTTCCTTGTTTAGGATTTTGTTGAAATACAAGGTAAGGTTGATTGATTAGATCGATGGATTGATGATGATAACATTGTTGAGGATGCACAACAATGCAATGATAGTGTTACCCAACACAAGGATTAGGAAGTTGATGGGATGGATATCCCAAGGTGATGATAGATTGATGATGATAACATTGTTGAGGATACACAAGAATGCAAGGATAGTGTTAAGCAACACAAGGATATCCTGAGATGATTTTTTTAATTGGATTTGATTGATCATGATTGATGAAGCTTGATTTTGGAACAAAAGTTGTTCGAATGATTTGATGTGACGTTTGACATGTGAATTAGATGCAACTAATAGTGATTACTTGGATTGATGTTCGATGAAAGATGAATCCTGATAAGGAACATCTTCTTGTCAAAATATGCCATGGGCTAGTGATTTGGAATTTTTCTCACAAGTGATGGACTAATTTTATTTCACATTTTCCAATGTTTGAATCACCGCATAAGTTTGAGGATATAGATCAAGATTTATTCCCAAAGCAAGATGTAAATATTTTCCCCCAGTGTCTAGCAATGTATGGAATGTTATGGATGGATGCTCAGATAAGTGTATGGATGGATGGATATGGTAAGCATGCAAATGATGCCAAGGATTATCGTGTAATAAGATAAGGTGTTTGGATAAAGAAACCTCATTTGGAATGTGCTTCATGGCTCAGATAACATTGGATAGGATAAGATCAATGAAAATGACCCATGTCAAGATGTTTACCATAAGCAAGTGTAAAGTGTGCCCCAAAATTTCATCAAGATCAAGATAACTTGGATGATGGATGCAGTCATATGCACATGGATTGGATAAATGGCTCATGGATGAATGGATTTATTATGGTTGAGATGGATGGAATGCTAGATTTATTAAAAATGGGATGAGATGCTACCACCTGAACTGGTGCATGCAAATGCTCAATTCTACACATGACACCTGTTTGCTAGGTTTTCATCATTGTACCTACCCAAAGTGCCACCCATGAGGTTTTCACTAGAGGATAATTTTTTTTCTTTACTGTTTTCAATCCTTTTTTTATTTTTTTTATTTTCATATTTTTGGATTTTTTTGTATTTTTCTGAAAGATTAATGTTGACCCACCTAGTGGTGTTGATGTAGATGCTTCTGTCATAATGTGCCATTGGTATCCTATCTGAAGAAGTTGCTTTACTAAGATACATGCACTTGAATGCAACTTTTGGGATTCTTGATTTTCTTTGTCAATATCGGAGTTAACTTTGTCTTTGTGCGCACATCGCGATAGAGTGCCTTCGAAATCCTTATGATGAAGGGTCGTTGCCAATACATGGTCAATGTGAGAATTGGATATCATGCATGGAGGCATGGATGGAGTGTGTTTAGGGATAAGAGATGGATTGGTTGATAGTTTGGAACCTTTGACTCTCCAAACTATGGAAGATGTGAAATAATGGGTGGATACGGAAGTGTGCATGGAATTAGGACCAACTGCTTGATACACTTTGTACGTCGCTTGAAAATCCTACTTTTTATTTTGAGAACATCTTTGATGGATACTTTTCCCTTTTTTATTTTTCCCCATAGTTTCTTTGACTGATGGAGTTTGATAGGGATGATCTTTCTTTGTATATTTTGGTATCCATGCGTATTTGATTTGTCCATTATGCTTCTCAGCTTCTCTTTCTTTGATAACATTCTTCGTACTTTGATTCAATTCTTTCTTTTGACGTTGGTCCCAATTCATGGATGGGGTGATGGATGGATGAAGATTCATGACATGGCTAGTTGTAGTATTGACATCGGTTTCATCGTAAGGATTCTTCATGCTTCATATGTTAATGTTTGCTTGAGACGAAGTTGCCCCCAGTATTGTGGAAGTAGTACCTTCATGCTTTGATTCTGTTTGTTCTGAGAGCTCTTGTTTAGAATGCATTCTCTAATAAATGACCACTGCAGATGATGTTATTTCAATTTGCTACTGTGCTAACTCAAAAATATCTTGTTCTGTTTGACCTTTTTCCTTGAGTGTATACTATTGGATATCTTCATACATGATGTCCTCATTCTAAATTTTGGATATATCTGATCTTGATGTTGATAACTTAGTTTGACTGTAGGAATCAATAACCTGCTCTTTCTGTGTAATAATGTTAGGATTAAAGGAATCATGTTTTGAATGAAGATCATCTACGTGCCCATCCAAAGAAAGCATCTCATGGGTAGATGGAGGAGAATGTGCTATATGGATGTGATCATCATTTGTGACATTTTGTATAGATAGGAGAGTGTCCATTGCATCATTGTAGTATCTTGGAGATACAAATTCTTGATCTTGATTAATTTTGGACTTGCTTTCAACATGCTTTGGATCAAGTTCTTGATATGGGTTAGTTTCAAAGGATCCTTGGATATCTTTATTAGGAATGGGAAGCAACTCAATATCCTTTGGATTGTTAAGTGGATTTGGATCAAATGTTGAGTTGAAGATTCCTTCAATATCTAAAAACATGTCTTGGAAAGGACCATTGCTAGACCTTGGTGAAAGACCTTGATCATGCTTTGGAATGAATTCTCGAGATATGTCCTCTAACTTATTAGGTGATGTAGAGACATTTTCAATATGATCATTGGTCGATGGATTGTTGATTATAGGATCAAATAATGTTAACACTCCTTGAAATGGATCATTGTTAGATATTGTTGAAGGATTCTTATCATGACCAAAAAGTGACTCTTGATGTATGCTAATTTGATATTTGGATGAGGTAGAAATATCTTCCATGTGTTCATTGATGGATAGGTCTTGATTATGTGATCATTGACTTGGATCAATACATGGAGTCATTAATGTTGTGTTGGGATTTTGAACAACATTTGCTTGTTGGGATTGGTATTAGGCTTTAGCTTGCACTTGCATTTGAGCCTGGGCTTGTGCTTTTGGGGCTTGTAGTGTGGCTTGGGCAACTTGAGCAGCTTGTGCAGCTTGTTGAGCAACTAGTTATGCAGCTTGTTGATTTTGGTTTTGTTGGTATGCCTTCTGATAAGCAACCTGTTGAGTGGCTTGAAATGTAATGCTATATTGGTTTGATGTGTTTGGTTTGGGTGAGGGTGGTGGCAGATTCAAAATTGTGTTGGATGTAGTGACAAGTGGTTGAGATACACTTGAAACGATCATGGTAGTGAGGGGTTGAGATATGATGGGTGTGATAGGGGTGGTTGGAGTGATTGAGGTGATAGGAATGGTCAGAATGACTGAGGTGATAGATCCTTGGGAGACCATAATTTGATTTGTCAGGATCAATGTTGTCATTTGATTAAATACCATCTGTTGGTGCGATGTCGATGGTATATTCAAAGGATTTGATGTGATGTCTTGATTGGTGTTAGGTGGATTGATTTGGATGGAGTGATTGGTGCTAGGTAAAGGGGGAAGCCCTAAACCAAGGAATGATGTTGATATGGGTAATGGTGATGGAGATGTCTCTTGGCGCAATGACTCAACTATTTTGGTAAGTGTAGCAATTTGATCTCGCCAAATTTTATCTTGATTTCGATCTTGACTCCCTTGATATAGTTGATTTGGTTTTTGTTCAAGCAAATTTGGGATGCATACTTGTTGTTTTTGAATGGGATCATGGACAATGTTTTGATTTGGGATGATGTTCAGATTTGGCATGATAGGTTGAAAGTGAAGATTGTTGGTGTTGGGAATCACATTGCCTTGATTTAGGTAACTTTGATTTTGCATGGTGCTACCTTGACTTGGATTAATACACATAGTCATTAATATCTTGTTTGGACTTTGAAAAACATTTGTGTGATTCAAAAACATATCCATCCCAAAGTTTACCAAATGTAGATTTAAAATGTTCATGTTTGGTAAACATGTACTTGGAATGTATGGATTTGGTGGGATGATGTTGGTCATTTGAAGACTCGTGCATTGATTGTTTCGTGGATAGAATTGTAAGTTTGGACTTTGATTTAAATCTACCATGGGGAAAGGTGTTCCAAAATTCAAATTGGGCATACTCACATTTGTTGTGCCATTGAGGTTTGTAGGAGATAATGATCCTATGTATGGATTGTATAAATGTGAGTTTTGATAATCCATTGGTTTTGGAAGGCTTTGATAGTTTGGTTGGTTTGGATTTCTCATGATGTATGGATCAAGTTTATATTACATGTTCCTCTTATGTTTTGACCTTGTTGTAAAAGTGACCTCTAAGGTATTTAGGACCAATGATGAGATGAAGGATGAAAAGGGGTGAATGATACGAGTGTTGAATGTTTAGGGACTTTGTATCAATGCTAGACTTAGGGCTTGATTTTGATTGTTTGATTGGATAATGAACTTGTGAACCCTAAGATGTTGGATGAAATTTTAGGATGAACTTGTTCAAAGGATTGCTAATTCAATTAAATGTATGAGAAAGGATGCATTCCCATACACCTAACTAAACAAGGTGATTTTGATTTTGATGATTTATCCAAGTCTAGAATGATGTTTCCAAAGCTCTAAAGTTTTTTGTGGGATGAAGATGATAAATGTTTGGATGAATGAAGTGTTTGATTTGATCCTAAATGAATCTAGGAAGGATTTTTTTACAAGACAAAGATAGTGAGGAATATTCCTTTCTCTAAGAGTAATTCAAAATCAAAAGACCAATGTTTGCATGAAAACCATATGACCAAAAGATGCCAAGCTCATTTGTGGGGTTCGATTGATTCAATCTTTGCTCAATGGATTCTTTTTACCACAAACATTTCTTGATTAGCTTTCAAAATAAATGTCCAATGTCCTAATTTTATTTCATACCACAAAGTACATTATGTGGAAATCAAGGAAATCAAGACAAAGGTTACCTAAAGTTTACTTTAGTAGGAGAAAATTGAGATGAAATCCAAATGTTTAGAAGCCTCTAAGGATAAAAATCCCAATGGAAATCAATAACATGTAAATTTGTTCAAGGATATTTGCTTCTCCTAAAGGGTTTGAGATTTGATGCTCATGTTGAATGTTGGTTTTCCAATGTTTTTGATCAAAGCACTGTGCTTTCAAACTGACTCACAAGCAATATAACATCCTAGTTCAATTGGTACATTTTTCTTGGTGGGCTTTCCTCATGCCCTTCATAGTAGAAGAGATGATTTTACATGCAATCAAGGAAAAAATATAAAGGTATGTTAAGAATGAAGTCTTAACCTCTATATTTTAACCAAGATTAGACATGGTAAGTAACTTCTTGGAATCTAAGTTCCAATACACCACTTTGATAAACTCATTGGACAGACTGGTTGGCTACTATACACAAGGGTTTTATTTTAGACTTTCCATTCGTGGAGATTGACCCATATGGCGAGAGTCCCTTTTCAGATCCATCTCGTCAGAGCCAACCACGTGATACTGGCATTTACTCCAATACCCACATTTATATCCTGGTTGGAAATAATCTTGGCTTTAGAG
Organism: Sequoia sempervirens; assembly: GCA_007258455.2. Classification (NCBI taxonomy): domain Eukaryota; kingdom Viridiplantae; phylum Streptophyta; class Pinopsida; order Cupressales; family Cupressaceae; genus Sequoia; species Sequoia sempervirens. The sequence continues at coordinate 527,966,145 of VDFB02271358.1, read as the reverse complement.
TGTTACCGGTTGAGTCATTCCCTTGTGTGAGTAATTTTACCCCAAGGCAGGCCCTCTAAGATAACAAAAGTGAGTAAAGACAATATTTGTAACTTGATCAATCTTTGTTTGCAACACAAAGAAAGAGAATGTACGCAATAATGCTCTACTCACACTCACATAATGTTTTGTTCCCAAAATGAAGTGTGGAGGCAATATTTTATGCAATTTAATGTCACCAAAAAGAATTTTGATTCTCAAGATCGCCGTGAAGTGCGAGAGAAGCACATACGTCTTGTTAAGTGAAATTACTTTGTAAAAAAGATTACAAAAACACAAAAGAACTTGTTCATTTTAAATTGAAAGAAATGATGATTTTTTTTTAAGCACCTAAAATCAAATGTGAAGTTTTCTTGTTCAATTTTATCCCAAAAAGCAATGTCTAGTCAGTTTCTAGTGTTCAATTTTAATCCAACTTTGAAAAAAACAATGATCTAGTTGGCTTAAAATATAAAATTAAAGCAGTAAATGGAGGCTCCAAGAATTAAAAAAAATGCTCTATAAACTCCAAATTTAATGCTCCATTATCTAAGATTCCTCCAAAGATTGCTTCTTGCAAGCTCCTTGTGCAAATGAGAATCCCTCCTCCTTGATTTTCCTTACACCTACAAGATAATAAAAAAGAAAAGAAGGTAATCATGTGAGGGTTTAATTATTTAATTAACTTCAGTTTAATCATTGACTTCAAACAATACTAATGATTTCAAAAATAAAATGAAGCATTAATTATAGTCATGATTTTGCACATAGACAAGGATTCACAACTTCTCAAAACCCCTCCACTTATCCTGCAACACAACCATAAAAAAATGTCTTTTAATGCACTAAAACTTTATCACCATGGGTTACGTAGTTATCCTATTTAATACCACAATCTTCTCCAATCCTCTACGACAAGTTAAGTCAATAGAAATTAATAGCTTATCCTATTTAAAGCCCTTACAACTGTTTTACTTCTCCATAGATGTTTTGAATGTGTGAGTCATAACAACTTTAAAATAAAAATAAAAATTTGCAAGTAACTATAATTGGTAGGTGTTGACTTAAAGGCTCTTTGCTAAAAAAATTTCAAGCAAATGCATTTGGCAGATGTAAAGTCAAATCCCACAATCTTTACCAGCGTACTCCCAGCCTGATTCTTGGTGAGTTACTTGACAACGTGATTGAATTTGTGATGATCCCAATAATGGACAAATATATGTACCACTACCGCAACAGTGAAGAATAAATACAATCACGTGGGACAGTATTTCTACAAAGATAATAAATATGTCCAGATGGTTGTATGGTTGCGGCTGGAAAACTAATAGGTAAAATGCAACTGGTAGGTGCAAATCTGAATTGCGCCTTCTTTAATGCAGAATGCAAGGATTGCAGGGTCTGTGCCAAGAAAAGGTTTGGTGAGAAGGCGTAAGAGACTTTCAATTAAATGACATTAGCAGGAATAAAAATTGAATTTGGAAACCTTTGACCATGGCCTCATTGTGCTAAGAATGGCATTTTGTAAGATGGTACAGACATCCATCAAAACATAAAGCATAGATAACTTTTTGTCAGATGTTAATAGTTGTAAATGTGTCCAGACATGTATGCAAGATGGGGAAGCATAGATAAGACACGTGAACTCAACAATAGAATGCTTGGAATAAATTATCTCTCATTTGCAGGATACACATCAAATGAATTTGTTGAAAAGGCTATAGAAACTGTCAAGCTAATGCAATCGATAGGTGTAGAATAAATGCTATCTCATTTGTAGGATACACACCAAATGAATTCATTGAAAAGGATTTAGAAACTTTCAAGCTAATGCTATTAGCTGGTGTAAGGAAAAACTCCCCTTTATTCACTGTGTCCTCCTAGCTTATGACACTTTGGAACAATGTATGAAGCAACCTCCCTCACCGCATACAAACTGTGGGAATATAGACCTAAATAGTGAGAATTGAAAGATGCACGTGCTTGTGAAATCCTCCCTTGCTACAGTATTAACCAAAGTCAAAAAGCTTGTATCTTGTTCTAACCAAGAGGTGAAAAAAAATAAAGATGTTAGATTTGACAGTGGAATGTTGGAATTTCAAAAATCCATATTATAAGGTTCTCTAGCTATCATTTCAGCAACAATATACTTGGTATGAGTCCTAGCCAGACGTCCTTAACTTGCATGTTATGGCTTTGCAGAAGTTTTCCAACAAGAATGAAAAAATGTACTCCTGTCGAGGCTCTAAAAGTAGTTAGATATAGCTCAAATATTAAATAAGTGTCAGTGCATTCACACAAGCAATAAAATGAAAGACATAGGTGGACACTCCTTTAAACAGAGCATGCAAAAATGAATTTCTAAATTTAGTTTCAAAAAAATTGTGATAGGGCACTCAAATAGTGACTCTCCATTTGAATATGTGAAAAGATCTCGAATCCTATCTATTGGAGCTCATCCACATCTCTTTGTCGCTGCTCGAGATATGCAAAAGACAACAAAAATATTGTTTCTCTCAGACAGCCAGCCACATGAAACCTTTGAATGCGCTAAGAACGTGATGTTCAAGGGGAAGACTAAAGATGCCTTCCTTCTAGCATCCTCCCACAACTTGTCTTTATAATATCTGAGCAAAAAAATGCATTCATTATGACTACTGAACTTTTTTATTAGTAGCACTAGTTGGTAAAAAACAATAATTCAAGCATTTGAAATCAAAATCAATCACTGCTTTCACTCCATGAATCCCTCTTGCAGTGGTGTTGGTACCCGGCGAAAGATAGATTTTATGGATTTTATTGATTTAGAAAGGTTGGTGAAGACAACTCAGCAATGAAGTGTATTTACGTCTCAAGATGAGAACATGCCAAAATGATGGAGTTATGCACCTGAACAGTCCCCTATGGTCCGCAAAGGGGCTAAGATATGTGAGCCATTAAAAGAAAGAGAAGAGCATAAATCTATTTGTCTTCTGAGGCCGCCATTTCCAGATCGATCTGCCATCTGTAGTCAAAAAATAGATATTGCAGAGTAAAGCTAATTAATTCAAAAAAATAAGTTTTGAAAATGCATCCTACTAAGGTTTAAAACTAAACCATGAAGTATGGTGCTGGAACTTCAGCTTTGCACGAGCATCTTGAAGAAAAAATATAGATACCTAAAAATCGGTGAGTAAAAATTAATATTGACTGAAAATCATGATGATTCAGAAAGTAAATATTGAAAGAGAAACAACTACCACAAATTGCATCAGATTGAATCCAAGCCACAAAATTAAAGGAAATAATGATAATCTGAAGCTTGATCTCTAGCAAGAGGGATGGTTGGATGATGTTTTTCCTTTTCGATGGCTAACTAGAGAATCTAAAAAATTTGAAAGATGTAGCATACAAGCTCTGTTAAGGTTTTGGACAAAGCTCTTGTCAAAGCATTACCCCATGGTGGCCACCATTATGTGAACCCAAAATCTGCATGTTCTTCAAAAAATGACCACCATTGGCTTGGTTAGTCAGCTCAAAACAAGCAAACCCAAGATTCCTATGAAATAATAAATCATGCTTTAAAATGCAAACAAATTACAAGACAAACTAAGGCATATAAAACATGAAATAAATCCTATCTCATAGTGGATTGGTGCTTCTATGGAAAGAATCTCTTTCCCAATCCTTGCTAAGCTCCATGATATGTTGATATGAAACTGTTTTGAAGATGATATGAGGTGGACAAAATCAGTTCTCAATTGAAGAGAGTGACTTTGCATGAGATTGTGGAGGATTTGTTGAAGAATGAAGCTTTCATTTATAGATTTTCAAATTGGAAGAGAGCTAGAAAAAGAGAAATATGGGATAATGATTTGAGCAATGAGATGAAGCCACTTGTCAATTTGTGATAGGTTGAGGAATGAGCACATTTTGGTCAATGTGCCAAAGAGGGGGAGATTTGAAATTTGAATTTGATAACAAGATGCTAAGTTTGACTTGTGTAAGAGACATGTAAGAGCCATGTAAGAGATCATAAATACTTTGTTGGATGTACATGTCAAATTGGGGGGAGATTCAAATTTGGAAGAATATTCCTCAAAGATGTCATGCTGATGGAAAATGATGAATTTAATAAATCAATAAATTGATTTATTTGTACAAGTGGGAAAAGTTAGAGGATGTGATGGGTGATTAGATTAGGTTAATCAGGATTAGATTAACTTAGATGATGATTAGGGGTTTTGACCCATTTGACTTAGATTTAGGGATTTAAATTAAATCAAAGGGAGATGAAAGGTGATTTGAGATTTAATTAAATAAAGGTTTGATTTATTTAATTAAAAGGATGATGATAGGCTTAAATTAAATAAAGTTAATTTATTCAATTTAAATGGATGAAGTTAGGAGATTAATCAATTAAACTTGGTTTATTTAATTGATGGGTGAATATGAATGAATTAAATGCATGATGTTAATTTTACATGTCCACAGAATGAACAAGGTGAAGTGGTCCGGAATAAACCAAGGCTGGTATGTAAAAGATATTTACAAATGGAAGGTATTGATTTTGAAGAAACCTTTTCCCCTGTTGCCAGAATTGAAGCTGTTAGATTATTTCTTGCTTATGCTACATATAAGAACTATAAAGTCTATCAAATGGATGTAAAGTCAGCTTTTTTGAAAAGTGAGCTAGAAGAAGTATATATTGAACATTTGGATGGATTTCAATTGACTAACAAGGAGGACATGGTTTTCTGATTAAAGAAAGCTCTATATGGACTCAAGCAAGCCCGTAGAGCCTGGTATGCTAGACTGGATATATATTTACTAAATATTGGATTCAATAAAGGTACTGCTGATAGCAACTTGTATTTCAAGTTGGATCATGACAAAGAGTTGATTATTGAGGTCTTTGTTGATGAGATTATTTTTAGAGGAAATGATAATCTATGTATGGAGTTTGCTAATGAAATGAAGAGTGAATTTGAGATGAGTATGATTGGAGAGATGAAGTTATTTATGGGATTACAAGTTACTCAGTTAGACAAGGGATTTTTCATATCTCAGTCTAAATATGAGAAAGAACTGCTAAAGAAGTTTGGCATGGAAGACTCAAAGCCTGTTGGTACTCTCATGGTGAGTAGATGCAAGTTAACACATAATGATGATTCTCCTAAGGAAAATCAAACAAGATAAAAGTCAATGATTGGTGGATTACTCTATTTAACTCAAAGCAGACCAGACATTATGAATGCTATATGTATGGTTGCTAGATTTTAGGCTGATCCAAAAGAGTCTCATGTGATTGTTGTAAAGAGAATCTTCAGATATTTGAAAGGAACAGTTGATTTTGGACTTTGGTATCCTAAGGATGATGATCTTACTTTGAGTGCATATACTGATGTGGATTGGGAAGGAGATGTTGATGATAGGAAGAGTACTAGTGGTGGTGCCTTCTTCCTATGGAAGAAGCTGGTGTCTTGGTTGAGTAAAAAGTAAAATTCCATTTCTCTATCTACTACCAAGGAAGAGTATATTGCTGCTGTAAATAACTATACTCAAGTAAAGTGGATGGAACAGATGCTGAAAGATATTAGATTAGTATATGAAGAAACTATTTCCATATACTATGACAACTCAAGTGCAATTAACATATCAAAGAATCCGGTGCTACACTCTAAGACTAAGCATATATCAATCAAGTTTCACTTCTTAAGGGAGAAAGTGAATGAGAAAGAAGTCAGATTGGAGTATGTGCCTACCAAATAACAGGTTGTAGACATTTTCACAAAGCTATTGTCAAAGGATAATTTTGAGTATCTCAGAGGGATGTTAGGGGTGATTACCCCTCTTGATATGAACTAGAGATGAATTTACTTTTATCAATATCTGTGCTTCATAGAATTTTTTTGATCTGGATTGATGTTTCTATGGCTGTTACTCAGGGGGAGTAGTCAGATGTGTAGATATGTGGTTAGAGCTTATATGTGGGAAGGTAATGCTTACCTTTTCCATTGATGTCAAAAGGGGAGAAGAGCAATGTGAAAAATCCTTTTGGGGAGAAGAGTAGTTGAGGAGAAGAGTCAAAATCTAAGGGGGAGTTAGTGTAGTTATATTTATGGTATTTTTCACATCATGTGTTTCCATTAATGCCAAAAGGGGAGATTGTTGGATGTTGTGGTTGTCTTGCTGATATGTAGTTTTCATTGATGTCAACACTACTAGCATTATTATATTAAAGGTTGTATATGTCGAGGCTATCGAGAAAATTGTTAAAGGAAGAGTTATAGAGTTTCTGGTTGCCAGTGGAATAGTAAAGGTCATGAAGGTTTTTTGTTCTGTATGTTGAAGATTAGTTGTTGTGGAATAAAGGGTTTATTGCTAAGAGTATCTAGTTCATCTACTAGAAGTTTTAGAGGTCATCGTGAAGATTTGATCATGCTATGAATAGTTGTGTTCTAATAGTGTTTTTATGGTCTCTGTTAGTGTTCCTGATTGAAATCTATGTGATTCTGATAATTTCTACTTCTGTGGATGCTTCTCTATTAGTTCTTGTTGTTTGTGGATGCTTCTAGATCATTCTCTATCTTTGTTGTATGTTTGCATTGATCAGTGTGTTCGTGGTCAAATATTTTTCTCATGTGTGTTTGAGTTTTCATGTTCTTGGCCAACATGATGGTTGTAACGTGTTGTAGATCCTTGAAGATTAAAATTTGAATGTTTGGTGCACTCAAGGATATTGTTTTGGGTCACATCATAAAATTAGCTGATAGTGTATGATTCACATTAAAATTTATTTATAAACTTGGGTTGACATTGTAAATATGTTTCATATTTCTAGTTGAGTAAGTTGTTGATGTATTTCATGTTGCATATATATATATATATAAGAGTAGTTTTTTGAGCAAAGTTAGTTTGTGTGAAAGAAAATGAAAGCCAAAGAAAGAGAAAGTGCACAAACATTTATCTAATCATCTGATTGTAGAGAAGAGTGAGAAGAAGGTTTTTTGTGCTTAACTGGAACTGTAATCAGACTTGCATAGAAGCTATTTTCTCAGTTCACACCCTATGGATCTAATCCAAATTACTATGTATTGTTGGGCAGTGATTCCTCTTGTATTTGAGCAGTGAGCTCTAGGAAGTGTGCCTGAATGCATGTGCATTCCCATTATTATTCTCATTATACTTTTAATAGGGTATAATATTATGGACTAACATCCATTGTGGTTTTTCCCCTAATAGGGTTTCCACAAAAAATCTTGGTGTTCTCTGTGTTTTAATGTGTTAATTTTTTATGGTTTATTGTTCCTTCATTAGATCTTAGGTTAAGTAAAATTTGAAAAGTTTAAATATTCTTTGACAACTGATTCACCCCCCTCTTAGTTGTCTGTCCTTATTTTTCCAATAGAAACACCTAAACGGGGGTCTGACTGAGGTAGGCCCCTATAAAGCCACCCAAAATTTTCCTCTTTTTGTGGGTAGGAGTACATGTTTTTAAGGAGCTAGCTAGTGAATAGAATCTTCTATGAAATCATTTTCGTCACCCTAGCTTTGGTATATTTTCTTTAGCACATTTGCTTGTAATTTTCGTATTTCATAGTCTTATTTTGCTCTTTTAGAAGTCACTAGCTAGGATGCTAGCTTGTTTTATAATAGTTCATATTGTATTTTTAGTCCTTTGGTTGTATGGACACCAACACACCTAAGAGACACCAGCGCACCATGTTGTCATCCCAAAACTATGCTCTCGTCCTCAGATAGAGAGCTATCCAAGATATATTGTTGATCTCAAAAACTAGCTCTAGCCTCATTTCAAATCTTGAATTTGCAGAGTGGTTGTAGGACTTTATACTCCTCATCATTCTCATCCTCATATCCTAATACTCTATTTAGCTAAGGTAAGTTAGGGAAGCCTTTCACATCTTGGCCCTCTATGACTTGGGGCCTTGCACGTGGTGGTCCCCCTCTCTTACAAATAGTAAAAATAAAGGGCGTATCCGAGGGTGAAAACCTCTCTGAGGAACCCAAGGATGAAGGATTCAATATCCACCTTAGTGCAATGCATCCAGAGAAGTCAACAGTGCTAGCAGAAAAGGAAACCCCAATCAATGTGTGAACATAAGAGGCACCAAAGATTACTTTCTATGCCAAATCCTTGTTGGATGAAGAACAAAAGAACCTTGCAATGTTCCTAAAAGAGTGAAGAGCTAAATTTTCATTGTCATACAAAGATAATCCAGGGCTCCATCCAAAAATGGTTGTGCATTATTTAGTAGTCTATCTTGAAGCTAAACCAGTGAAACATAAATTAAGGAAGATGCACCCTGAGATAGCACTTTTGGTGAAACTTGAGTTACAAAATCTTCTTGACATTGGATTCATCTGACCGATAGATTATCCTGAGTGGGTTTCTAACCTAGTACTAGTCTCTAAACCCACTACGGGCATTAAAATATGCACAAATTTTAGAGACTTAAATAAGGCATTCCTAAGGGATGATTTACCTCTTCCTAACATCGGCCTCATCATGGAATTAACAATAGGGCACAAAATGCTATCACTCATGGATGGTTTTTCAGGCTATAATCAAATCACGATCACCAAGGAGGATCAACACAAAACTACATTCACTTGTTCATAGGGGACATATTGCTGGAACATGATGCCATTCAGGCTAAGGAATGTAGGAGAAACCTATCAAAGAGCAATGATCCTCATCTTTCATGACATGATCCACAAAATAGTCAAATATTATATGGATGATATTTTGGAAAAATCAAAGAAAAGGAGTGAGTACATAGAAGTCTTAGGACCCATCTTCCACATGCTTGAAGAGTATAATGTACAAATGAATCTAAAAAAATCTATCTTTGGGGTTACGTCAGGGAAGCTTCTTGGCTATATCGTCTCACAAAGAGGAATAGAAATTGATCCAACAAAGGTAAAATCCATCCTAGACATGGAACCACCACAAACATTGAAGCATATGAGAGGGTTACAAGGAAGATTGTAGTCCATCAGAAGGTTCATAGCACAACTATAAGATAAAATCCACACTTTTTCACATCTTCTCCATAAAGGAATAACTTACAACTGGGATGAGAAGTGTGATAAAGCTTTCAAGTAGATCAAATACTATCTATTGAAACCTCTAGTGCTCATGCCATCGATACTGAACAAACCATTGATCCTATATATCTCAACAAAATTAGTAGCACTAGGTGCTCTCCTATCTCAACATGATGAAAACAGAAAGGAAAGAGCTATCAATTACATTAGTAGGACCTTGGTGGGCTATGAAATGAACTATTCATCCATTGAGAAAGCATTCTTAGTAGTGGTTTATGCTTCACAAAATTTTATACATTACATTCTATCTCATCAAGTCAAGCTTATTGCAAAGATCAATCCATTGAAGTATCTAGTATCCAAAGCAACTCTCATTGGGCGAATGGAAAAATGGGTAATGATCTTAACTGAATTTGATATAGAGTACATGGAACACAAGGCTATAAAAGGACAAGTGATTGCAGACCAACTGGAAGAGGCGCCTATCTATGCATAAAATCCATTGATATCTAAATTCCCTAATTAATAAGTATTCCTTGTCAACCTAACCAATCAATGGAAAATGTACTTTGATGGATCATTCACCCAACATGGATAAGGGGCAAGTATTACTTTTATCACCACTCAAGGTGATTGCATCCCAAATTCATATAGGCTATCATTTCCATGTACTAACAACATTGTTGAGTATGAAGCCCTAATCACAGATCTAAGGATAATAGTTCAATGATAGATACAAGAGATGAAAGTCTATGGAGACTCACAACTGGTTATCAACCAAGTTAGTGATGACTACCAAACTCAAGATGATAAACTCACTCCTTACAAGAAGATGGTAGAGAATCTCAAGGACCTTTTCATAGACATAACTTTTGAACAAATTCCTCACATGAATAACTGAGCAGCAGATGTTATGGCATCAATTCGATCATTATTAGACATGCCACACAAAATCCTTCAATGTGAATTCTTGGTATAACAACTTCTCATACCAACTTTCAAAATCCTAGAATCTGAATTGTGCATGTCATTGTTGGTCCTAGATCCCTGTGGTATCATGAAATATTCACCTACCTAAGCAAAGGAACCCTCCCATCTGATATCACCTCCAACCTTAAAAATACCTTTGTTAAGAAGGAATTACAATTTGTGATCTTAGGTGATACCCTATACTACCATAGCATCGAGGGGAAAATATTATGATGTCTTAACCAAGAGGAAGCCTTGAATACTTTAACATAAGTTCACAATGGAATATGTGGTTCCCATTGTAGCGATATGACCTTAGCTAAGAAACTGTTGAGGACAAGATACTACTGGCCAACCATGGAAAGAGAATCCCATTAGTATGTGCAAAAGTGTGTTTAGTGTCAACAACATGGAGATATGATTCATGTTCCAACTTAGGAGTTGCGACAAATGGTCACACCTTGGCCTTTCTTGTAGTGGGGGCTTAACCTCATAGGAAAGATTACCCCAACTTTATCTAATGGCCACAAGTGTATCATAAAAACCACTGAGTACTTTACCAAGTGGGTCGAAGCCATTCCTATGACCTACATAATGGGGAAGAAAATTTCTAATATTATCTTGAATTGCCTTATCTATCATTATGGTGTTCCGAAAAAACCTTATCTCAAACAATAGAACACCCTTCAAGAATGAGGATGTGAAAATGCTATGTCAAAGATTCAACATCCAACATCAATTCTCTACCCTGTATTACCCCTGGGGAAATGGTCAAGTTGAGGCTACAAACAAGACCATTTTGAAAATATTGAAGAAAATAGTCAATGAAGTTGCCATGATTGACATCTATAGTTGAATCCTACCCTATGGGCCTATCGAACTAGTATCTACATGCCTATTGGTTCAAATCCTTTCTCCTTGGTCTACATATTGGAAGCCATCTTACCTATTGAGGTCGAGCTTCCATCACTGCAAGTGTCACTACAAAACCTAATAAATAATGAAGAATACTAAATATCTCGGCTGAATGAGCTATAATTCTTAGATGAGCATTGTCTTGATGCCCTTAATCACTTATAAGTATATCAAAACTAAATAAAATGGAGCTATAACAAGAAGATCAAATGTTGGTCTTTCTAGATAGGGGATCTTGTCCTAAAGTACAATCAGAAGAATCTTCTAGATTAGGATAGTAAAGGAAATTTGGAGCCTAACTGGTTGGGTACCTTTGTTATCACAACAAGCTATGGATCAAGAGCATATCAATTATCAACACCTGAAGGTGAACCCTTGTAGGAACCAACCAACAACTTGTATCTTAAAAAGTTTTATGCGTATTCTTGAAGGGTGTAAATCTCAAAATACAAAAAAACCAAAAAATGATCAAAATCCAAAAAAATAAGAAAAAGGATTGAAAATAGTAAAGAAATACAATCATCCTCTAGTGAAAACCACTTCAGTGGTGCTTTGGGAAAGTACCTTGGTGAAAAATTGGAAAACAGGTGCCTTGCATAAATAAAACACCTCCATCTATCCTGGGCTCTTGATCCTATCATTCCATCCATCTCATCATCCATCTTGTTGGTTAATTTTAATGAACCAATCAGTCCTGAGTAAATACCTATGAGTCTGCCAAACCCAATTCTTGAATATCTACTAGACGAGTGGCTAACAAATGAGATAAAGCGTATATTACTTTATCTCCTACACTTCAGGTTTTGCTAGACCCGGGAGGGTATTCCCACAATGCCAAATATATAACTCATTTCAACAATTTACACATACATCATAAATGAAGGCATACAAATTTTCATTAATAGAAAATAAGATGAAATTACTCATAAAGGTGGCAATTCTTTGATTTAATTATACATCTTAAGTTAAAAATGTAAAACAAAAAAGAACAATAGGTGGGTCAATGATTATTTTAAAAGATTTCTCTTAAGTTGGATGACTGAAACCACAAGAAAGGTTTAATGAGTTAAAGATTAGTGCCATTGTCTATGGGCTAGGAGTCTACGCAAATTGAAACATAAGGCATGTTTAATTCTAGGCAATTATGATCTAGTGATATCACCTTGCAATTCACAAATCAATGACTAAGCGTTAAAGACTACTTATCAAATCCAAATGACTTCATATATGAAACAATGATCTAATTCAAGAATTTTAACTCATTGCATGAACAAGAGCCAAAACCAAATCACATATCAAAGTATAACACAATGATAATTAATGAAATAATCATTGATCAATATTTTCATTAATGATTCTAATACAAAACTAGAATGGAGAGACTATAGACTCAGAAAATCTCCATTATCATTCAAATATACCCAGAAACCATACATTTAACTAAATTTACTATCTAGACTCAAAGCATTAGATAAAGACTCAACACATTTAGTCTATGTTTTTCAATTCTCTCAATGTAGCTCTAGAATTTCAACAAAAGATCCACACAAATGGCCATAAATTCCCTTTTATAGAATAAGGAAGCAAAAAAAAGCCTCAAGCCAAGTGTGCACATGTCAATATCCGATTGGATCGTTGGAAGGTATATTCCAAATTCAATTATATTCGCAATCATCAAAAATGGAGGGAATACACATAAGACAAAGAATATTTACATTTGCAATAAGAAGCAACCTTGCCTTTTCAAAAACACATGTCAAAAGGAACACGTCCAATTTATCAAGCAAGATGACAATGATGTGGACTATAGGTGAGTCAACATCTCAATTAGCATCCAACATCATCAACAACTGATACTTTTCTATGAAACATATGTTTTAACTTTGTAATCTCAAAGGCCAGACTTGTACAATACATGACCTAGTATATGTTTCACAAACCAAACTTGCCAACATATAACCTTCCCCATTCTTCATACTCTTCCTCAGATGGCCAATCAAAATCCATAATTTTTTCCATGGCTTTCCTATAAGGGGAATACTTGGTTACAACTGCATTGGATTCCTTGTCGAAATCCTCTAGAAAGCTGATAAGAAATGTTAACCTCCCTAGGGTATTATTGAAGACATCAATATTAACCTCCTTGCAAATTTATCCACCCAGGAATCAATAACTTCATATATATCCATCTTCCATGTCTGCAATGGTTTCGCCTCATAATTGGCCACCTCAATATTTGGTAGTTGTGCTAAATTAGTGTGGTTATATTGAGCTATCAATTCTATTATCTTCTGCTCCAAGGGGGATGCATACCCCTGAAGTTTTTGCTTGCTTAACTCACACACAAATTCATATACTAGAAGCACTATAGGGTACTTATCTTCATGCTGGCCATCTCCCACTAAAATCAACTTCAATCTCTCAAATCTTGGGACCCATTTATTCAAAGTTGGTATGGCCAACATCTTTTCTTTTTGAGACAACCGCATTGCATGCACCATCAAAGCATAGTTGTCATGCACACTATTGAGTCTATCCTGAATCTTCTCATTTAAATTTTTTAAGGTAGTGTAGAAATTTTTTGATATATTCTCATACATTGTATCCTGATATTTCTCTAGCAACTTCTTATATGTCTCAATTTGTAGAAGCAGTTGATCTCTACCAGGTGAGATAGAGCTTGGTCTATTTATGTCCTTCTCTATAATTGATTATTGTTCCTGACTATACAGTAATATTGCTAAAGCTTGGCTATGAAATGACTACTGCACAAATGTCATTGGAGAAGTTGAGGATGGGTTTCTTGAGCTAGGCTGACCCTACTCTCTCTGTACCTCCTCTCTTTGTTTATAGAGAGCCAATTCAGTTTCTAATGTAGCCACTTTCTATTGGCTACTATCATAGTCATCCAAGAGCTCTTTGTATTTAACCCTAAGATTATCTCTTTCCAAGGTGAGACCCTCCACAGTTGACCAGGTAAACCTAGCAACATTAATAACCATGTTTGTAGCTTCCAAAGCTGGAGTATCAACAACTCTTTTTATAAGTAGTTGTCCACTAAGCTTTGACGGCTCTGCCAGGGTTGGTTTCCTAGATGCTAAAGATAGTGACCATATAACCAATGCATCCTAATCCTCATTGAAAGCTGAACCTAAAGTGCTATCTCCAATTCTTCTTTTGTCTGTACAAGAGGCCTTTCGGCCCTTCTTTTGGCATCCAAAACAATAGCATCAACAATATTCCAATCTGGTAAAAACACACCACTCTTATTTACCAGTTCTCTGCCCTCTTGGGAATTAATCATTTTAAACTCATTCCTCATAATACTTCTTACATTTTCCTGAATAACATTTTTAGGAAAGTCAGGGTGCAAGCTTCTCTCAATGTAAACCTTCTTTGCATATTTTGCAGTCTTGGATTTCCACCAGAAATCTTGGAATGCCGAGGTCTCAATGAAAGAATCATCTTCCATTAACTCTTTACTGGAATCTACCCTCAATTCATTTACAATATTCAATCCACAAATATCAAGCTTCCATAGTCTAAGAATGCTCTGTCTTGAACTTGAAGCGATTGCTCCCTCATGAGGAGGCATTCCTATTTGCATCTCCTTAGGGGTGACAAAGATATCATCTTCATCTATGTCTGAATAATCAACCACTCACTTTGATTTAGTCTTTTGCTTCTTTTGAGGTGGTTGCTCAGGAGGGGCAGAACTTTCAAAAGTTGAATCAAGATCAATTATACATAGAGAGGCCTATACAGGAGTAGTTGGCATTGCACTCTTGGGAGAGTCTGATTTTGGATCTTTAGAGGTGATAGAGGCTATTGAGCTCCTTTCCTCACTTGCTACTTTATTCCTCCTAGAATAAATCCTCAACAGTTTGGGTGGTTGATATGGAGGTATTTCTTCTAATATCACTTCAACACTTTCTTCAACCACCATTTCCTTTCCTTTATTTGGAACCTCCCGTTGTTCTCTCAAAACACCAAAAACATTCTCAAAATTATCCATAACATGGATAACCTTATTGAAATTACCAAGTATATTTGGTAGAGGGTCATATTTTGGATGATTCTTATTCTTGGCTTCTACCATCTTTCTATAAGCCAGGTACTTCGCCTTTCTCTCATCCTATGCCTCAAAATTGAAAAGATTCTCGATGATATCCTTAGGGTGATCAAAAGCATGCATAAAGGTACCCATTTTATTATCTGCTTTGAGTTTACCGATGAAGCCTTCAGGATCATGATTCCTCAGGCTCATAGTCATTAGTTTATAAGGAGCTAGCAGATGTTCTAATTCATTCACTGCCCTTTTAGTCATAATGTAATCTACAAATACTATCCACTCTGGGAAGAATGACCCCTTCCTTGTTGATTTAGGTAAATGTGCTTCTTGTGCAGCTCCCAACTGCCTTATGATCTCAAGGAAACCTATTCTCAAAGAAACATCTATAGGCAAAACATATGGGCCCAAGCCACTACCATATATCTTGAAAAAATGTCTTATCATGATACAAAATAAAATCTCCCCAATTATGGCTCAAATTCAAATCCGGAATTAGTTCCCTAGGTCTTAAGAACTAATGGATTTCCTTAGGGATCCTAGGTGGTTCATATATCAAGGCTCTCCTTATCTTGGAAGTAAAAAAATTTCTAAACATTACAAAGTTGTACCTCTTATCATTCTTATCTAAGATACGAGTCCAACACTAAATAGGTAAGTAAACATCATCCCTCTTCCTTTCCAATGTGATCTCCTTCTCAAATGATTTCTATCCTTTATATAGGAACATATGCATTAACAATGAGTAACACTAGAACTTCACCCATTATTTTCCCTCTTGCAATTCAATTAATCCATTATGAATGAGTTTAGCCAGATAAGTTCCATAGCCATAAACCATACTATACGATGGGTGTTGTAGATGTGTGGCCAAGTAGCTATACTCCTTCTGTAGTGTGCCAGGTGGATTAGCACCAATAATTTGATATAGAGAGTACACAGTCTTTTTGAAGTAGCTGGAAAAATAGTTCATTGGGAAAGGTTTGAGCTCTCTATCATCAATCCTAACCTTCCTTCATTGTTTCCCAGTTCCAATCATTGCAGTATGTAGAGGTAACATATTTGATCTAATGAACACCTTGGTATTGTTATACTCTATTTTGACAGTATCCATATCCAAGGAAAGCATATCTGGATTCTTCTCATGCAGGTCAAAAACCTTTTAAATTTCTTCATTGGTTATTTTCACCATAACCGCCCCATCATAGGGTCTGACTGCCCTAGAAACTGGGTCTTATTTTGATGCAGTTTCTTTCAAGACGTCAAAATCCATGTACACATTAGGAACAACCAGTTTCCACATGACCAATTTCCATGGGTTACTAAAAGGAGACCCTAGGTTTCTATTTCCAAACCAATGTTGAAACATTTTCCATTCGACATCTTTGATGAAGTAAGCTTTATCTATCAACCCTTCCTTTATAGTGGGACCACAAAACAAAACCCTTCCCTCTAGTTTCTTACTTGTAGACTAGGGTAGTAAATCAATCACATCCTGAGAAAGGGTTATAGACTGGGTAGAGGAAGAAGCACCTTGAATTTTGGGAGCCATGGGCTTGAATATACAAGAGTTCTTACAGAGGGATTTTAATTACTCAATTTCCAATTACAATTTACAACTTAGGATGAAAGTTGATTCTAGGCAATTTAGAGGGCTACAACTCTTAAAAGAAAATTTTAACTCTAATTTAAAGCAATGAAAGTAGAACAATGAAACACATTTGTTTTAAAACAGATTA
The DNA here is from genome assembly GCA_007258455.2 of Sequoia sempervirens. NCBI lineage: Eukaryota > Viridiplantae > Streptophyta > Pinopsida > Cupressales > Cupressaceae > Sequoia > Sequoia sempervirens. The sequence continues at coordinate 527,949,384 of VDFB02271358.1, read as the reverse complement.
AAAGAAAACCCTAACTCAGAAAATTGAAAAGGAATATAATTGAGTTTATTATACTTACTGCTTTCAATAGTGACAAACCCTAATGCCAGTCAGGACAACTTCTGTAATCTGCTTCTCAACTCTTCGTATTGCCTTGGAAACATCTTCAAATCTCAAATGAGCAAGAGTCAGCTGCATATACAATTTTTGAAGGAAATTGAATGGGTTTACAGGTCACCTCTGCCATTAATGCCCATTCGAATGAAGCAAAACAATTACAACGGGTGTACTTTACATTTTTGAATACATGTCATTGATCCATAGCTAAGCTGGGCATATTGAATGACTTAGATTGAGTCAAACTCATTTGAATTCACAACATTGCTCCATCTCAGTCAGAAGGCCAATAGAAATTCATTGATAGGACTCTCCCCGTGTATGTGAGGGCCCCACTTGCTGGTAGCCGTAGATTGCATGTGGAAACATTTCGCAGGTCTCACCATTTTTAAAGAATCTGCATCATTCCTCCATGAACTAGTGAGGAATGGATGTGATCATCCTTCTTCACTCACTTAGCACCGTTGATCTCAAAGTTTTGGGCATTGAGATGGGACTTATCGACCGAGCCCATGTACATGTGGCATTGTTTCGCTAACCCCACAATGATTAAATTGCATTTATTTCAAATGGACGGCCCAGTGGGGAGCAGCCTAGATTGAATCCCGTAATCTTGTGATCATCAAACCTGTATGAACACACTACAATTACTCTTAAAAAGGGGCCTTGACTAGGCCAACGAGAACTTACCCCTCGAGATTTATGACTTAGACATAAGTAATTTGTATGTGAAATATTAAAAGCTGACTTTGGGAATATTTAAGATGTTAGTGTAATTATTTATTTAGTACACTAGCATAAGTTAACTTAGGTCATATATCTTTTAGTCCTAGGTTGCATTTTAATAAATCATTTAATAATGGGGTAATGTCCCCTTCCTTGTTTGAAGGAGATAAGATTCTTTATAGAAGATTAGTTTTCCTTCTAGAACTTATCTCAACATTTAATAATTTCCTAGATAGGGTTCACATGTTGTCACATGTTGTTAGATCATGACACATGGCAACATCATCTTGCATCTTGCATCTCTCTCATGCCTATATATTTAGGGCATTTATACATTTGTAATCATCCAATCTCATAGTGTAGATCAATAGAATCTCCATTGTGCATGCCTAGTTTGAACACTTTCTGTATGGTTGATCATCTTTCTTGGAAAGGGTCCTTCATTGAAGATTCTAGAGCTTCAGGGACTATGCATCCATAATCTCAACATGGTATTAGAGCTTGTCTAGTGAAATGTCAACCCTCAATCAAGAAAGTTGGTGTGTGAGATTCTTTGTAGGCTTGAAGGTTTCCATTGAAGGCTACTTGATTCCGCCTGGAGACCAAGCTAATTTATGAAGTAGATAGAGTCAGATCCGATCTCACCATTGTCTTCAAAAGGCCTCAAAACCCTAGGATCACTTGCCCATTCATCAAAATTGGATTCATCAACCTAGGAGCATCAGAGGTATTTGGGTTTCCAAAATCAACTAGTACGATCTGTACAAATTTGTAGTAAAAAAATCCTCCCTCTCAGTTGCCCTTTGAGGAATTTTTTTTTTGTCGCAGGCATTTTTCATTTCAAAAAGATTGGGCTAATATTTCTTTTGTTTGGAAAAAAAATCAGTTTTGGGTATTTTTCTATAGTTGTAGAAAAATAATCACATCGACTTGCAATTTTATTATCTTGTCGTAATTTTTGGGATTTGATTTGTTAAATCCCCACTGGGCATATTTTTCCTCCTGTTGGAACTATAAAAATTTGATGTTTTTACAGGTTGTTCACATGCATAATTTTCCAAATGAGTCCTACCTTGAGCACACTTTTCTCTCCATCATGACTTTTTGCTTACATTTTTCCCATATAGCCCCATAAAATCCATCGGGTCATGCATTTTTTATGTTGTGGTCCATATCGGCATAAGTCTATCTAGGTCTCCCCGACCCGTGATGCTTTTGTGTTAACATATGTTTGCTGCAGGTGATCGGCAGGACTTGTTCATTGTTACAGCAATCGACATTCACCTATAGGATTCTATCGGCATGACATTCACGTGGTTTTGGCGACTGTGGAGGAATCTATAGGTGGGAGTTTGGTCTTTGGTATATCGTCTCACCGAGTGCCTTATGTCTCACCGACCGGTATATGGAGATGCATTGGAAAAATATTTTCTTCGGGGTAACGTCTTGGCGAGTGACCTTCGGTCTTGCCGATATTACACAAGAGGCTCATCAGTGAGAGACTTTTTCTTCGGAGTAAGTCATAGTGACTTTACATTGTCTCACCGATCCGTGGCAGAAAGATGCATGTATCAGTAAAAGTTAAAGCTTTCGGCATGTGGTCTTGGCGAGTTTGGATTGTCTTACTGACTGACAACATAAGGACATGCATTTCGGTAAGACTTATGAGCTTTGATGTAAGGTCTTGGCGATCCCATTGGGTCTTGCTGACAAGTCTTGGGAGATGGTTTTTGGTGAGAGGTTGGCATTGTCTTGGTGACCTAAGGATGAAAGGAACATATCAGTAGGAGTTAGCGATATCAGTATGAGGTCTTGGTGAGTGACCTTCGGTCTCACCGATGGAAAACAAAAGGATCCTTGTCAGCATAAAAAATGATTTGTCTCAGTGACACTCAAGGATGGTTAAGTTCTTTCGATAAAACAAAGAGTACTCTACGTGAGGTCTCTCCGATATTAGAATGTTACAGTGACTATGAACAAAACCAAAGGAACTCATCGGTGAGAGATATCCCTATGTCTTAGTGAATGGAAAGCACGTAAGGAAATACATATCATCTGTGAGATGTCTCACCGACATCACAAAGTCAGAGCGATATACAAAGAGCGCGGGCTGACAGCGATTGAATTTCCTTTGGCATAAGTATCTGGGTGACTTGGCAAATGATTAATAAGAATTCAAATACTGAGGCCGACATGTAAATTGCTAAAATACCATTGTTGGCCGACACGGTTTGAGCCTGAATTCTATGGAAGGCTGACATGGGATCTCAATATGTTATATTTTTTTGATGTTGGTGTATAAATAGGAATTTTTTAATAGTAAAGTATCATTAGCTATCAGTTATTCGATATACAGTAGGAAAATTAGATGGATACAGTACAATAGATTTATCATATCAGAGACTATCGTGCATCTTTTCAAAATGGAGGTATTTATGAAAGTTAATTGATGTTGCTGCACATTTCTAGTGTCAATTATCTATTGAATTCAATGAAACTATTGCTAAGCTGTCTCCAAGATGGATTCTTTTCGATTGTTTAAATTGATATAACAAGTTTATATTCAATTCATCAGTGCACATTTGTTGTTTCTGTGTGGTTAATCGATTAGTTCTTTCAAGCAAAGATTAAATCCTTTTAATTGATCATAGTAATCAGAGAGATTCATTTGGATTGTTAAAGTAGATCTTAGTAGTCATAGTCTTGCATGTTTATACAAGTTGTAAATAGAATGTATGCAAAATAATTTGAGTTTTCTCCAGAGAGGTGTTGTTCATCTTGATTTCATTTGACTCCGCATACCCAATAAGGCACTGGTCTCTGCACTTCATCATTTTGAACTCATTTAGTTTCTTTATATCTGTTAATTGAGCATTTTAGGATTTAGATTAAGAAGATTGTTATTGCTATTTGTATCAAGTTTGAATTCATTTGTTCACTCCCATCTGCCATTGTGAACAAATCACTGAATGAAAGATAATCATAACTACATAAAGTCTGCTTCATTCAGAAAGGTACACCCACCTAGGTTTAGCAGCACCTGAAGAGTAGAAAGTTGAGTTCACTTGACCTTGTCTATTACCCTAAAACATATCAAGAGATTGGCAGCCTCTTGAGGCATCTTGCCTACATTTTTGAGAGCTAATTGTGTGTATGAAAATTAAGTGCATAAATGAATTAGAACAAGTTCAAACACACCAATAGAACATTATAACAAAAATAGAAATATAAAAGGAGTAGAGAAGCACAAACTCAGTATCCTGTTTTCGTTGTCATCCTATCGTCCTCTATCCTTAGTGTTTTTATAGATTCTAGCCTTGTGTTCTCAGATTATGAGCTAGGCTCAACAAACTGTCTTCCTAAAGAACGAGATTTTGCTATGATATGAATGCATGATTAAGCTATGATGTTAATTTTAGCTAAGAAACTTGAAATAAACATGATGCTATGATAAATGAATACTAAATGAATTAAATGCATGAACTCTGCTTAATTGCCTATTACCAATGTTTGGATTCACACAGGTATTTATAGAGCTTTCTGAATGATTTTGATTGGCTGTCTCGATTGACGGTTGTGATAATTCCTGGCAGATCGAACGGCTGAAGATAGATGAAATTGTAGGAGAAGATAGAAGAACCTTAGAAACATATTTTTCTATTTTATGAAAGAGGAAAAAGAAAAGAAGATAAGAAATCATCTTTCTTAAAAAGAGTAAAAGAAAGATTTAAAGCTGATAAATAATTAATTAAAAAAATCAATTATTTATTTGTGGAGGACATTCAGCTTTTCTTAATTAAATAAAATATTTAATTAAGCTTTTAAAAGCAGAAGAGAACTTGTGGTGAGAAAAGAGCTTTAATCAGTTTTATTGAAAAAAGCAGAATATCTCATAATTAAATAAAATATTTAATTATGATATGAGAAGATTGCACAATTAGGTTAAAATACCTAATTTTGGATTTAGAAAGAAATCATAAGATATTTTTAATTAAATAAGATTTATTTAATTAAATCACTTTTATGAAATTAATTAAATGAAACATTTAATTAATTAGAAGAAGAATTAAAATAGAAGAAAGGGGAAATATTTAAACTTAATTAAATCAAAGATTTAATTTAAATTCAAACAATGATAATTAATTTAAATAAATAGAATGTATTTATTTAAATAATTAAGTGGACATATGAAAATAATTAAATAAAATAAATTTATTTAATTAAGGAAGAAGAATAAGATGAATGAACAATATAATTAAATTAATTAAATTTAATCATATGTAGAGGATTTTAGAAAACTAATTAAATAATAAATATTTAATTAATTGCCAGGATTATAGACATGACCATTTTTATGCGTATACATTTTGCCTCTCTTTGAAGTGATGTGTGAAACACATTGCTTCAAAGAAAATAAAAATTTGCCCCTGATATGTTTCTGATTTTTGATATTGATGATGATGCCCCCTCGGGAGATAAATCACAGAAGAAGAAATTGATAATGATGGAGGAACAGTGATTTAGCTCTTGATAGATAAGGTATCCGATGCCCCAGTGAAAAAGAGGATGAAAAATGGGAACTGCCATTACTGCCCATCCAAAAAAGACCCTTATAAGGTAAAAGGGTAAAATAAAGTGTCATTTTCACCCTGCTGCTACAGTGAATTTTGAGCTCTGAGAGTGACTTGGCGAAATGGTGATCCCCGTGCACAAACATAGGTTCGAGCGAGCGCGACGGTATCAGAGACCAGTAGCGTATGGACCACCGGTGAGTGATTCGAAACCTCTAAGTTGTCAAATTTCACATTTTTCATCAAATTTGAATTGATTTAGAGTCGGTCTGCAATATTTTTGGAATGTTGTAGCGCATCTAGGTATAGTTTTAGCGCATTCGACAAATAGTTTAGCGCATCTAGGGTCTTCCGTAGCGCATCTAGGAATAGGTCACAAACTGATCGTTTAGCGCATCTGACAGATAAAGTTGCGCATATAGGTCAAAATAGGCTAGGTCAGAGATTTAGCGCGTCTAGGGCACAGAACTACGCATTTAGGGTTGTGTCCAAAAATGTCAAAGTTGCGCATTTGATAGATAGAATAGCGCATCCAAGGTACAGAGTCGCGCATATGGAGTTTTAGCGCATTGAGGAAACAGTGTTGCGCTTTTGAGAAAAACTTTGGCGCATATGGGTTTTTAGCGCATATGGGCAACAGAGTTGCGCATTTAGGAAATTTTCCCCAGAATGCCTATTTGCGGAAAAATAATGATAAAAATTGCTTCTTTAGTCAATAGATAGATAAATTGTCAGATCATCATATTGATAGGATAGAAAATCGAATAGAGAACTGATAACTTTGCATTCCGCGATTGAAAAACAAAGAGTAGATGAGTGATTGATTGATTTGAATATGATAACTTTGCTTCTCGCGATTGAAAAACAAAGAGTAAACGTTGTGATAAATTTTCTTTCTGTGATAGAAAACAAATAGTAAAATAGAGATTTAAATTTGCATTCATGATTGAAATACAAACAGAAAAGGATATGTGTTGATAAATTTGCTTTCCTGAAAAGAAAAACAAATAGTAAATGATGATAGAGTAGATTGAGTTGACATGCTGATAGATTGATGTAGCACTTGATATGGATTATTGACATGTTATCTGAATTAGATGAATTGGTTATGATGTTTTTGAACAAAATAGGAGGCTTTCAAAAAGCCTCCAGATCAGAGAGCGGTTCCCCTTGTGTTGGGAGCGGATAGGAGAGTTGACACCGGCCGAGCTACAGGTGATTACAGATTGTGGATTGGGGCCACTGTTGACCATCTCGCGAGGCATTCGGGCCAACAGGGGGCTGTTGACAGCCTTGGCCGAGAGATGGCATTCCAAGCATAACACCTTCCACCTGCCGACGGGTGAGATGAGTGTGACACCGGAGGACGTGTATCAGATTCTGGGGATTCCAGTGGTTGGAGCCCTTGTGGTTTATGACCACAAGGAGATCGGTGGGACAGAGGCATTACAGCAGATATGTGGCGATCCCGATATCTATGGATACTGGATAGATTGGGAGGATTTCAGCAGGTATCCAGCTCTGGTAGCGGTATTAGCAGCATTTGTTGGAGGTTTCCTTGGACCAGACCATCGGTCCAAGGGATTTGCCGTGGGGTGGGGGAGGATGCTAGAGTGGATGATCACTCAGCCACAAAGATTTGCCTGGGGGAGCTGCGTCTTGGCGGATATGTATCATGACCTTCATCAGATTGTATACAAAGGATCCACCAGCCTGGCGAGTGGAGTTACATTATTGCAGATCTGGGCATGGAAGCACATTGCTGTCACGAGACCACTTTGTACCAGGGCGAGACCAGCAGGGAGGCCGTACGTGTATGCGTATTCCGGCGCAGTTGTCCAGTAGAGAGGGATGCCTTTAGACGGTGGGCACAGGAGGCTGAGGGTGTAGCATAGAGGCTGATGGGTACCGTAGAGAGTACTTCTTTGCAGGAGGCCATTGCAGAGGGATTCGAGGCAGCCAGAGAGGCAGAGTATTACAGAGTTCATTATGAGGAGCTATGCCCTCCTGAGCGGCGAGAGCCATATCCTAGATCACACAGCAGGACGAGGACATGATCCCGGACATCGACACATGGCAGAGAGGTTACAGGGCCTCGACGAGATCCTGATGCAGGGACCAATGGCAAGCCACCTCCTTCTGGACCAGCTCCGTCAGGGGAATCCACCAATTAGCCATTTTGGGGCTTGATTCCTTATGTATACTGAGTTTTGATCATGTATGATGTATTTATGTTCTGACCTTTTATTAGTTTCATTGGACATTTGGACATTTGTATTATTTTGATGAGCGATGATATGCAGCGGCGATGTTTCTGATGATGTTTCTGTTCATGCATTTATGATATGATATGGATATGACGTTTATGCATGTATGTTATGAGATGGATTGTGATATGCTTTTATTTCATGTGCGGACTAATCATGATGATGCAGGATGGTATGTGGTGATGTATGTATATATGTGAGATGTTACTTTTATTTTTGTTTTGAATTTTCCATGTATGAAAATGCATCGTGACATGATGGATATGGATAATGATGAAATGATATATGATATATTTGTGTAATGTGTATGTAATGAAAATGGTAAGATGATACAAAATGGTAGATGTGAAAGGTAATGCAATGGTATGAGACAATAAAATGATAAATGAATGAATAATGAAATGATAAATGACAAATGAAGGATGAAATGATAAATGGTAAACGAATAATGAAATGGTAAATGATAAATGAATGATAAATGATAATGAAAAAGGAAATGATAAATGATATGATATGCCATGGTAAAATGAATGATGAATGATGAGATGATAAATGGTATGAAATGTTAATGAAATGATATGATATGAAATGGTAAAAATGACAAACGGTAATGGTAATGAAATATTAATGGCAATGATATGAAATGATAAAATGATAAATGGTATAAAAAAAAATGAATGAATGCAATGAATTAAATGTCCAAATGTCCTCCACGAAAAGGTCAAAACTTAATGACAACCGTTTAATACATTCATTCAGCCCTTCAAAATACAGATATGAATCCAATATGCAGATATATACAATGATCTAATGAACATGCAACTATATGAAACTAACCAGTTTGTTGAGCCTGTTATAAGCCTTCTTAAATCATCATAGAACATTTTGAAATGTTGGAAGTATGTACAAGCATCAGAGGGGAAATCAGTGCCAATGATGACCAGAGTACAAATTTCATGAATTTTGATATAGCAAGGGAACACAAGCATCGAGGTATAATTGAACTGAGATGACCTGAGCATTTCTTGCATAAACAAACAAAGATTAACCACCGTTCTGATGCAAATGTGGAACTATCATCGATGATATTTGCTTTGAGCATCATGTCCTGTGACATATTTGCATCAGATTGGGCTGTTAACCTCAAGACAGCAGACAAAGAAAAATCATTCTCGTTCCTTGCTACTCTAGTGCAGTACATCATTGAGTATGCTCCCGAGTAATGATATCGAAAATCAAGCAACTTGTGATCAAACATGTAATACTGTTATTTCATGCATTATTCAGATTTCTGGATCATCCAATAGACAAGGATATGACATCTTGCTGAAAAGTGTTGTATGATCGGATAAAGTGGTTGCATGAGTTTGTTGTTTGTTGGCATGCTCGTATTTCTATGTCATGGTCTAGCTGTTTTGGTATGCTCTGAAAGTTAAGTGCCCCCAGTTGAGTTTTTGCCCACTTTATTGACACAACTTGAGGAAAGGAATATGTACAGACGATCAAGCCATGGTAAGATGTTTTAACCCTCTAGGCAAATGGCGACAGGATGATGCGATTAACGACCTCAAGATGCGAAAAAAGATGCGGAAAAAGGGAAGCTTTTGAAAAGATAAAGTGCAAAACAGGAACTAATAGAAGGAGAGGTACAGATAGTGTCTATTTGCCAGATTTTCACTATCCGTGTTTATTGCATTTTTATGATGTCTTTTTTATTTTTATTTTTTTTGTATTTTTCTGTCAATAGACTGCCTGTTTGCCAGGTTTTCACCCTATGACATTCTCTTTTGATTTTTTTGTATTTTTTTAGGACTTTTCTGATGTTTTTGTATTTCTTCAAGACTTTTTTTATTGTTTTTGGATTTCTTCAGGACTTTTTCTGCTATTTTTGGATTTTTTTCAGGACTTTTTCTGCTATTTTTGTATTTCTTCAGGACTTTTTCTGCTGTTTTAGTATTTCTTCAGGACTGTTTCTGCTATTTTTGGATTTCTTCAGGACTTTTTCTGCTATTTTTGTATTTCTTCAGGACTTTTTCTGCTATTTTAGTATTTCTTCAGGACTGTTTCTGCTATTTTTGGATTTCTTCAGGACTTTTTCTGGTGTTTTTGTATTTCTTCAGGACTTTTTCTGACTTAAACATAATACTTCTTAAGATGTATACTGTTGATGGGTTCATCCAATAGGTCTCCTGCTAGCGTTGATAACTTGTATGCTCCTGAACCATAGACTGTAATAACCACATAAGGGCCTAACCAATTTGGTTCAAACTTTCCTTTCTTTTCTCTATCTTGTTGATTACGTGGGTTCTCTTTCAGAACTAGATCACCCACCTGGAAAGTATGTGGCTTTACCTTTTGATTATAGCTGCGAGACATCATCTGCTGGTATGCCTTGAAATGGTCAGCTGCTCTCTGTCTCTTTTCATCTAGAAGTTCTAACTCTTGTAGTCGGGAAACTCTATATTCCTCATCTGTTATGAGACCTTTCAGTGATACTCTTAAAGAAGGTATTTCTACCTCTAAAGGCAGTATGGCTTCTGCTCCATAGACGAGGGAAAAAGGTATTGCTCCTGTTGGCATTCAGACACTATTTCTGTAAGCCCACAAGGCGGGATTGAGTTGAACATGCTAATCCTTCCCTAAGTCATTGACAGTCTTCTTCAAAATCTTTAGTATGGTTTTGTTTGAGGCCTCTGCTTGGCCATTCCCTTGAGGGTAGTAAGGCGTGGAATATCTGTGCTGAATATGGAATCTTTCACAAAGTTCATCAACATCCTGATTTTTGAAAGGTCGACCATTATCTGTAATAATGGAATTAGGAATACCATATCGACAAATAATGTAGTTGAGTATGAAGGATGAGATTTTTTTTCCAGTGACTTTAGAGAGAGGTACTACCTCAATCCACTTAGTGAAATATTTTGTTGCTGTGATAATGAACTTATGCCCATTTGAAGAAGAAGGATGAATTTTGCCCACTAGATCTAACCCCCATTGAGAGAATGGCCAGGTGGGTGTAAACGAATGAAGTTCTTGTGCAGGAGCATGAATAAGATTCCCATGAATCTGACATTTTGAGCATGTTTTAACAAAGGTAAATGATTCCCTTTCCATTGTAGGCCAGTAGTAACCCATTCTAATCAATTTCTTGGATAAGGTTAGTCCACTTGAATGAGTACCACAAATGCCCCCATGAACTTCTTGTAAAGCTTTGTCGGATTCGTCCCGTTCAAGACATCGAAGTAAAGTACCATCAAGACCACGGCGATAAAGGGTATCAGCGATAAGGGTATATCGAGAGGATTGTCGGATAAAGTTATGTTTTTGGTTGTGGGATAAGTCAGGTGGTAATATATCATCTTTTAGGTATGCATAAATCGTGCCATACCAGGGTGAGTCGGATCCTACCAGGTGGCAGATAATTTGGCTTTCAGGTGTGTCATAGGCAGGTGTAAATAATTGTTCCACCAGAAATTCATAGCGAGTCTGTTTGTCTAGGAGTTGTATCAATGAGGCGATCGTAGCCATAGCGTCGGCCGCTTTGTTGTCAATCCTCGGAATTTGTGTGAACTGAATGTCCACAAAATACTTTTTGAAGTCATCAATCATCTTCTTGTATGGTAACAACTTGTCATCTTTAGTCTGATAGTCATCATTGATTTGATTAATGACTAGTTGTGAGTCACCATAAACTTGTAGCTCGGTAATCCTCCATTCCAATGCTGTTTTCAGTCCAGTGATCAGTGCTTCATATTCGGCTATGTTATTGGTGCATGGAAACATTAGCCTATAGGACCTAGGAATGGTATGTCCTTGAGGGGTGACGAAGAGAATGCCTGCCCCCGAGCCATGTTGAGTAAAAGAACCATCAAAGTATAAGGACCATGGCTGCTTAGAGTCTGCTGTGAAGACATCAGCATCTGGAAATTCAATGTGTAAAGGGTGCTCTGTTTGGAGAGGAGCGTCTGCTAGTTGATCCGCGATAACTTGTCCTTTGATTGCTTTGCGATCAACATAGTGGATGTCGAACTCACTCAAAATCATGATCCATTTTGCTAACCTTCCTGTTAGTGATGCTTTACTTAGTAGATACTTGAGTGGATCAATTTTGGAAACAAGCTTAATTGTATGAGTTAGCATGTAATGTCAGAATTTCTGTGAAGCGAAGACGACTGCCAAACAAGCCTTCTCAATGAAAGTGTAACTAAGCTCATGGCTTGTCAGCGTCCTGCTAATGTAATAAATTGCACGTTCTTTCCCTTCATGGTCTTCTTGTGCTAATAATGCTCCCAAAGATGTCTCGGTTGCAGCAATATACAAAATCAATGGTTTGTCTGGATTTGGTGGTACAAGAACTGGTGGATTCATCAGGTACTGCTTGATTTGTTGAAAGGCCATTTCACATTTATCATCCCATCTAAAAGGAACATTCTTATGTACGAGATGTGTGAATGGTAGACTTTTGTCAGCCAATTATGCAATGAATCTGCGGATAGACTGGAGTCGCCCTTGTAAGGATCTTAACTGACTAATGTTCTTTGGGGGAGGCATCTCCATGATTGCGCGAACTTTACCAGGATCTACTTCAATTTCCTTTTCTGAAACAATGTATCCTAACAGTTTTCCAGATGTGACCCCAAAAACACATTTCTTAGGGTTCAGGCGAACTTTGAATTTTTCCAATCTGGTAAATATTTTAGATAGTATCTCCAAGTGTCCTTCTTTGGTGTGTGATTTTTCCAATATGTCATCTACATAATCTTCCATGAATGTGTGCATCATGTCATGAAAGATCGTAGTCATAACTCTTTGATAAGTAGCTCCAGCATTTTTCAAGCTGAAAGGCATGACATTCCAACAATATGTTCCCCACGGACAAGTGAAAGCTATTTTCTCTTGGTATTCTAGTGCAATCTTGATTTGGTTGTAACCCGAGAAACCATCCATTAATGAGTACATGGCATGGCCTGCTGTTAGATCAACTATAGCGTCAATACTTGGAAGTGGAAAGTCATCCTTTGGGCAAGCTTTGTTAAGATCTCTGAAATCAGTGCATATTCTTACACATTTGTCTGGTTTTGCTACTGGTACAATATTGGAAATCCATTCTGCATAGTCAATTGATCTTATAAAACCTGCATCAAGGAGCTTCTTGAGTTCTTCTTTAACCAATAGTGCAACATGAGGATTCATCTTTATGAGTTTTTGTTTTACTGGTTTGGCTCCTGGTTTGATAGATAAATGATGCATAATGAGATCAGGATCAAGGCCGGGCATATCTGCATATGACCATGCAAAATTGACTTGATTTTCCTTGAGAAAGTTCATGAACTCTGGGATTTCTTTAGTTGTCATTGATTCAGCTACCTGTAGGATCCTTGGATTATCTGTAGTTGCAATGTTGATTTCCTTTGTAGGCTCAGTCAAGATAGATGATCACTCATGATAGTGCTCTGGGAGAGTGTCAAGAATCCCATCAGATGGTGCCTTAAAAAGGTTTTCACCATCTGATATGCTCTTTATTTTGTCTTTTGCTTGATCTAGTACTGCCAGATTCTGGTTTTCACCACTAGATCGTTTATCTTTATTTTCATTTTTGCAGCTAGGAGACTTGACACTCTCCTGATTAAAGACTTCATACCGAAAATTGCTAGTGGAACAATTATTTACATCATCGGCGGAAAGGAAGTTTATGATAGCTTCGTCATTTGGAAAAATAGGTATATCCATAGGTTCGGTGAGATCCCAGTCAATGAGATCAGGATGGATTAATGGTAGGACGTCGTCTGGTCGTGTAAAATTGGCGATGGTTAGGGTCAAGACAGAGTTATTGGTAGGATCCGAGGTATGAGATAGGTCAATGATGGGACTATTCTCCTGATAATCTTGTTCGTTAAAATCCGACTCAGTATCACTAGACTCATAGTTGCTTTGTGGTTCAGATTCTTGTGGTTGGGACCCTGAACCTTCTCCTTTGATTAAAGCGGGCGTATACTTGTGTATGACATCTACCTCTTTGTCTCTCCAAAATTTGTTATCATGGATGGTATCCCATTCATATTCAGCAGAATCTGTGTCAGAGTTATTTTCAATGTAATTCAGGACTGATACCAAACATGTTTCTTTCTTATCGGAACCTTTCTTGCAGTGTAAAAACATTACCTTGGGATTGTTTAGATTGGGTAGCCTCATAGCCTATTCCAGTTTTATCATATGCCGCAAGTCCTGGAAGATGGATAGGCTCAACTACGCCTTCTTTTCTCTTTCCAAGAGGACCATTATCATATCCCATCTTTTGCATGATAGAATATCCTTTCCCATATTGTTCTGTTGGTAAGGTGACCTTTAAAATTGCGTCCTCTTCATCTTTATAGAGCCCAATCTAGAATTGCTGTATCCTTAGGATCTCCCATGGGAAATTTTTCTTTGATAAATTGTCCATTGAACTTGGTAGTGGGCTCTGTTTGTACCTGTGCTGATGTTGATGCTGCTGATATCTGTTGTGGTGTAATAGAAGGTTTTCCATGTGATCGAGGAGACGTAGGTAGATTAGCAAGACAAAGGGAATATTCCCCAACTCCACTTTCCTTGAACTGTAGTTTCTTGTCAAAGCTTTTGGTTAACTGACTGACGTGTGTAGCATGTTGAGGAGAAGTATCAGCAAGTGCTTCTCGATTATTCGGAACCAAAGTATCTTGATGAGCTTTGACATTGGCACAAGTTTGGGTGTTTGAGTTATCAGCTGGTATAGTGATTTCCTGTCCATCATACGAAAACTTAAGACATTGGTGGTAAGTGGATGGAACAGCTTGCATCTCATGGATCCAAGGATGACCCAACAAGATATTGTATGCAAGATCTCTCTCTAAAACTTGGCAAAAGGTATTTTTGATAACTGGTCCCACTCTGATTGGTAACATGATTAGACCTTTAGACGTTCTCTCCTCATCATCATAGGCTTTAATGGTAATCCTCCTTCTAGGATCAATGGAGTCTTCGGAAAATCCTAATGCTTGAATCACCTTCAAAGTACATATATTTAGACCAGCCCCTCCATCTATTAGAACACGTTTGACACAGAATTTGTGGATCATGACCTCTAAGTATAATGATGAATTGTGGGGATGAGTTAGGGAAACATCATCTTTGTCTGAAAATGAAAGGCATGTGGGTGAGGACAAATGTCCTACCATGGCTTGAAATCGGTTCACATCTAAATCCGTAGATACAGTTGTTTCAACGAGGGTTTTATCTAAAATTTCCCTATGCGCAGGGGAAATCTTCAGAAGTTCAAAAATGGAGATTTGAGCTGGAGTTTTCTGAAGTTGGTTAACTAAGTCGTATTGGTGTTGAGGAGAGGTCTCATTGGATTTTGAAGAGGTACCTTTCAAAACAACCTTAGCTTGTGCTCTTGTTGTGACGTTTACTTGTCCATTATCTACTTTCTCTTTGATTTTTATGACGTTGACTCGCTCATCGTCTGTATAGAGGTGACAAATTACATTGTCATCAATTTGGTTCACAGTTTTGTCAGAAGATTCTCCCTTTTGGTAATTTGGTAGAGGATTTCAAAATGCTTGGTGATCTTCGTTGGATTTTTTTGTCCTTCTACTGTGATAATGCCCTTGTCAATTAGATCTTGAATAGCATGTTTCAAACCTTGACAGTTGTTTGTATGATGACCTCTGCATCTATGGTAGTCACAAAAATAGGCTTCGTTCCATGATGGAGGTTTTACATTAGGTTCGTAATTGCATTGTGGGGGTAACATAAGGACATTCTTTGCCATGACCTCTTTGAAAGCCGATTCTAAGGATTGTCCTAGTGGAGTAAAAGTCCTTCTATTGGAGAAGAATGGAAAGCATTGTGGTTTCGTGTTTGAGGTATTCCCAAAAATGTTGTTGTTGTTGTTGTTGTTGTTCTGGTAGTTTTGGTTATTGGCAGTCCCTTGATTATAGTTCGTTGGAGGGGGATGATTGTTTCCTTGATTCGTGACTGTATTGATATTGTTGTAATTATTGTTACGAGGAGTGCTCAGGATAAATGGCTTAGTCGTGATATGATTTGCATCTACAACACCATCATTTACAACATTCTTGTTGCGGGTCCAAAACTTAGACTTGTCCTGATTGTTGTAATGGTTAGATGAGGCAGGGTTGTCCCTATCAAGTTTTATGGCCCCTCTTTTGACCAAAGCACTTTTGATGGTGATGGCATCCTCAATCAATTTCTCAAAGGAAGGTGGAAAATGTAGATTTAGACGATAGCTCATTTCTGAGTTGAGGCTATTGATGAAGGTCACCATTTTCTCCTTTTCAGGAATAGGTCATGGGCACCTAGCGAACATCCTCCTCCATCTTTGAAGAAAGGTAGTGAAAGGTTCACCGGGTTTTTACGCAACTTTGCAAAGATCAATCATGGTGATTTGGTGTTGAACGTTGTAGGTGTATTGTGTTATGAACAAATTGATCAATTCCTCAAATGTCCAAACAGGAGGTGTAACCTTAGATAACCATTCCATAGATTTAACTCCAAGGCTTCGAGGAAATAATCACAATAAATATGTATCCTCGTGGGCAATTTCCAATGTCATGTTCCTGAAGTCTCTAACATGGTCAACGGGGTCTGATTTTCCATTATAACGATCAAATTTGGGAATTTCACAGTATTTAGGAAATAGAATCATGTTGAGACTTCTATCAAAAGGATAAGGACATATGTCATCCAGAGTGTATTTCTTGGTTGTGGTTCCTCCTCGTATTTCGTTGATTGCTCCCTTCATTTCTCTAATCTCTTTTTCGAGGGAAGCCATTTTAGATAGGGTCGCCTCTTCTTCTATGGTTTTTAATTTATCCGTATCAAAGTCTTTAGGCAATTTAGCTCCTTGATCTGCTAGAAAAAGAAAGTATTTCTCTTTGTCACGTTGTATAATCTTTTCAAGGGCTTTAAGAAACTTGGGATTTTGTTCTGCCTCTCTAAGTTCAAGTTCGTCGTCTTGTTCATCATCACTACCTATAGGGGTTTTGTTCATGTTTTTGTTCTTAAGTATCAAACTTTCCTCTCTGTCAGCCATATTGTTGTCGCTGAAAAGGGGATTACGACTTACACTAAAAAGAGGACTATCACGTTCACCTTCTTCTTGAGGTGTTTCTCCTGCTTTGTTGTGTTGAGATCTCGTAAAAACAGGCATATGTAAGAAATCCTTGAATATGATCGAGGGTCACTGAAGGATCTGATTGGGACGCGTTGAATATTCAATTGAAGGTTGTGGTATGTTCTCAAACTCAAGAGGTTGATTCAAATTGTGACGTTGAGATAATGCTAATCTTTGATAATAAGCTTGGGTAGCTAAAGGTTCTACAGCATAATCGTCGATGAATCCCCTAATGTAGTCTTGGTATCTGTGGAGGAATGTGCAATAATGGAGCAAGACGTCTCGACTCTTATACAGGAATTCTCTGTGATCTAAAGTCTTCTTGTAACTTAAATTTGTTTTGGGCTTCTTGATCCTATTGAAAACTGATTTCTTGGTGAACTTGGTTGATTTCCACTTTCTTAACATGGGAATAAAATCTTAGAAATTCGGGTCTGTGACAAAAACCTAAAAGCGCTACTCTGTTTCCCAAATGCGCTGGAGAAAGAGTCAAATGCGCTGCAGAAAACCTCAGATGCGCAGAAACAAATCACAGATGCGCAACAGAAAATCCTAAATGCGCCGAAACAGAACACAGATGCGCTAGAACAGAGCCTAAATGTGCTGCAATTTTCCCTATATGCGCTAAAACAGTTCTTCTAGGATAGTTTTGACCCATTTTTCAGCGGAAATTTGTCATGTTCATTATTGGATGATCCTTTATCTGAATTAATGATTTTCTGCAAGCACAACAAACAGTCTGATTTAAGTTGATTTGTAACCAAGCATAGAATAAGACAAGCACAACCTAGGTTAGGCCAGGACAATATCTGCTAGACTCCACGTGGGTTTCCCCAACCGCATATCAGTAGCGTGTGAATCCAGAAGCTTGGCTGCACAGGCTCCCCCTTACAGTGCACTCTCTTCTCAAGCCAACCAAGCTTCCAACCCCCATGAAACTCCCATGGCGAGCTGATCACCTCTACTATTGACTGCGAAAGTGTGGAAGGCTTCACACCGACCGGTGTTGGACTAGCAAATAGAAGGTTTTTGGCTTTCTAAACAATGGTTTTAGTTCGGGACCCCCGTTCGAGTGTCCATACATGGGGCAAGAGATTAATCACCATTAAGGTGGCACTCCAGCCTGAAGAGGTTAAGCTCAACAGGGTTTATGGGAGTACTACTCCGTCCGTATGACACATCCGCACAAGCAACCTTAGGTTTTCCCTTAAGATTTACATTTATATACCGGTCGGGGATAGCTTGGCCTTAGCTCTGTTGCCGGTTTGAGTCGTCCCTTAAGGTGAGTACTTTTTCCCTTAAGGCAGGCCCAATTTCTAGAGTTAATAACCGTTTCTCTTGCACCCAGGATCGCACAAGTGCGCAAGGGGAGAGGATACTTTGATTATCAAATCAGGGTTACACAGGGAAAAGTGGGTCTGGTTTTCTGATCACCTAGTTTGCACAGGGTGAGAGCATAATCACCTACCACTTTCAAGCATAGTCAATAAGAGTAAACAGATTCATTTTATGTGCACCAAAGTCAAATGTGATTGAATCTAAGTGAAGATGTTGCTTCACAACAGACATGGGGTTCATTTTAACTGCATGATAAAATGTGTGGTGGCTACCCTAGATTGATTCATTTTAAGCCCAACATAAAAAATGAAAGAAATTATGTCTACAAAAGGTGTCAGACTCAGAATCTTGGTTACAATTCCAGATGTGAAGCTCTGTCTCCCGAATGTGCAGAAACAGAGACCAGAAGCGCAACTCTGTTACCTAAATGTGCTACAATAGAAATCAAATGCGCCGCTCTATTACCCAGATGCGCAAAAATAGAACCTAGATGCGCTATTCTAGATGCAGAGAATTTTTTTTTAAATTTTCTGATATAACTTAAATGCGCTAAAGAATGTCCTAAATGCGCTAACTAAAATCCTAAATGCGCTACAGAAAATGATGGATGCACCACTCTGTTTCCCAGATGCACCGCAGAAATGACCAGATGTGCCGAAACAGAACACAGATGCGCCGAAGTACCTGCAAAAGAAAATTTTCCGAATCTTCCAAAATGCGCTGCCGAATGCTAGAAAACCTGTAAGCAAACCTGCAAGAAAAACCTGCAAGAAAGAAGTCTAAAATAGGGGCATAGGCCCCACGGTGGGCGCCATTTAATGTGTGTATGAAAATTAAGTGCATAAATGAATTAGAACAAGTTCAAACACACTAATAGAACATTATAACAAAAACAGAAATATAAAAGGAGTAGAGAAGCACAAACTCAGTATCCTGTTTCCGTTGTCGTCCTATCATCCTCTATCCTTAGTGTTTTTGTAGATTCCAGCCTTGTGTTCTCAGATTATGGGCTAGGCTCAACAAACTGTCTTCCTAAAGAACGAGATTTTGCTATGATATGAATGCATGATTAAGCTATGATGTTGATTTTAGCTAAGAAACTTGAAATAAACATGATGCTATGATAAATGAATACTAAATGAATTAAATGCATGAACTCTGCTTAATTGCCTATTACCAATGTTTGGATTCACACAGCTATTTATAGAGCTTTTTGAATGATTTTGATTGGCTGTCTCAATTGACAGTTGTGATAATTCCTGGCAGATCGAATGGCTGAAGATAGATGAAATTGTAGGAGAAGATAGAAGAACCCTAGAAATAGATTTTTCTATTTTATGAAAGAGGAAAAAGAAAAGAAGATAAGAAATCATCTTTCTTAAAAAGAGTAAAAGAAAGATTTAAAGCTGATAAATAATTAATTAAAAAAATCAATTATTTATTTGTGGAGGACATTCAGCTTTTCTTAATTAAATAAAATATTTAATTAAGCTATTAAAAGTAGAAGAGAACTTGTGGTGAGAAAAGAGCTTTAATCAGTTTTATTGAAAAAAGCAGAATATCTCATAATTAAATAAAATATTTAATTATGATATGAGAAGATTGCACAATTAGGTTAAAATACCTAATTTTTGATTTAGAAAGAAATCATAAGATATTTTTAATTAAATAAGATCTATTTAATTAAATCACTTTTATGAAATTAATTAAATGAAACATTTAATTAATTAGAAGAAGAATTAAAATAGAAGAAAGGGGAAATATTTAAACTTAATTAAATCGAAAGATTTAATTTAAATTCAAACAATGATAATTAATTTAAATAAATAGAATGTATTTATTTAAATAATTAAGTGGACATATGAAAATAATTAAATAAAATAAATTTATTTAATTAAGGAAGAAGAATAAGATGAATGAACAATATAATTAAATTAATTAAATTTAATCATATATGTAGAGGATTTTAGAAAACTAATTAAATAATAAATATTTAATTAATTGCCAGGATTATAGACATGACCATTTTTATGCGTATACACTAATACCTCCATCGGCATTTATCAAGGATTTTATTTATTAAATTCGCAGGCATAAATTTTATGTCTTTCGACATTGGCGTTAAATATATTTCCTTCGGCACATTTGTTAGTCGACATTTGCAGACTATGTATTTCCAATCGACATATCTTTTTAAAAGAAAGTTTATTTTATTTTTTAATTGTAAAAATTGCAATATTAAAAAAATCATAATGAATATCATTGTTGGCTTTTTTCTATCACTCCATAGTCTACAGAGAATTCGTCGGCTATATTTAATCTTCTAGGAGGTACTGACGACCATCCTATCAATAAGCCCTCATTATTGTTGGGTCCACTGCCGGTTCATTCATTGCCACCAGATCGTTCAATTATTAATGCCCATTGTTCACTCACCAGTTCTCTCTCAGCAACCGCTAGTGCCCGTAGATGCTCCTGTCAGAGGCCATGTTATCTCTACCCCCGCCCGTAGTTCTATCAACCACCACGGGGTTCTAAAGGAGGTGGCACCACCCAATCTGCCTAGCTCATTCACTGCTTCGCCACCACCTATCCGATGGTGTTTTTTTAAAACTATCTACTGCCCCCTAGTCATATCAGCGACCAGGGGCTGATTTTTTTAGCCCGAGGTGCTGGAATTTTGCACCTGATTAGCCTGCAAAGTGCCTAATATAGGCATTTTTTTCATTTTATCATAAATTTTCACTAGGGTATCAAAAATTGGCAAACGAGATACCGTCAAAAAGGTAATTCTGAGAACTTTCTAGTGGTGAAATTAGTTATATTAAATTTTACTTGCAGAAAATTCTACAGCCAATTGAAGACAAAACCCTAATTTGGACATAAAGGCTCATAACTTCATAACCGTTCATTGCATTTCATTGATTCCAGTGGCATCAAGAGTATTTTCAAAGCTTTTTTCATCAGTCTAGACCCCTTGATCAGTTTCAACTCTAGGTACTCTTGCATTGATTTTTTTAGTTTGGTGCATTTGTTCAATAACTTGGATATCCTAAAGCTTGGGAAAATATTTTTTGATCTGGGTAGCATCACTTCAGTTGCACATTATCTTTGGATGTCTTTATTTTCTGTTGAAGGTCAGTATATTTTTTTGTGTGGAGAAATTTCATTATGGGGCTTGCATATACTCCTTCTTTGGTTATGTTACATAAGGGAAACTATCAACAATGGTAGGATGGGATCAACAACCATCTCCAATCACTTGATCTATTGCCTCATCTGTATGGTATAGTTCCTCATCCAAGTGAAGGTATTCATGAACTTGCTTGGAGTTGTAGCAGATACACTATTTTGGAGATCATTGAGATGCAAGTTGATTGTGATGTTTTGAGTTCTATTGATCATTTTGATTGTCCTCATATCCTTTGGGATAAGCTTTGGGAGATCTATGGAGATTATTTCACTCCACCATTCCCTGATGGTCATGATTTAGAATGTCATTCTTCAGATCAAGTACCCCATGATGATATTGTTGTACAGGAGGTTGATTGCTGTGAATCTTTCGAAGAGGTTGACAAGGTTGCTTAAGGTGCTTTTTCTCCATTAGAGACTATTGGTATCCCTTCACATTCAGTGATTCCTTGTCCAAATTCATTGATTGAGGCTTCCACTATCATCATTCATCAGGACACCTTCAATTTTCCAGACTTGGCATCACAGGATGACTTTGTTTCAGGTATCACTGACTTGGCTACTTCTGCAGGTTTGAGGGACATTCTTGAGGGGATATCACTCCTCTATTCATATCACTTTGGAGAGTTTTCTTGAGTCTCCTCATTCCTTTGTCTCAACCTTGATTGTGAATCCTCAGACTATCTTGGAGGCACTTGTTTTCTCTTCAGATATTTCATGTATGAGACTTCTTCCTTGTCATTCTATTTAGGATTTGAGGTTTCTTCACCATCTACCATTAGATTTTCTTCTTCCTAATGGAAGACATGTGGTTTGGACACATTTTTTGCTTCAAACTTCTTTTAGTGGTTTTGAGGACACTTCATTCAGGGGGGCTATCAATTCTCCATCACATTCATCATATTCATCACATTTTTGTCTTTGGATATTGTTCAACATCAGTTTCTACATCGTCCTGGTTTGTCACCCTCTTCATTGTTTGGGACTATGGAATCTTCATCATCAGGCAAGGAGACACTTGAGCAGAGTTCAGAGACACCATCGAAATCCAAATTCATCCTTCCTTCCTTCAATTCCTATCTGGAATGGTGAGCATCTCTACACTTGCACTTGGTTTTGTTTCTTCCGAAAGGGAGAAAAGTTTTTTGTCAACATTGGATCATGTTTTGTCTTTAGACACTTACCATTTTTCCAGGTGATCACATCTTCTAGGGGGGATATATAGTCTCTCTCTTTCCCTCCTATGGAGGAGTTATTGTATTGTATCCATGTGATGTATGGTGTACTTGAGGGGTATTTGGGATTCCTCCATCCTTCCCATCCTATCTCACATTTTTGCATTTTCATCTCCTTTTTCGAGAGGGGTTTTGTTCCCACTGGGTTTTCCCCTTTTCTTCGGTTGTGGGAGATTTTTTTTTCATCTTCATCTAAATGGGTACCTAACATGGCCTCGTAGCTGGGACCCATCATCATCATCATCTCTACATAATCATTGCATTTTCCTCCCTAAGTTGAACTTATGGGGGGTGTTATTGTAATTATTTATTTATTACACTAGCATAAGTAAACTTAGGTCATATATCTTTTAGTCCTAGGTTACATTTTAATAAATCATTTAATAATGGGGTAATGTCCCCTTCCTTATTTGTAGGAGATAAGATTCCTTCTAGAAGACGAGTTGTCCTAGAAATTATCTCAACATTTAATAATTTCCTAGATAAGGTTCACATGTTGTCACATGTTAGATCATGACGCATGGCAACACCATCTTGCATCTTGCATCTCTCTCATGCCTATATATTTAGGGCATTTGTACATTTGTAATCATCCAATCTCATAGTGTAGATCAATAGAATCTCCATTGTGCATGCCTAGTTCAAACACTTTCTGTGTGGTTGATCATCTTTCCTAGAAAGGGTCCTTCATTGAAGATTTCAGAGGTTTAGGGAATGTGCATCCATAATCTCAACATAAGACACCTTACGATCGGGGATGACCAAATGGTCCTAAACAAAGGGGCCGGTAAGAAAAATTAAACGATGACTCAAGAGGTAGCTTATATCACTGGTAATCAGACAAACAAGTCAATGCAGAAATAAGACATCCAAGGATTATATGAGGATTTTAAATGACAAGGCTATTCAAATAAATCCCTAAACCCTATGTGTAATCAACATATAATGCTGATATTGAGGATAAAAGACCTCAAAATATCAAGGATTTTTGGGGGTCTAACACATCCTATTTATTCCATCACTCATTTTTGTCCATATCATTGTATAGTCGTAAAATTGTACCCTTTGCAATTTCACATACATTCTTGCTTCTGATTTAGTTTCCATTCCCTAACATTTGTGTAGGCTCATTTTGTTGGAAACAAGCAACACTAAGAGGGAGGTGAATCAGTGTTGTGCAAAAATTAAATTTATTATTTTGATCTTTAACTCACTTAAGGATTCAACAAATTATTTATGCATGAACAGAAAGAAAATAGTCACAACACCATAACATAAGGATTTTTACGTGGAAACCCTATTAGGGGAAAAACCATGGTGGATGGCCATTCCATAATATAATCTAAGCATACCCAAAAGAAAGATTACAAAATGGGAATGCACTTGCATTCAGGCACACTACCTAGAGCTCAATGCTCAAAATAGAAAGGCTCACTACCTTACAATGATTTGGATTAGATCCAAGAGAATGAACTAAGAGATCAGCATCTAAAAGTTCTTGATTACAATTCCAGTTAAGCTCTGTGGTCGATCTTTTGTCCTTCTGGTTGATTTTGCACTTCTGCTCTGCTTTGCACAAACTCACACTAAAAAATATTTAATGCACAAGTGAGACTGTGCATAATCACTTAATTTACCTTCTGATAATCACAACACATATCGACACAACTTCCTTACACACCAAAATTATGTAATTGATCACTTATATATATCCACAACAAAGGATTTAGTGATAACAAGTCAGCCTCAATGAAACTTAGAAATATTCACAATTGTCAGCTTAGATCATAAATAATATTTAATGCACATCCATAATGGTCATCCACAAGTTATCTTGGACCCAAAATAAAATGATCAAACAATAAAATATTCGAATAAACATTCCTCGAATATCCGCAACATGATATATCAACTGAGTTGGCCACAAAACACTGATGAACAAAAAGATATCAACCAGATCACCAAATTTACATGTAACTTGGTATGAGGCACTGATATTTCTAGATAACACAAGAAATATATAAATAAACCTTCCATGAGATCCACAACACAAAATGATAACCAAAAATCTCCAAGTGAATCAATGATCACAAAACTAGCAGATGCTCTGTTCTTCTTGACTGTCCTCAATCTGTCTGCTGGTAAGATTGAATGATGACGCATGGATCCATTTATTGAATAGGGTTTCCATCAATGAAAACACCTAAAAATATTTGCAGTGTCTGTTTCCAACAATCTCCCCCTTTGGCATTGATGGAAACACTTAGCGAAAAATGACTAAGTGTTAGATCATTACCACTAAGAACTACACTGCCACTTTAAAATTCCAAAAAGAAACTTCAGCCTCAACTCAGAAATGCAACTCCCCCTAAGATGAATACACAACTTTCACTGTACAACTCTCCCCCTTTTACATCAATGGAAAAAATTGGGGAACCAAAAATATAACAAAATTTCAAAAACTGTATAGGCATGATCTAGTAACTTACATAAATTAGAAAATATCTACAAAATATCTCTTCACAACACTCAAATTTGTGTCCCAAACCCTTTTGAAACTCTCTAGAATTGTCATGTGACCACAAAGTAAATAAGATAGAGTTTCTGTAGTTTCAAGATTTATTGTATCACGAGATGCCATAGCGTATTTGACCTCTTTTAATGCATTTATAATTATTTCAATCTTCAGACCAATTAGTCCTTTTTGTTCGCATGCTCTTCCTACAATCCTTTCATTTTCATGCTTCAAGCTCCTTATTTTTTCAAGCAGAGATATTTCCTAACCTTCTTGCTCACCAACATTGCCAGCTACAAGATCAAAAGCATCATAAATAGTGGCCAATAGTTTTTCAATATCCTTCACCTTCTTCTCATTGGATTTAGTGAATTTGGATAAAACTAAACATGACATACACTTTTCCACCTTTAGATAGAGCATCATGAATATTTCTCATACAGGTGGCTAACATAGTTTTATATTTTGCAATTAGTTCTTTCAATCCACCAAATCTCTTTTCCTTAAACTCCATCTATACTTTAATCATAGCTGATTTTTCAAAAGATTCAAAGTGAGTACTTACAAAATTTATGAGCTTCTTTAGCTCACTGGAAGAGGAACCAGATGGATCCTTGACATGAGTAGGAATTAATTTCTACATAACTCTAGATGTAATACTTAGTAATTCACTATCCTCTATGTGAGATTGCAGAATCTTCTCATTCACCTTATATTGTGTAATTGATGCGACCTTCATCATCTGAATTGGTGAAAAAGTGGATAGATTGATTGAGCCTTTAGCCAATTCAGGATCAAATTCTTCCTATTTTTCCATTAGAGATTTCTTCACTGCCTCGGCAATGTCTCTTGCCTCCACTTTGATTTCCTTGACTTGAACCTTTTCTTCTTCAACCTTGGGTTCTTCAAAGACTGTTTCTAGATTTCCTTTAGGCATTTCAACTTCTTCATTTTGCACCTCCTTCTCTTCAGTTAGTACTACCTTAGGAACTTCAGTTTCCATAGGTATTTCTATATTATCCACATGAAGAGGAATTTGACTATCCTCAACATCTTCATTAAACTCCTCATTTGTTAGATTAGATACAACATCTTCAACATTTACTTCCTCAACATTAATCAAGTATTATTTAACAAAAACACTTCCAAAATTTTCTTGGTTTCATTAACAACATCAATTTCACCAATCATTAGTTTATTCACCCTTGTTTTGCTTTTTAACTCCTTGGCATTTTCTAGGAGTGAATTCATCTCCTCAATTGACATTTCCAAACATAAGTCTACACAAATTCTCTTCTTCTGTTTTGGCACTTAATCTTCTCGATTCCAAAACTTCATACAGACTCTCTAGAAAACTAGATATAATTTCAATAAGAGCTTTATTGAAAATATTCATATGTTTAATTGCGGCTTCTTCAAGAATTCTTTGACTAGATTTATCAAACATTCCATACCATTTGTAGAAGGGCTTGAGGTTTCCATCTTTGACAATAGCAATCTCAACTTCCTCAACTAACATACCAGGTTTGACAACTTTTCTTTCTTAGCCTCTTCTTCTTTACCGAAAGATTTGCTCTTAGATAACTTTACAACCTGAGTTCTGACAACCTTCATTTCTTTCACAACTTATTCTGACTCAGTTTACTCATCTTCTGAAGTGGCTTCATATATTCTTGTGCTTTTATTCTTCTTCTGTTTACTGGAAGCCTTGTCTTGAGTTGGCTTAGCTTCAGGAGTGGACAAGGATGGGGAACTCCTGGTAGATCTAGTGCAAGTAGAAGATACTCCCAGACTAGTAGACTTGATTTTTGCTGACTCCTTTGCTGCTTCAGCCTCATATCTTTTCCTTCTTGCTTCTCTCAAAGCTTCTACAAGTAAGCCATTCTTTCTACAAAGACTTCTACTTCTTTCCTTACTCTTTTGACTATCTTAGGCTTCTGTAATTGATCATGGACTTGCATGCTCTTTTCTACATAGGTTCCAAACCTTTCTTTTGTCAGATCCATAGGCATGCTGAACAAGTGTTCTGCATACATCTTCAAAATGTTTTCCTCTACTTCATATCCCATGGGCATGATCCATATTGTTCTAGGATCAATAACTTCCATATGGTATTGATCAATGTCTACCATGAAACATATTGTGTCTTTGTACTTTTCCACAATTGAGGTAGGAATTCTTTCTCTGGAATGCATCATATTTTGAATTTTTTTGAAGTATCCCTAGAGAGCAACATTTCTGGTCTGATGATCACCACTTCCAAAAAATATATCTCTTATTTGCACAACTACAGGCTAATCATTTTTCCAATGAACTCTTCCAACACCTGAAACCTCATTCATGAAGTAGAAGAACACACACAATAGCATATTACCATACTTAAAAGTGTTCTTCTTGTCCTTCTTGATCTTCCCCAGATTCTCCATTAACTGAATTCTAAGTAACTCACACAAGTCATAGTCTACATTCTATTTTACCATCTCATAAGCTGCATAGATGGCCATACTAGATACTGAATTATCCCAGCTAGAGTGGTAGATCTTGTAGCTAATCACCATTGATGAAAATTTTACATCCACTTCAACAATATCTTCTATTGTCATTGCCCTTCTATCCCATTGTTCACCTATTGCATTAGTAACCTTCTCATTCTTCACAGATTTCAAAACTGGAAGTCTACTGGTGGAAATCAGACCCATGACCCTGCTTATAGCCTCTTTTGTAATCTTAAAAGGCACATTCAACCACATGAACTCGACATGAACATGACTTAAAATATATCGCACACATTCATTTTCCTCAAATATGGGAAATTTTACAAATTGTGTGAACTTCTTCTTGACTAGGGTTTTGAATTCCGGCTTTATAGTAAAATCCTCTCCAATTATATGATGGAAATATAGATTCATCATTTGAGAGCTTCCTAATTCTTCAATATTGGCATGTATACAAGCCCTAATATCCTCAATATGCAATACTCTGTATGGTACAGATGAAAACACACCTAGGGGCTTGGTCTCAACAGACTTATAAGGATGCCATTTGAACTTTGGATGTGGTCTATCCTTGAATTCGACTACCAGAGGAGTGGACATGATTGAAAATTCACAAATTCATAAGCTTTTCGATAAATACCTTTCGATCGGATTGAAGTTTGATCACTGAATCTTCTACACATTTGAATCACTCCATAATTCAGCAAAGCTCACTCTAGGGTTCTCCAGACTACTTTCCTCCAAAATGCAAAGTGACAAATGAAGGATGGAAATGATCTGTTATCATTTACATACCTAACCCTTTTGTTGCAATAAATGCTTTTACCCTAATTCATCTGGTTACCCTATTCCATGTGTTGAGATAGATGATTCTTCTGTGGATCTCCAAAACTCTACAATACTGCCTCCACTTGGTTGAACAACATCTGAAATGCATCAATGCAATTACTAAACTTGTCCTCATTCTAGTATCAGTTACTGGAAGGGGGTTTAGAAGATCTTCTTGACAGCTCCCCTTAGGCCAAAGGCCTAAAACTAATTCTTGGAGGAATTACCAGAAGGATATTCTGGTGTTGGAGTATTTACTTCAATAGAGGGGTTCTTCTTCACCCATTTCTTCTGCATTTTCCTTTTGATCACATCATTAGTGACTTTAGCTTTTCCCTTAACATCCTGTCGCATGTTCTGTTTTACCGGACCTCTTCTGTTCCAACAGAATCTAGTAGTGTGGCCAAATTTGTTGCAGTTGTAACACACAACACTTCTTTGTCCAGGCCAATTGTTCCACTAATTTTGTCTTGATCTGCATTGGTTAGTAATATGCCCAAATATATTGCATGCATAACATCTGACATCTCTATGAAAGTTATTCGTCACAATTCTGCATTCACTTGACCTATGTCCATACTTATAGCAATTAAAGCACTGACTTGAGAATGATGGTCCACTTGTGTTCATCCTGCTCCTACACTGAGAAGCCATATGACCAAATTTGTTGCAAGAAAAATAGTAGCCATTGAATCTTTGAGCATTTGGTTGTCTTACCGAATTCCTTTTAGTTCCATTCATTTGATTTCCTTGCCTGAATCTCCCTTGTCCGTATTTCTTTTTTCCAGATTCAGAACTTTCTCCTTCTTCATATCCAAGACCTCGCCTGTCCCCATCAGTCCTCTATCCTTTAATGAGTTCATCAAGTTTGGATGAGCTTACTTTGAATTTCTCCTTGTATTCATTTTCTGCAATAAGCTCATTTGTGAGATCATCAAGCTATTTTTCAAGTATTTCCTCATTGTTTTTAGATTGCTCCAGTTCATTGTCCAATCGGTTGCATTGTTTAGATTTTTCTTTCAAGGATTGTGCAAGATTTTCTTCATTCTTCTTTCTACCTTCAATCTCCTTGACCATTTTCATCATGATGGATTCCATCTCATGCTTTAGAACAACATTTTCTCTAGAAAACTTTTCAAATTATTCTGTTTTCTCCTTCAAGGCATGACTGAGTTATTCATCTTCCATGCTTCTATTCTTCTGCTTAAGCTAATCAAATAATTCCTTTCTTTTCTCCCTTGATTCATTGGTTTTGTCTTTTAATGACTGAATAAATTTCTCCACACTCTCAAGATTTTCTTGCAATTCTCAGTTCTCTGACTTTGACTGGTCAAGATCATCCAGGGCCACCATAAGTTGTTGTTGAAGATTGCTTGTATCCATTGAAAAAAATGTTCCAAGATCTCCCCAAGCTATTAGAATTCTTTCAAGGAACTATCTCTGATACCAATTGTTGGAAACAAGCAACACTAAGAGGGGGGGTGAATTAGTGTTGTGCAAAAATTAAATTTATTATTATGATCTTTAACTCACTTAAGCATTCAACAAATTATTTATGCATGAACAGAAGGAAAACAATCACAACACCATAACACTAGGATTTTTACGTGGAAACCCTGTTAGGGGAAAAACCATGGTGGATAGCCAATCCACAATACAATTTGAGTATACCCAAAAGAAAGATTACAAAATGGGAATGCACTTGCATTCAGGCACACTACCTAGAGCTCACTTCTCAAAATAGAAAGGCTCACTTCCTTACAATGATTTGGACTAGATCCAATAGAATGAACTGAGATATTGACATCTACAAATGCTTGATTACAGTTCCAGTTAAGCCTTGTGGTTGATCTTTTGTTCTTCTGATTGATTCTACACTTCTGCTCTGCTCCACACAAACTCACACTACAAAATCTTTAATGCACAAGAAAAAATTGTTAATAATTGTTTAATTTCCCTTTTGATAATCACAACACATATCGACACACCTTTCTTACACACCAAAATGATGTAACTGATCACTTATATATATCCACAACAAAGGATTTAGTCACAACAAGTTAGTTTTAATGAAACTTAGAAATATTCACAATTGTCGTCTTAGATCATAAATAATATTTAATGTGCGTCCACAACGGTTGTCCACAACTTAGCTTAGACCCAAAACAAAATGATCAAAGACTAAAATATTTGAATAAACATACCTCGAATATCCGCAACATGATATATCAACTGAGTCAGCCACAGAACACCGATGAACAAAAAGATATCAACCAGATCACCAAAATTACATATAACTTGGTATGAGGCACTGAGATTTCTGGATAACACAAGAAATATATTAACAAACCTTCCATGAGATTCACAACACAAAATAATAACCAAAAATCTGCAAGTGAATCAATGATCACAGAACTGCTGGATGCTCTAATCTTCTTGACTGTCCTCAATCTGTCTATTGGTAGGAGTGAATGATGACATTTGGATCCATTTACCAACTAGGGTTACCATCAATGACAACACTTGGAAATATTTGTAGTGTCTCTTGCCAATACATTTTATCCCCTGTGTTAGCCTTTTTCCCTTCTCAAGATGCTCCAACACCCCTCTTTAGTAGCTACCCTTGTGTGTCATCTTTGCATTAGACCTTGCACTTTTCCCATTAATGTTGTTTTGTAGCATGTCATGTCTGAAAACTATCATGCTGCATGGACATCTACACACCTCACAAGCATCGTATGATGTTTCAATGCTCAAACAACTATCTCTGAGCATGCTTGCCACTTGTCCTCACCTTTTGTTGGTGGTAATGGCCTGGGACGTCTTGTAACAGCTGAAGAAGCTTCTTTTCTCTCATTAAAAGCTATCCTATCAGCTCATTTTTCTCTCTAACTTCCTCTAGCTCCACTCTTTTGCTTCTAGCTTCCTCTCCTTCTTGGTTTCTCTCTCAAGCATTCTACCATCTTGTTCTTGCTTGCACAACTAGATTGCT
Source organism: Sequoia sempervirens (assembly GCA_007258455.2). Classification (NCBI taxonomy): domain Eukaryota; kingdom Viridiplantae; phylum Streptophyta; class Pinopsida; order Cupressales; family Cupressaceae; genus Sequoia; species Sequoia sempervirens. The sequence goes on along the minus strand of VDFB02271358.1, from coordinate 527,917,975 downwards.
TGCTACAACAAAATTATTCAAATCTTTCACAACTCCTTTTGCAACACTCTTGGCTCTTGCAGCTCCATCTCCCCTATCTCATGCTTTTGAGCATCTTGGGGTTCCATATCTCCCTTCTATTGCATTTTTACTTTGTGATATGGGTTCTCCTCCTTGAGTGGGGATTGCTTTTATCACCTCTTTTGTGATATAGATTATCCTCCTCAAGTAGGGATTGCTTTTATCACTCCTACTTGGTGGTGTGGTTTCTACTCATGAGCTAGTTTTTCTTTCACCACACATTTTTCCATTTCGGTTACTCTTTCTCTCTTTCTATCTAGCTATCTGTGGAGGTGGGAACACCAAAATGGGGGTTTGACTGAGGCAAACCCCTATACAGCCCCAACACTCTCTCTAGATCTTACATATGTAGGTATTGAGGATATCTACTAGTTGGAGGCTTCATTACTTGGATTGTTGTGAGCATCTTCTTTCCTTTCTGTTCTTTGTCTCTCTCATTTATACTTCTTTATTTTAGTTTTGTTATATTCTGCTACTTTATCACATTATGTTAGTCCTTAGCAATTAGAATAGAAGTAGCCGTGATTTTTCATTTTCTATGAAATTATCACTTTATGTTCCGTACGAGAGACTAGTGTGCTTATGAGATGCCAACGCACCGTGCTATCGACCATATTCTGTGCTATCGTCCTTTGGCTGAGAGCTTGTTAGTTTGCCTAGAAAATCTCTGACCTAATCTTTCAGATTCTAAAACTCTCTCCACTGTTCCTTGAGGTAGTTTAGGGAAATTCACCCCATGAGGCTCTCTGAATGAAGAGAACTTGTGAGTAGCGAATCCCCCTTCTCTACATTTTGGTGAACCCGATATGAAGAGGGTACCTTTTCAAAAAAACTAGGAATTTATTTACCCCTTGGAAGGGTCATAAATTTTGACTCGGTGCTCAAAATTCAGAACCGTTTGTACCGTTGGAAAGGTCTCCTAGAGAACTAGTTCAATCCCTAAAATACTATTTCCTTTGGTAATCAAATTTTAGAGACTGAGGAAAGTTTCGACCTCAAATTTTGCTCTGAAGACCTCTGAAAAGATAAATTACTAGAACATAGAAAATACCAAAAAAATTGTAATGAATTTAATATCTTCTTTTATTAGTTCAGTATCTAATTTTGTTCAACATGTTAATGATATTCCATTTCATGCATGTGATGGTGACTTGGCCTTGCCTATGTTGCTTGATATCTTTTATCCTTCTCACAAAAGTCCTCTAGCTTTGGAGGATATTTTGTTGTAAGAAAATGAAATCATTGATGCCTTTCTTAATGTTACTCTACCTTCTCTTTATTCCAATGAACTCTCTTCTAGAGATGATGCATTCATGAATGATGAATCTCTTATACCTTCCAATGCACTCTCTTCTAGAGATGTTGCATTTTTGAATGATGAATTTCTTATCTATTCCAATGCACTCTCTTCTAGAGATGATGCATAAGTGAATGATGAACCTCCTTCCACATCTAATCCTCCTTGGATCAATGTTTAGAATGTTTCTTCAAATAATTATTCCACATTTGATCCTGTTTGGATTGATGTTGAGAAGATTTATTCAAATAATTATTCTACCAGTTGTAATGAATCTGTAAATGTAATCTATGTCTCTGCTGTCCCTCAAAGGCCTAGGAAACTGGTCATTTACATGACTACAAATAGTCCTTCTCCTAAAAGGATTTGTTCTATTGATGGTGTTTCATTTGATGATGAATCTCATAATCTTTCTATGGCTCCCTCTTATAGAGTGGTAGTCCATTCTTATGATAATATTATGAATAAACAACCAAGTCTTCTTCAAGATCCTAAACCTACAACTAAAGCACCTATTGATTACGATCTTGTCAAGAAACTTCATTTTACTCTGGATAAGACCTCACTATGGGAATTGGTTCAGTCTACTTTGGTTTATCAATGTATGCTTCAGGAAGCCTTGCAAAATATCTTCTTTCCTTCTTCTGCTAGGCCAACAGATGTTGATGCATTGATAACTTATATTCGTGCATATTTTCCAAATATTACATTCTATCTATAGGAACTCCCACCTCTGGAAGTAAAGAAGCAAGCAAACCCTTTAATGATCATAGTTAATGTTAATATGTGGCGACTGATCATGCTATACTGTATCATGGTATACTATACATACATGATCATTAATATTGACTCATCTTCTCTTAATACTTCTTCTATTGTCATTCATGGGTTCGATAATGTTAGTCGATAAGCCCTGGGCACGATATTCTTTCCTTTGAGGTTGGGACCCATTACTATACCTACCCTTGTATATGTTATGTTAGAAAAGTTACCATATAACCTTCTTCTTGGTAGAGCGTGGATTCATGCTATGGGTGTAGTCCCATCTACCTTGCATAAATCTATTGAGTTCATCTATAACAATAGAGTAGTCACAGTCAAGGCTGACCCTGATGCTATGCACTTATGTGAGATGGTAGTTACTAGTCAAGCTTCAGTTGTGCCTACTCTTATTCCTTCAGTGTCTTCCACTATGTCGATGTTTACTCTAGCGGTACCTACTACAAATGATACTCTTGAGATAAATGTCCCTGAAGAAGATACTTCTAAAGTGAGAAATCCTAAGTATACCTCTTCTCAAAAGAATGCATGTCTTGGTGATGATTGGGGTTCCTTAGAATTTATGAAATCCTTCACTTGAAAACATAAAGTCGACCTGATCCACTTAGATATTTTGACATCATCCAAACCCACTATCAAATATGGTTATTCTTTTGCATCACAAGATAGTGTGAGCAATAGGTGTAATGTCCTTGATGCCAATCCTCCTCCTAAGGAAGATGATCACACTTATATTGAAGAGGTTAATGTTGGTAATCCTATAAGGAAGGATGATGGTGATCTCATAGAGGGGTATAATCCTTGTTGTTGGAATAATTCTCTCTATGGAGATCCTCCTCCTTTGTTTTCTATCTTTACATCTTCTTGTGAGCAGTTGAGTCTTTCTTCATAAGAGAAAGGGTTGCTTCCTAATCCTCATTCTTTGTATGAGTAAGAGCATATTTTGTTGAGGCTTTTAAAAGCCCACTTAATTACTCTTCCTTCTCCTACATGCAAGAAACCTCATAAACATGAAAAAGAAAAACATTCTTTCTGTGCATAGCATCGAGTGCCTAGCCATTCCACTAGTGAATTTAAGGCCTTGAAGGATAAAATAAAAAAACTTCATGATTTAGGTTCCATCACTCATTTATTTGTTTGATGCACCTGCCTCTTCTTCAAATGACAAGTGATAACAAGGTTTACCTCTATCCTGTATGTTCTAAGAATCTTGCACAATTCTCCTCTCCTATGTGATGGGGGTAGTGATAACTTATTCTGGAGATGCATGTCCCTCTCAAAGGACCCCCTCTCTTCTCTATGTCTTTCAAACAAAGCATCCCTTGAGTGGAACCCTTTTTTTTCTTTTGAAGGGTTCCCGAGGGACCTCTTTGAAATATTTTCTCCTTCAAAGTAATTCATTCACATCTAGCTTGGGGGTAGCCTAACTAGACCTCACTTTTCAAATAGTGCATCCCTTGAGTGGACCCCTCTTCTTTTGAAGGGTTCTCGAGGAACCCCTTTGAAAGCTTTCCAATCCATTGACGGTCTATGTGACTATCTACTTACTTTCATTCGTGGCTGCTTTCTAACATGTTCTATCTGTAGGTAAACATGTCACTTTGCAGGTGCACCTGTCAAGCCACTTTTCAACTTTGCGAAGTCGCCTTCCTTTGGTTTCCTCCATGCGAGAGATCTTGGGGGATACCTCCCTACAAGTTTGTGGGTCTGTGGGGCACTTCTTCCAAGCTTCCTCCCTGTGAGAGATCTTGGGGGTCACTCCCCTATAGGTTTGTAGGTTTGTAGGGTGCTTTCTATGGGTTTTCTCCATGTGAGAGATATTGGGGGATACCTCCCTGTAGTTCTACAAGTTTGTAGGGAACTTCTCTAGGTTTCCTTCATGTGATAGATCTTGAAGGACACCTTCCCTATAGGTCTATAGGTTTGTAGGGCACTTTCTCGACTTCCTCCATGTGAGAGATCTTGGGGGACACTTCCTTATAGGTCTGCAAGTCTGTATGGCACTTTTCTGGGTATCCTTCATGTGAGAGATCTTGGAGGAGGCCTTCCTTATAGGTCTATGGGTTTTTAAGACACTTTTCTCGATATCCTTCATGTGAGAGATCTTGGAGGACACCTTCCTTGTAGGTCTGCGGGCTTGTGAGGCATTTACATTCTTAAATTCTCTTTCTTCTCAATTGTATATACCGGATCAAAGATCTGCATCTTCTTCATCCTAAGTATATGACCTTCCTCTCTCCATTTTAATTCTTCTGTGTGTTATTTCTTAATTTGGGGATGATGCATAGTACTGAGACAACCTTTTACATTGAGGTCTCTTTACTTTGCTGACTCGAATCCTTTAGCTTTTTATATTCTTACATTGCTATTTGGTGTAGATCTTTCTTGTCTAATGCATTTGTTTTGTAGGTCTTTAGCCTGGGGGCATGCTTCTGTGGTTTGAAGAGTTATCTGCTTCCTCTACAGTATCCTTTTGGCATATGATATTATTTATGTTTAGTAGATTTCCTTTAGCGTGCATATTAGCATAGATTCATATGCCTACTAAAGTGGGGGAAAAATGTATAGTCATAAAATTGCACCCTTTGTAATTTCACATACATTCTCGCTTCTGCTTTAGTGTCCATTCCCCAGCCTTTGTGTAGGCTCATTTTAGCCCCCGTATTAGCCTTTTTCCCTTCTCAGGATGCTCCAGCACCCCTCTTCAGTAGCTACCCCTACGTGTCAGCTTTACATCAGATGTCTATGCACTGTGCTAGCATCCTTCGACATTTCAATTCTCAAACAACTATCTCTGAGCGTTCTTGCCACTTTTCCTCACCTTTTGTTGGTGGTAATGGCCTGAGACACCTTGTAATAGATGAATAAGTTTCTTTTCCCTCATTAAAAGCTATCCTTTCAGTTCATTTTTCTCTCTAACTTCCTCTAGCTCCATTCTTCCAACTTCTTCTAGCCCCACTCTTCTGCTTCTAGCTTCCTCTCCTTCTTGACTTCTCTCTCAAGCATTCTACAATCTTGCTCTTGCTTGCACAACTCCATTGCTTGCTACAACAACATTCTTCAAAGCTTTCACAACTCCTTTTGCAATACTCTTGGCTCTTGTAGCTCCATCTCCCCTATCTCATGCTTGTGAGCATCTTGGGGTTCCATATCTCCCTTCTATTGCATTTTTACTTTGTGATATGGGTTCTACTCGTTGAGTGGGGATTTCTTTTATCACCTCTTTTGTGATACAGATTCTCCTCCTCAAGTAGGGATTTCTTTTATCACTCCTACTTGGTGGTGTGGGTTCTACTCATGAGCTAGTTTTTCTTTCATCACACACTTTTTCCATTCCAGTTACACTCTTTCTCTCTTTCTATCTAGCTGTTCGTGGAGGTGGGAACACCAAAATGGGGGTTTAACTAAGGAAAACCCCTATACAGCCCCAACACTCTCTCTAGATATTACAAACACAGGTATTGAGGATATCTACTAGTTGGAGGCTTCATTACTTGGATTGTTGTGAGCATATTCTTTCCTTTCTCCTCCTTGTCTCTCTAATTTATACTTCTTTATTTCAGTTTTGTTATATTTTGCTACTTCATCGCATTCACTTAGTCTTTAGCAATTAGATTAGAAGTAGCCACTTTGTCATTTTCTATGAAATTCTTGCTTTTTGGTCCATACGAGATGCTAGCGCACTTCTGGGATACTAGAGCACCGTGTTGTTGTCCATATTCTGCGCTGTCATCCTTTGGCCAAGAGCTTGTTAGTTTGCCCAAAAAAACTCTGTGACCTGCTCTTTCAGATTCTAAAACTCTTGTCGCTATTCCTTGAGATAGTTTAGGGAAGTTTTTCCCGTGAAGCTCTTTGAATGAAGATAACATGTGAGTAGTGAATCCCCCTTCTCTACAATCATAACTTGATATTGTGAAGTATCGTATCCCCTTTAGTACTACTTGGCATATTCCAAAGGTCTTTTTGTCTTGCCTATATCGTGTTAATCTATTACGTCACGCGGGGGGGAATTCATTATGGATCAGATCAAGTTCTTGTATATCTTAAGGTTATTGGAAATCGTAAATCAAAAATCCTAAAACATTCATAAAATCTCATCAAAATCCAAAAATATCAAAATCTTGTACAACAAAAATCCAAAAACATCCAAATCTTGTACAACTAAAATCCAAAAAACATTCATAAAATCTCATCAAAATCCCAAAAAATCAAAATATTGTATAGCTAAAATCCAAAAACATCTAAATCTTGTACAACTAAAATCCAAAAACATTCATAAAATTGTAAAGTCAAAATCCAAAACATCCAAATCACATCAAAATCCCTAAAAAGGTTGAACATAAAAAATCCAAAAATAGTACCATGTTGAACTATGAGTCTCTAAGCTTGAACGTAGGCAAGGCCATCATTGATATGCCCTCAAGACACCCTAGGTTAGTCCTTTCGGAGTCTGTCATAATAAACTAACAATTCATCAACTGTTAAAATATGATTGTTAATAAGTCAAGTCAGTCGAACTATGTGGTATTTGTGTGTATAATGTAGGCAAGGCTAATCTTTGATTAGTCCCCGAGGTTCCTAGGATAGGTCTTTTAGGTTAGGTTCTTGGTGGAAACTCAAAAAACCACTAAACATTCAAAATCTCAGAAAATCCTTAAAAATCTGGAAAACTTAGGAAAACCCCTAAACATAAAATGTTTGGAGAAAACCCTAAACAACTTCAAATAATCAAAACCAAAACATCCACATAAACTTTCAAAAAGACCAAAAATAACCTCAAAACATTTTCAAAATACCAAAATAATTGAAATAATCTAAAAATTCAAAACCACCCATCTCATCTCGCTTTCACCCGCAATAAACTTTCACCTATAATAAATCAATCATCACCTTCAACCTTTGGAAAAATAAATAGAAAGCAAGTGTTGCAAGTTGTAAAGTGAAAACCTAAGTGTCAAAGTCTAAAGTCTAAATCATAGGTAAATGAGTCAGTGAAGTTTGTATCAATGGCTTATCAAAACACCTCATCCTAATCAAACCATCTAATCAACATGTCCTGGGATGAATCCTTCTTGTGATGGACATCAACATCAAAAATCAACTTAGCTAAACTAAACCGGAAAGAGATATTGATAACACTAAATATTTTTCTTTGTTCTTTTCTTCTGATTTATCTTATTAACCCATTTCGAGGACCTCTTGATGATGTCTAAAGAATTTAGAGAGAAAGAAATGTGGCATTAATCATTATCTTTCATTTGCTATACTTATGGGTATTATTGTAAAATAATCTTGGTGCATACTTGCTTAGTTGTGTTTAGGGAGGTTGTTTGGGGAGATTGTTGACTATCATGTATGCTTTGTTCTGATATATTCTAAGCTTCTAACTTACATTCCAATGAGGTTTCTGTATGTCAAGGTTGTAAGGAAAATTAGATGCAGAAAACAATTCTCCTAACGTCAAAACCTCAGGAAAGAATGTAGATACACTTTAAAATTTACAATTACAGTCCAATTAAGAAGCACTATTAAATAGACAACAGAAACAAAGTATTTGACAATCACACATCAACACCAGATATATGTGGGAAAACCCTTACGAGAGAAAAACCCACCACACCAAGAGAAATCACTTTGTATTATAGTAATGAAATTACATACAAATTCCAGACTTATCTTTCTGGTGTCATTTCACAGCAACATTCACCATTAACAAAATTGCATAGGAAACTTTTCTTATTACAGTCTTTATAGAATCAAATCCACACTGATACAGTTCAAACTCTTCACACTTCACTATTGATTGAACCAACCAATTACTAACTGTAATCACAGAGTATATCTTTGTTGTTCCATGTCCGTCGAGCTTCCACATAGAACCGTCGCAATGAACAGACTCCCAACGGTTCCAGTTTCAGCTCCTCTGATTCATCCACAAGACTCCACATAGGACAGTCAACTGGTCAACATAATTCATATTGTATTGGCATCTCGGTGAGACACTAACAGTGTCTCACCGATGCCACATATACTTCATACCGATGTCACCAAGAGTCATCGTAGTCACCAGGATGTTTTATCGAGCTTCAAGAGATACACTGAGTCATCACGTATTCACCCTAACCTATCCACTTCGCCAAGAGATCATAGCGAGACATCAAAGGTCACAACGAAGTCATAACGAGCTCCAAAGAATAGTTGGCAAGACAAGAGCTTATCGCTGAGATGTTTCCCCGTGATCATTAAGTTACCCTGAAGATTCTTCAACATCGACGAGACTCATCAGAGTCGCTAGGACTTCTTACCGAAAACACAGTGTTCCACCGATGACCACCATTCGACAAGAGTTACACTGAAGACTAACACTTGAGTCTTCGTCATTGAGACATATTCACATCGGTAGGACATCTTACCGATGACACTTTTTTCGGCCAAGTCTCCCCGATGAAACAAACCAAACACTGTTGGCATAACATTATCTTTCACGGTGACTTCTCACCGATCCAACATGAGTTACCCTGAGGACCACAGAGTAAATACTGTCAGCAAGACATTAACACTTTGTTGAGACATCTTAGCGAGAACCTTTAGCTTCACCGAAGACCACAGTCACCAAGAGTCTTTCCGATACACGATTGAATGGCCTGTCGGCCAGAGGTCTCTCGAGCGCTATGAGGTCATAGCGATAGTCTTCACAGTAACCGTTCGGCAAGACTCCTGCAAAGTCACAATGACTTGTGCAAACCATCATGATACACACTGCTTGTCGGCCAGACATTGTAGCTGTCACACCAACTTGGCTCTAATGGAGGTTTCAGCCTATATAGTTTGAGGCACATATTTCCAACAAAGGTGTGAACAAGAACTATCCTATCTATTTATGGAGTCAAAGTCCATTATACTAGATACAATGCCATCCTAGTTATCAATACCTTGATGCATCATGTCTATGTGTTATATCAAAATAAGGAATGACAAAAAATCCCAATCCCAAGATATGAGCAAATCATCATCATCTCTTTCATCACCATATCTAATAAAGTCTTGATGCATCATGGACTTGTTAGACTTCTAAATCAATCTCAAAATCAATGGTTAATCCATCCATCTCATTCTTCTTATTCTTCTATCTTTACTAATATTTCTATCTAGGTATCAAATATGTGTGATATATAAAAATATACATGAGGCTACCCATGGTCGATGACTGTCTATACATCATCAAATCTATCTACATTAGGAATCTGAGCTTTCTATTCCTCTTTGACCCCTGAATCAATATTTTACCTTTGTCGAGAAATCAACCCAAAATTCAAAATTTCCACTCGATTTCTCGAGGGGGCAGGGAACCATCTTATTCTTTTTGCTGGGGAAATAGTGGGGCATCTAAAACTCAATTTTTTTTATTTTTTGATCTAAGCAACAATTTTTAATCCAAAAAGTGTCAGTCTTTGAACCAATGTAATAGGTACCTTGCTTCAAAGAGCAAAAAAAATGTAGACACTTAAAAATGTCATGAATGATATTATGCACTTGAATCGGGTATACTTACATCATTTCATCCTTAAATCCATCCTCTTTTCGCTTAATAAATTAGCCTAGTAGCTATTTAATTAATTACATCATTTTCATCTATCAATCTAATTAATCTAATTAGATGAATTCATCCCCTTTCATGCTAACATTTTGTCTTATTAAATTAAATAAATCAAATTATTTAATTTAGTCCCCAAAGTCCTCTTATTTAATTAAATAACCCCAATTTATTTAATTAAATGTCATCACCTTTTCCCCTTTTCATTAAATCACTTTATTTAATGAATAGCATGTAATTCTTCTAAAAATTACATAATTAACATTATTTTAATTATGAATTACTAATAAATATAATTCCCCCCCACTTGCAAAAGAATATTCCAAGGGAATATTCCTCCTTTGCACATTCCTCCAAAAGGAATATTCTTATAGAATATTCCTTCCCAAAATTAGGTTTTAATTGACTAAATATCTACTTTTCCTCACCCATGAGAATATTCTCTTTCAGGTCACTCATTTGAAAAAGGAAATATTCCTTTTTTGCAACAAACTTTCAACAAGACTTCATGTGCAAGTTTTGAAAATGTGTTTGTTTGGATGAATGTAAACCCTTGATTAAGTATCAACTTGCATTCTTAACCCTTGATTGGAATCCATGATCCATGCCTCCATCTTCCTTCCATATTGACCATTGATTAGCTTTTTCAATCTTAGCCCTTCATTTCTCATTTGTCCTCCTATAAATAGGTCACTATTTGGAGACAAATGAATCCATCTTTTAACATCAAACTTATGTTATTAAAATCACTCTTACTTTCAATCAAATTTAGCATAATTTTAGTTTATTTTAATTCCACCATATTAGCTTAGCTTCCATTAATGGCTTCTATTATAACATAAATGCATCCATTTAGTATTGTGTAATTAGGGTTTGAATCTTTTTTAGTTTAAACTTCATTTAGAGTAAATTTGCATATACCCATATCAATCATCTTAGCATACATCATGTTAAAATAGCTTGCATCATGTTCATTTAGCTTTGAATCATGTTTCACCATACATCTTTCATTGGTTTTGTCGATTCTCTTCAATAGAATTGATCGAAACAAGCTCATTATCCAAGGGATTGGGAAATGGTCACCATTCTACATCAATGCGAAACCACTGCCCCAATAGGATAAGTTTCAATGTCTTAGATTAGAGGTTTTTCAAGCTTTCATGATTTAGAATGTTAGTTTTAATGGCTTCTTTTTCTTTTTTTACAGTGAATGATCTTATTGGGATTGATGCTTAGTGGGTTAAGTATGCCACAAATTCATGTGGATCGGGTGTAGTTAACCTATACTATGTCATTGGTCACACAGGGTTTATGTGGAAGTAAAAAAATTGTAGTGGTCAATATTTTGGTGGGAAGGTAGACATCAACTCTAGTTTGTGTTGTTGCAAAAAGATTCAAAGTTTGTGGCCTAGGAGGGAAAGCGGTTAACAGGTCTAGTTTGTGTCATAGCAGCAAGTTACATGGTCTAAGTGTAGTCACTGCTCGACATTGGTTTACAAAATGAAGTATCACCCAAGTAATTACAGAGCCCCGGTTGTTGTTCACCCATGGGAGCTACCCTTTTTAGGGTGCATAGAGTAGGAACACCTATAACATGCATTCAAGATAAATTTTCCTACTATTCTCAGTTGTGTCAAGTCAATTATAGGGGAGGAAATATTGCAAATTGAGTCTCAGCAACTCATCTTTCTAGCAAATCTCCTTTCGATTTTCATTTCCAGTGTGTTGGATTTAGTGCAAATTTTCAATTTAGTTCAGTCCATAGCAAATAAGGTGGTGAATGAGGTTTATCTAGAAAATAATGCTTTGCTTAAAAGAATCCAAGCATATGATTTCTGTCAAGGTGAGGGATTTGTTGGTGGCCTTTTTCCAAGGCACTACCTTTTGCATAAACAAAGGTATGTTGATGCTTATGAGAGCATGAAGCTATATTTACTCAAATATTCTTTGAGTTACTTGTATACAACACTCAATAGGAACCATTTTGAGTTCAACAGGGAAGAAGTTAATAAATTTAAGAAAAATTTCCATGCCATCTCAATTATCATGACACATGACTATCCACAAGGTCTCCAAATAAGTATTGCACTACCAATCCAAAGAGTAGTAAGGGATAATAGAAAAGTGCCAGACATAAACATAATGATGGATTCAAAAGCTCTAGTAGCAAACCAAGTTTAGGTAGTAGTGCAAGAGGAACAAGGTGAGAACTTAGTGGGTGATCCCACAATAGTGGTTTACAATTTTTGGTGAAACTGGACACTGAAATAATTTTTTTAACTAAATATTCACTTTCGGGAACCTATAGTGGCTAAACCGTGAGGAATTTGAAGATGATGCAAACTAGAGTTTGATGATATTTTGTCTATAGATTCTAAATATATTTTTTTCAATTTTTTTGGAATCATATTGCATTTCTTTTTCCATCTCCCTCGAAAACTAGGTTTTTTCCATGAAGGATAAAATTATAATTCTTTCAAATTTAGATTTTTAACTCTGATATCTAGTGCTTCCACGTGGTTATATTATTTTTTATTGGATATTTTTTCTATAATCAAGTTTCAAAGTCAAACCAATTACAATTCAAACATAGCACGATCGTATATAACTTTATTTGTATGTATCAAAATTCAATTTTATTTTTTTGTAAGATCAAGGACTTCAATATATGTTGCACTCATATTTTTCAATTTTTTTTTATTATATTCTATTTTTCCACATGTACATAACTGAGAGTTTGATTTTCGGTGAAAAACCTACATTCACAAGAAATAAAAAATAAATATAATAATTAAATTAAATTTATTTAAAATTATACTTTTCGGGAAGCTTATAATAAGGACTACATACTTACGAAAAATAAATTTTGATTTATTTGATCCCCCAAAAGGTAAATCAAAAGTTGTTTTTTATCAACATTTTGATAGGTGTAAAAGAGACTCTGTTATAGGTGCATGGTTTAAAACTAGCGGTGTTCTATCCAAGGGGGTTTGATCTAAGGTAGTTTGATCAAACCCTATTCAATTGGAATGCTTTAAATGAAACTTTTAAAGACTTAAATCATTATATTTTCTAAAAATATGTGATTTTAGCAAAAAACAAAATCTCCCAAAAATTGTAAACCAACTTTGTGGGATCACCCTAGTTCAATGCTCTTGTAGGGGAAGTTAGTATCTTCATGGTTGCAATGTTTTTGTTTTTGCTGACAGTATTATAGAATATGGATACATAATCTAGGGTGGCAGTGTTTAATGTATAGGGGTATGAAACTATAGGTAGCAGTGAATATTGTATAGGGGTACAAATTTTGGGTTTGGATGTAATTTTGTTGGCAACTAGGTAGAAGAAAATGTTTCCTTGAATATTATCTAGTTTGCAAAATTAGTTACTACACTCTTTGCCTTCTATAGAAATTTTTTAACTATCTATTATGATTATTAATATAATATATAGGTGCCTAGCCTTTTGCTTAAAAAAAAAAACTAAAATTAGTATAATTATTAATTAAATTATAATTCTAATCCTATTATTATTAATGATTATAATCCTAAAAGCATTATAATTAAGATTAGGATTAAACAATTAAGAATAAGGTAAAAATTATGGTTGGAACTACTCATAAATTAAAATAAATATTACTAATAAAAACACTTAAATATGATTAATAGATATAATGCTCCAAATGTTATGATCTAATAACTTTATTCCAAATTTTATCCCCGATAATAATTCATAGATTTTTTTGTAATGTCACTCTACAATTCTTTACTAAATAGTCATTGATTTGTTAATATTTAATAATTATTGATTTGAATGAAGAGATTTAGTTGCACTTGTGTCTACTACGAATCAAACCTGATAATTATATATATATATATATATATATATATATAATTAAAAATAAATAACTTGTGATAAATAATTATTTTAATATATAACAATTTTATATTAATAATAAGAGAAGGAACATTGCCAACATGTAATATCTAACTTTTAATTATTTTTAGTGTATATTATATTTATTTTATTTATAAAATTTATTTAATATATTATAATTAGTAATATAACATTTATTAAATATATTATTTATTTAAAAGGTTAGTGATTAAAATTAGGTTTATAGTTGTGGATAGTGTTATGACCATAGTTATGGTTAGATATAGGTCTAGGAATAGGATAATGGTTTAGAATTTATTGTTAGGGTTAGGGTTAGGGATAGAATTAGAGTTATATTGTGAGTTAGGGTTAGTGTTAGGTCATGCAAATAACTAATTAACAATACTAAAACACTATAATTAACATAACTTACATTTATTTTTATTCAAATTAATAAAAATTACATTTTTATTCCAAATCTAGAAAATAATAATTACAATACTATAAAGGCAAGTACTAGTGACTACTTAGAACTTGTTTAATTAATAATACATGTTTGTTTTCTTAGCTAACCCTCTCCATAAAACCATAATTTAAGAAATTTGAAATTTGGTAAGAAAAAAATTAAACATAATTACTATAATATTTTGGATGTATATTTGAACTTATTAGTACTTGCCATTGACATAGTACTATTGTAATGAATTTGGCTTTTTTTAGTTAACTAGTTATTAATAATTTAGTTTTCCACCAATCAAAAATAATATTTAAACAAAAATAAAAATAAAATTCTTTGGTTAATTTTTTTTTGTGTATTATTGGTGGATAAAGCAAATTAAACATTTTTTTAAGGAATGATTTTTAGTTTTTCTTTATAAAATCATTTCATTAAATCTTTTAAAATAAATAAATGTGATTTATTTTGACATTTTTTAAGAAAGTTAACCTATATTATGTAGGTAATATATTAATTTATATTATATAATAGTTTATATTAATTATATTATATGTAATATTAATTTATATTATATATTTATATACAATATAATATAGGTTATTTTATTTTGTAGGTTCTCCTTTCATATATATTTATATATATTAATAAACTATCTTAATTATAATATTAATATTATTATATTATTACTATTAATATAATTAATATAATAGTAAATCACTATATTAATAATTATAACAATATTTTAAAATATATTAATATTACAATATTATCTATTTACTTAGTTTATATAATATAATTTATAAATAATTAATATTAAATTAGAATATAATATATTTATTATATTAGTAGTATATTTAACTTCAACTATAATATGAAGATTTCACTATCAAATTCAAAATCAACTAGAATCAATCTAAGAATTATTTTTAATAATAAATCATTTGATTATTTAATGTTTAGCAAATATGTATTCTAAAGAACAAACTCAACTTCAACTTTATTAGTCATAGTTATGTCTAGTACAAATAATTCATAAACTACTTCCTTTTCTCAATGAATGGGTTCATTATATAAATATTCAAATGTATTCAACTTTAATTTTTTTGAAAAAAATAACACCAAACAATAAACATTTATTCCAATTTATTTTATTTTCAAATATTTAACATCAAACAAATCAAACAAGATATTTACATTACATAACCAAAACATATAAAAAAGTCCATGCTATTAATCAAACAAAACTCAAAATACAAAAGTCAAAATTAAAATACAACAATTAAAAAAATTTATTTCATTAGATCTTTCTAAAATAATTTCATTAGATCTTTCTAAAATCATTTCATTAGATTCTAAAATCATTTCATTAGATCTTTCTAAAATCATTTCATTAGATCTTTCTAAAATCATTTCATTAGATCTTTCTAAAGTAAATAAACGCTACTCATTTTGACATTTTTTTTAAGAATGGTTTTTTTTATGTATGTAATTGTTATTTTTTTATTAAAGAAAATCTTACAAAAATCAATTAGGATTCACACACACACAATATATATATATATATATATATATATATATATATATATATGTTTTTTATGTTTTTATTATTTTATGGTATAATTTGATTATATTATTATAGGTAATAATTTGTAGGTAAATAAGTTAACCTATATTATGTAGGTAATATATTAATTTATATAATATATAATATAGGTTATTTTATGTTGTAGGTTCTCCTTTCATATATATTTATATATATTAATAAACTATCTTAATTAACTACTATGTTAATTATAATATTAATATTATTATATTATTACTATTAATATGATCAATATCATGGGGTTGGGGCCCTAGCTCTGTTGGATAAATCTTTCTTGTTGCAGGAGGCTAGTCATGAGGTTTAAAAAAATATAATCAATATCATACTAAATCACTATATTAATAATTATAACAATATTTTAAAATATTATAATATTACCTATTTACTTAGTTTATATAATGTAATTTATAAATTATTAATATTAAATTAGAATATAATATATTTATTAAATTAATAGTATATTTAACTTCAACTATAATATGAAGATTTCGCTATCAAATTCAAAATCAATTAGAATCAATTAAGAATTATTTTTAATAATAAATTATTTGATTATTTAATGTTTAGCAAATATTTATTCTAAAAAACAAACTCAACTTCAACTTTATTAGTCATAGTTATGTCTAGTACAAATAATTCATAAAATACTTCATTTTCTTAATAATGGGTTCATTATATAAATATGCAAATGTATTCAACTTTAATTTTTTTGAAAAAAAAAACACCAAACAATAAACATTTATTCCAATTTATTTTATTTTCAAATATATTTACATTACATAACCAAAACATATAAAAAAACCAGTGCTATTAACCAAACAAATTACAAAAGTCAAAAGGCAAAACTAAAATACAACAATTAAAAAAAAAATTACATTTAATTTTATTCATATTAATTAAACTTACATTTATTTTTATTCCAACTCTACAAATCTTTAATTAGAATACTATGGAGGCAAGTACTCGCCACTACATGGCACTTGTTAGTACTTGCCATTGGCAGAGTACTATTGTAATGAGTTTGACTTTTTTTAGTTAACTAGTTATTAATAATTTAGTTTTCAACCAATCAAAAAAAATATTTTAAAAAAATTAAAATAAAATTCAATTTTGTAAAGTCAACTTGTAAAATATTTAAGTTTAAAAATTATAAAAATTATTTCTTGTGCATATGATTGGTTAAAAAGTTATGTGTGTTATTGACCCATTTGTAGGGAAAGCAAGGTAAACATTTTATCTAAAGAATGATTTTTTCATTTTTTTGCTTTATAAAGTGAATTAAATCTTTCTAAAATAAATAAAATCTTATTTTGACATTTTTTAAGAATGGTTTTTTTTTTATGTATGTGATTATTATTTTTTTATTAAAGAAAATTTCACAAAAATCAATTAAAAATTAATTAACTATTTTATAGAGATTTGGATTCACACTATTAAAATAATAAAATAAAATAAATAGACTAATTTATCTACGTTTTTAATATTTTATGGTATAATTTAATTATTATATGCTCTCCTTTTCATTAATAAATTTTTTTCATCATTTTTATATTAATTTATATATAGGTTCTCCAAAAAAAATTATAACCTATCATATATAGGTATATAAGATAACCTATATTATTTTAGGTTTTTATTATATATAATATACAACCTATTTTAATGTAGATAACATTAATCTATATATGTAACCTATATTAATGTAGAATTTATATTTTGTTTTAATAATAAAGCGGTAAAAACTTTATTGAAAAGCAGTACCAAGCATTACAACAAGGTCATGGGTGAGAGCCCGAAGAAACCAAACAAATGACCAAACAAAGCAAAGAAGCAATCAACCAATTCCCACACTGTCATTAGCAAGCACCTTATCCAATTCCAAACAGAGATCGAGGGGAATCTGACCCCTATCTTCAATCTTCCAACCATCCAAATGCTCAAAAGCCCATTTTGCCAGACAATCTGCCATCCTATTCCATTCCCTTGGAATATGAACAAAAGCCACCAACTCCATCAAAGAGCTAATCTGTAAGATTTGCTGCACCATCACTGCTAACTGCCAACTAACATTGGCCACCTTCTGTGTGTTAAGCAAGTTGACCAACACTTGAGAATCTGATTCACAGATCACTTGATGCCATCCCAACACATACACCCACTCCAAAGCATAAAGGATTGTGAAACCTTCCATAAGGTTAATGTTCTGCACACCTTTATGGATAGAAAAGAGAAAAACCACAGAACCAAAAGAGTCCCTGCCAACCCCACCAACTCAAGCCGGCCCCGAATTTCCTTTGGAGGAGCCATCCATTTTGACCTTCAAATTGCTGTTTGGAGGGAGTTGCCAATGTCCCACTCTGTAAACTCATTGACTCCCTAGCCTAACCCTTTTACAGTAGGCCAAGGTTGAGGAAAACCTAAGAATGCCCAGCCTAGCCACTATCTCTGCATCCCTTTTCTCCAGCAGTAACACCACATCCCCCTTAGCTTCAATCATCTCCTGAATCATCCCAAGGATTCTGAACCATACCTGCTGCAACCTTAAGCTCTCCCCTCTAAAAATCCTCCTATTTCTTTCTAGCCAAACCTGCCAGAGTAAGAAGATAGGCCCAACATTCCACGCATCTTGTAGAAAAGGCGCAATCGAGGGAGGTCTCCCCAAGCTCATCTAGAATTCCATGAAGGAGGAGGCATGAACACAAGGACTGTTCCACACTTCCCACCAAAAGTGTCAGAGCTGCAAAGTGAAAGAGCACCTAAAAAATAGATGAGAAGCATCCTCCTCACCCTTCCCACAGAGAGCACAACTGGACGGGCCCTGAAAAATCCATTTCTAAATATTGTCCCAAGTCAGACACCTATTCCAGGCCAAGGTCCACATGAAGCAGTTGCTCTTTGGCCAAGAAAACTTATTCCATGCCTTCTTCCACCAAGAAACCTCCCCCTCAACCAACTTTTGAGAGAGCAACCTCTAATATCTAGAAGCAACTATATAATGACCTTTCTAGTTGGGGGACCACGCAAGAACATCCTTATCCATCAGGGAACTACATTGCCTGACTGCAAGAATATTATTAAGCACTGCACACTCTTCTTCCATACCCTCCACTGGCCACTCATCAGGATTCCTCCACCTAGCACACACACGTTGCCCTTGGAAGGAAATCAACTTAAATTCACTCACCCTCGACCAACCAACATTACTAAATCTCTAGCTTAGGGTCACCAAGTTAGGAAATTGGGATATAATGGGAGGGTGACCATCCCAAGATTCAAGCCAAAAATGAACCTCTGTTCCACGCTTACAAATCCAAAATAAGCCATCTTTAACTAGCGCACCCCCCTTCTTGAGAGTAGCCCAAATAGCTGACCCTTTTCCCTCCAAGGGATAACGAGGGATCTCCTCCTGAGGAATACCCTAAAGATACTTATGGGAGAGGATCTTGGCCCATATCTGGTCCTACTCATTGCACCAACGCCAATAAATTTTAGCCACAAATGCCTCGCCAGCCAGCGAGGACTACCTCAGCCCCAACCCGCCATACTGCTTAGGACAACAAACAATATCCCATTTAATCATACTCCATTTGGAATACATTAAACTACCAGCCCATAAGAACTCTCTAGCTAAGGCATCGATTTCTCTAACAAAGCCCATCAGGACCACTTGGAGCATACTCTGATAGATAGGGAGCACTTGAACAACATGCTTAAGTAGCTGAACATGACCCACAAAGGACAGCCAGTGGTTGGTCCAATGAGTTACTTTCACATAGAATCTATCTAGAATAGGCTACCACGACTCCCTAGTTAACCTGCCCATAGCAATGGGAATCCCAAGATAAGACAAAGGAAGAGCCCCAATCTGAAACTGAAAAATCTAGGCAATTCTCCTTTGAATAGACTCTAGGGTATTGAAGAAATAGATGGAAGACTTATCTTCATTGATTGATTGCCCTGACGCAACAAGATAAATATCCAAACCTTGCGGATATTCAAAGCTTCCTGAATAGTTGCCACACCCATTAGAGTTGTATCACCCACAAACTACAAATGGGACTACGGGGGTAAGTCACCTCCGCAGCTCCACCCCCAGACAAGACCCAAATCCACATGTCTCCTCAGTAAGCGTCCAAGGCCCTCAACCAATAGAAGGAACAAATAGGGAGAGAGAGTGTCACCCTTAAGCCACAAGATGCGCCAAAAAGCTCAGAGTGCTCCCCATTAATTAAAATAGAGAATGAGATAGACGTAACACAACTCATGACCTAATTAATCTAATCATCTCCAAAGCCAAAAGCAGCCAAAACCTTCTGGAGGAAAGACCATCAAACTCTATCATACACTTTAGCCATATCAAGCTTGATAAACATAGCCTTTTCTCTGGAATTGGCCATAGAATGTATGGTCTAATTAGCGATGACAATACCATCCAAAATCTATCGACCCTCCACAAAACCACTTTGCTCCTCAGAAATGAGCATCTGCAACCACTTTTTCAACCTATTAGCAATTAATTTTGAAATGATCTTATACACCACATTGCAAAGAGAGATGGAACGAAATTTTCTTAGTCTATCCACTCCCTCACACTTGGGGATGAGTGCAAGGAAAGTGGAGTTTAGAGCTTTTAACATCTGCTTATTCCGTTGTGATTCTTGAACCACTTCCAATAAGTCAAGTTTGATAATCTCCCATAACTCTTGAAAGAATTCAATCGGGAAACCATCAGGACCAGGGGCCTTCCCTTTCTTCATCTGAAGCACAATCCCTTCCAACTCCTCTAGAGTGATATCTCGAATGAGATGATCCATCATTTCCCTAGTCACCAGGGATGGGATACAGGAAAGGACCTGGGCTTCTTCCACCGAACTCCCCTACACCTCTTCTTTGAATAGTGAGGCAAAGTACTGAACAACTGCATTTGACATATCATGGAATGAGGAAAGAGTCTCTCCCCTTTCATTGATCAAGATAGGAATAGAATTACCATGCTGCCTAGCCTTTACTAAGTTGAAGAAAAATGCATAATTTCTATCCCCCTCCTACAGCCACTCAACCCGGGCTTTCTGCTTCCAAAAAATATCCTCCCATAACTCCCATTCTTCTAGAACTTTCAAGGCCCTTGATTCCTCCCTCAACAAATCTTTCATCACCCCATTCTCCCTAATTATCCTAACAATACCATCTAGCTCAGCCTATGCCACAGACCTGGCGCTGAAAATATTTTTGAAACATTGTCAGTTCCAATGCTTAAGTTGGTATTTAACAAATTGAAGGAGCTTATCAAAGACATACATCGCTGTGCCATAGGTGGGTCACCCATCCTTTCACCACCGAGCAACTTGGCCATGGAGATCAAGATCATGAAGCCACATCAACTAGAACTTGAAGGAGGAAGTTCGAGGCCCTAGGGCAGAAAAAATAGAGAGCTTTTATCGGCCAATGGTCTGAACCCCTCCAATATAGAAGCTAGAGACCATAAACCTATTCAACCATTCTGCAATACAGTTGTCACCGACCGTCTGATTGTTCCAGGTAAATTTCCCATTGCCTGGATTGACATCTACAAGACTCAGAGCAAAGATGTTATCCTGAAAGAGCAAGGCAAAGGCTTCCAACCTTGTAATGCCACCCGTCTTCTCCACAAGCTCTGTAATAGTATTAAAGTCACCCCCAATAATCCAAGGGTGGTAAGGAACCATGCTACGGACATAACGGATGTTGGACCATAGGAGTTGCTTTCCCTATAGCTCCATAGGTGCATACACATTGGAGAAAAGAACATACTCCTTCGTCTTAAAACAAGAAGCCACCATGGAGAGAGATGACTTAAAGGACACCCACCACAAGGGGAAAATCCTCCTTGGGTTCCACTAACAAGCCACCCCCTAGAAGATCCTTGAGCACCAATGCATTGGCATTCACCTTGTTTCCAAAGCTTTAGCTCTAAGCTCATCATACTCTCAACATAAAGCTTAGTTTCCTACAGGAAAAGAACATCAGGAGATTGATTTCTAACTAAATCTCGAACAACTTTTTGTCTAGGGCCATTGTTCAAGCCCCTTGTATTCTAGGAAAGAAAAATAATTTCAAGGGGCTTGAGATATACGAATCTAGGGTCTTGACTATCCTTGACTCCACCAACCTCTCCCCTATCAACTTAATTTTTTCCCCATCTTTCTTCCTACCCAACTTGGAAACTTTCTCCGTCCCAACTTTCTTAAGATCTTTTTGCAATATACCCAACTGAGGAGCTGGTTTACCACTCTTTCCTGCCTCTGTGCCCACTTTCCGCTGGGGGAGAGATAAAGATTCACTTCCCTTTATAGCTTCGACAACCCGACTCAACTCCTCCTGAGCCACTATCTGCTGATCTATACCCAAATTCAAAGTCTCGTCGTCCTACGAAGCAAGAGGGAACCCAACACAGAGCCCAACCTGCCCGAGACCACCCCCATCTTGCTCTAAGCTCGATAGACTCACATCCAATCCCTTCTGGCTAACCTACACCACCTCACCAGGGGGTCCCTGGTGAGCATATTTTGTAGTCCCTTGATCCAAATCTACCAATCCAAGATTCACTTCCTACTGGCTTAGATCATTCATCATCTCGAATCTATTAAATGTCTCCTCCTCTTGCCTATCTTTACAAGTACTTTTCTACCCCTTAAATCTATTACGAGCCCTGACAGGAGTAAAACCATCATCCCCTACACCAACATCCTGAATTTGATCCTTGCCCTTATCCATCCTAGGTGGATTGCGAGGAAGATGAGAAGGTTGAGTCTCAACCGGCTTGGCCTTCGGACATCTACACTATAAATGACCATACTCATGACAAAAATTACAATGAAAAGGTAGGGTCTTGTAGTCTAGCTGCTACACCCATGAATAATCTCCTGCACACACTTCTATAGAATCTAGCAATGGCTTACTTAAATCAATTTCTACACAAAATTGGGCATACATCATTACCTTTTTGAATTGAGTCTGTTGCGAAGAACCAACAATTTTCCCAAGCATCGAAGCTAGTAAATGAAAAACATCATCGCACCAACATTCCACTGGTAACCTCGGTAGTCTGACCCAGACTGGTACCCTATTCGGAAGCTCCTCAGCCGGATTGAAGCCCTCATGCCAAGGTTTCATAAACAATCCCACCTAGTTGTAAAAGTACGGGCCCCCTTCAAACACTTTGATCCTATCCGCCATGCAATCAAAAGTAACCATAAAATAGTTATTCGCTAGGAGCCGGATCTCCATCTCTCCCATTGGTAACCATGTCCTCTGGGCCCATGTTAGTACTTGCCTTAGGCATAGTACTAGCCACTATGTGGCACTTGTTAGTACTTGCCTTAGGCATAGTACTATTCATTTTGTTAATTAGTTATTAATAAGTTGGTTTTCAACCAATTAAAAACTAAAATTTTATTTCTTCAAATATAATTTAATTTAAGGCTTTTTCAATATTTCTCTTAAACATAATTACCTAAGAAGCTTGGGGTGTTATGGGAAAATTTGTAGGGAAAGCAAAGTAAACTATTTTTTTAACATTTTTTTAGAATAATTTTTCATTTTTTTTTTTGCTTTATATTTAGTCATTTCATTACATCTTTGTAAAATAAATAAATGTTACCTATTTTTTTTTATTTTTTAAGAATGATTTTTTTAATGTATGTAATTGTTATTTTTATTAAATAAAATCTCACAAAAATCAATTAGCTATTTTATAGAGATTTAGATTTACACTATTAAAATAATAAAATAAAGCTTAAATTAAAGAACAATTTAATAGTTTATAAAGATAATTTTTCTAAGGATTTGATTATACATAATTAAAATAAAAATTTAAATTAAATATTAAAGTATTTTACACTGTCACTTTTTTTATTCTTTAAAATTTTATTTACTTCAAACCATACATAAATACAAATAAGAATTAAATTAAAAAAAACTTTTTTTTTTATAATAATTAATTAAATTCTAATTCTAATCTTATCATTATTAATTATTATAATCCAAAAAAAATTATAATTAGGATTAGGATTAGAATTAAAAAAATAAGGTAAAAATTATGGTTAAAACTATTCAAAAATTAAAATTAATAAAAAATAAAATATTACTAATAAAAATCACTAAATACATGATTAATAGATATAATGCTCTAAAATTTTATTCATCTAATATCCTTATTCCAAATCTTATCCCCAATATTAATTCGTAGACTTTTTTTAAGGTTAGGACTATAGTTAGGGTTAAGATAGGTCTAAAATTAATATAATGGTTTAGAATGTATTATGAGGGTTAGGGTTAGGATTAGGCCATGCAAAGAAATAATTAATAATACTAAAACACTATAATTAACAAAACTTACATTTATTTTTTTCAAATCTAAAAAATAATAATTACAATACCATAGAGACAAGTTCCAGCCAATTCAAAATCATATAATATTTTAAATTTCAATTAATTAATAAATAAGATCAAACATACATTTGATAGATAATCAACAACAACCAAAGTTATCTCTACCAAGAAACTCTTTCTCACCAATCTTTATTTAAGAAAAGCAATTTTATAGTTTTTTTCTCTCACATGATTGATTTTCTCACTTTTTTTTTTTTTTTCCTTTTTTCTTTCTTTTGAATTAATATGATTATTTCTTTACCTCCATCTATATATTGTAAGTATCAAAAAGTCATGTTCAATTATTTTTGAAGAGGTATTCATAGCCATCATTTCCATGCAATTACCTCAAAGCTTGTGAATGAATTTGAAAGATAAATAATCACTTATGGATCCTTGGTTTGTACTAGATTTCCTCAAAACAAATTTATAAGTCAAATTTTTTGAGCTATGAGAAGAGGCCAAGGACTTCATAAATTCTCTCTTCAAATCCTCTAAAGTAGTTTTTCCCTATTGCAATTCTTTAGATGCCAGATATTTTTACCTCAACAACAAGAAGAGTTGCAAATTCATTCAGCCAAGATTTCAATGTCCCAGTTGTAACAATTGCTTTACACTTGGTGGTAGAAAATACCATTCAAGTCATATGACAATTAGTCGCTTTGCAGGACAACTCTCTACTTTAGTAGCCACCAAGAGGAATTATATGTTTCCAAACCAAATTCACCCCCTATCCAAGAAATCGAGTACCAAATTTTGAAAGCAAATAATGAAAGCTTCAGTAACAACAAGTTTCTCTATGAATAGTTACAATCAGATGGAGAAGTCCTTTTATGAAGGTTCAATTATTCCAAGTCAAGAAGAGATGATAAATCTTAGAGAATATAGTTTTGGTCATCAACCAAATCATGGTTAGGTATGCAAACTTGGATGTTGTATAAGAGGAAGCTAGTTTGCAAGTTCTAATTTCCCTGGCTTGATTAGTGCACATGAATTTAACCATTACTCGCATCAAGCACAAAAGTTTGGATTGTGCAACAACATGCAAGAGCAATCAACTTTGACTTCTTATGAACAAGGAGATCATGTGGTACAATATCAAACAAAGAAAGTAGAGACAAAAGAAGAAGAACCAATCAATGAATTCAGTTGCATGCAACAATACCAACCTAATGTGGAGATTTTCAATGATATGAGGGATTATTTTGATGGTGCAAGTATATAATTAGCTCTAGAAATTTCTACCAAGAAAAACGTAGATGAAGGGATCTCTAATTTCATTACCAATCTTACTGAAGAATACAATTAGAATTTGGCTTCTACGGGGGAATGTGATCTTTGATCACTTTTGATCACTTTTCCATTTGATCTATTCTTGTACAAAATCAATGTTTGCCTATAATAATTAGATATTGTATTCAACTATTATCTTCACTATCTTGTATTGATTTTTTTTTCTATGATGGGATGGAATACATTTATGTAGAATCAAAGCTTATCACAGTTAGTCATAATGACTCCATAAGGATAACATCCTCATTTTGCTATGATGGGATGGAAGAAATTTATGTAGAATTAGAGCTTATCCTAGTTTTTCTATGATAAGAGGGAGAAATGTGGAGTGTATGTGTATATGAGTGAGAGAGAGATATGGAGATAGATAGAGAGGGAGATAGATATATATATAAATAGATAGAGAGGGAGGGAGAGAAATAGATAGAGAAGAGAGGTAGAGAGATATAGAAAGAGGGAGTGATATAGAGAGAGGGAGAGATAGGGATAGAAAGGAGAGATAAAGAGATAAGAAATATAGAGGGGATGAGAGATAAATATATAGAGAGGGAGAGATGGAAGGAGAGAGGAAGAGGAAGAGGGAGAGGGAGAAATAAAGATAAAAAGAGAGAATAATGAGAGAGGGGGAGACAAGAGATAGAAAAATAATGATATAGGAAGACTTGTATATATATATATATATATATATATATATATATATATATATAGAGAGAGAGAGAGAGCAATTGCATAGTGAATGACAACATGATGTGAAACTTCCCACTAATTTTTGAATCCATTAAATTAAAATTAAAATTATTAAGATAGCTTATCAAATTTATATTTGACCATTTAATGGCAGACATATTTTAAATAAGAGAAAATATTTTGTATCATTTTCAAAATATGTAGACTCCATACATAATAATTTATGCATTAATACTAAAAGGTAAAATATTTTAAAGTATTAAGTTTAGAGAGCAAATAATGAATAATTATTATAAAATTAAAACAAAAATATATATTTTATTTTATACTATTAATTGTGAATTGGTGGGTGGGTTATTAGTCCCTGCCTATATAGGAAAATACTTATATTTTTGCCTCACTATTAACAAATACTTTGATCCTCGAAAACTACACTAACAAATAAATAAACCACTTTTCCTATTGCTTTCAACATTTTGATTTTCAAAATGGATTTTTTTCTAGTTTCTCTCTTTTTGATTTGCTCCTCATATTTTTGGCATGGGTTTCTTGATTTTTCAATTAAAAATAGGGGAAAAAAATCTTCTCACAAATGAGCAACAAGCGGGGGAAATTTTTTAGACATTCCCTAATGCAATTAAAGAAAACATTTCTAGTGGGGGAAGAGGAGGTTTTAAGATCTAGAGTCAAATATTTGAGTGTTGTAGAATGCTCAAGATGGTTTGGGACATCTCGAAGAAGACTTTGGTAGATAAGAAAATTGAGGAAAAGTAGTTTTTATAGCTTATGTATGAAACTGTTAGGTTTAGATAGGCATTAATTTCTAATTGGTGGATTAGTAGTGATGGTATTATATAAAAAAAGTGATAGTTTTGTCAATGTTAGTTTTGTATGCAGGGAAAATGTTTTGTGAAAAATAAGTGATGGTTTTGTAATCAACTTTTGATGAAAATTAATGGATTTATTTAAGTGATAGTTCAAAGATCAAGTGTGGTGTTCTAATTTCTTAAATCGTTCAACTTTCTTTAATTGTTAACATTCTATTTTTTACTATTAAACATAAATTCATTAATCAATATTAAAATAAAATAATAAATTAATATACAGTTTAAAATTACACATAAATTTGAGTGAATTTGTAATCCATAAGAGTGAAGTGTTAAAAGAGTTTGTAAAATATCCCATGAACCAAATAAACTAGATTTAAGATAATCATATTGCCAAATTGGTTCAAGAGTGGAGATGTGGTTGGAGAGTGTTGAGAAAGAATGTCTTTAAGTTGGACTTACATGTCAGCTATTCCCTCAAAAACATAAAATAAAATCATTGATTTAAATCATGATAAATTATTACAGTGGAAAATAGGGATTACTAATCCATGAATCAAGTTGTCACTAAATTAAGTATTTAACAAAACCCCAAATGACACGGATTGTTGAAAGAAATATTGTCATTCTATTCTTTTAGTTTTTTTTACAATGCACTACCCTTATGCTAGTTCAATCTTATAAACTCATCACTATGATGTCCATTTTCAATTTCCTATTGTCCATTCAAATATATTATTATTACAATGAGAATCACTCGTATTAATATCCTAATTTATCCCACTCAAATCATCACTTGTGTGACTATTAAGCATTTGAAGCATGGGATATGCCTCACCAAACAACCTTTAAAATTAAGAAATTGATTGGAATTTCATTTTTCAATAAACTCTTACAAAAAAAATTCTAAAGAAAAGGGAGAAAGAATCTAACTAAAAATGAAAATTGTTTTCATTTATGAGAGTGATATGCAAAAGATGGCCTTTCAAATTGCACCCAATTATGAACGTAGGACTTAATAATCAATGGGAATGAGAAGACATAACTACAACAATGAAGATGTACACAAGATCAAAAGTTGCCACAAATGGATCAAGTAGTCCCACACATGAATATGACTATAGATGAAAATAGAAAAGGAAAGGAAAAAATTGTGAGAGACAAAAACCTTATATTGCTTGAGGATACGACCCTCCAATTCAACATATTACATTTACCTAGCCTATGGAACAATCTACTCTAACAAGAATGGGAATAGGTTTCAAATGATGTGGCATATGTTGTTGTTGGATGTTGTGGTTGTGTAGCTAATATGTGGTTGTCATTGATGTCAACACTATTAGCATTGATGTATTGTAGGCTATATATGTCGAGGATATTGAGAAAAATGTTAAAGAAAGATTTGCAAGTTGATAGTGGAACAGTGAAGGTCATGAAGGTGGCTTGCTTAGTACATTGATGATTAGTTGTTGTGGACTAAAGGGTTTATTTTTTAGTATATCTATTTATCCATTGAAAGTTTCAAAGGTCTGTCTAAAGATTTAATTGTGTTATGATCAGTTAGTGTTCCTGATTGAAGTTGATATGATTCTAGTAATTTCTGTTGTTGTGGATGCTTCTCTAATGATTCTTGATGCTTGTGGATGTTTCTAGATCATGATCTATCTTTGTTGCATGTCCACGTTGATCGGTGTGCTCATGGTCGGTGATTTTTCTCTTGTGTGTTCAGGTTTTTATGTTCTTGGCCGACATGGTGGTTGTAACATATTGTGGATCCTTGGAGATCAAAATTTGAATGTTTGGCACCCTCAAGGATATTGTTTTAAGTCTTCATTATGTTGTGGCCGATGGTGCTTGATTCGCATTAAAAATTTACTTGTAAATTTGGGCCAACATTATGTATATGTTTTATATTTATTTTGGCTAACGAAGTTGATGTAATTCCATGTTGCAGATATATAAGAGAAGTTGTTTATGTGAAGTTATGTAACAAGCAAGTGCCATAGAATGAGAAAGTGTGCAAATAGTGACCTAATCATTCGATTGCAGAGCAGAGTGTGAAGAATTTTGAGCAAAGTGTGGAGTGTTTCTATGCTTAACTAGAACTATAATCAGGCTTTTGTAGAAGATATTTTCTTATTTCATACCTTGTGGATCTAATCCAAATTCTTGTAAGATAGTGTGTCTTCTTTGGAAAGTGAGCCCTCTTGTATTTGAGTAGTGACCTCTAGGCAGTGTGCCTGAATGCATGTGCATTCCCATTATTCTTCTTTATACTTTTAATAGGGTATAATATTGTGGTCTGACATCCACTGTGGTTTTTCCCCTAACAGGGTTTCCACGTAAAAAATCTTGGTGTTCTCTGTGTTTCTAATGTGCTGATTGTTTGTGGTTTATTATTCATTCATCGGATCTGAGATTAAGTTAAATTTGAAAATTTTAAATATTCTGTGACAACTGTAATAACCCTCCTGGTTGTTAGTTGGACTCAGTAGTGTTATGTTTTGTTTTGCTACTCAGATACTATGATGATACTGTTATTGTTTGATTTGGTTAGTTAGACGTTAGATGATGCTGTTATTTCATTATGGACATGATTATTTCATATGACATTATGGTTGGTTATAGTAGTTGATTTTCAGAATTATGATATGATGCAGTGATTTAATTAAATATGTTATGAGATGATTGTTAGTTAGAAATGTTAATTTATTAGCTATATTATAATTGTTAGAATAGGTGTGATGAAGGACAATATAGCATCACTTGTTCGCGAGTGCCCTACTATGTTGTGATTCCTTCTCACAATACAGTGCTTTGATTTAATGCTTTGATGTTATATATATATGCACATGTACACGACTTCGTTTGTATGCAGGATTTGCAGGTACAAGTCTCGATTCCACCTGCTTCGGCAGGACATGGCGAGCACCAATAGCCCAACGGTTAAATGTTGAAACAGAGGTGACGATGAAGTCATCCTGTCCCATGATGTCAGATCGTCTCGTTTGTTTGGTATTGTTCATTTTTGTGTGTAATTGTCGTCATTTGTGTTTTGTGTTATGTGTTTTGTCGTATTTTATTTAAGGTGGCATTTTATAAGTTATGATTTATTTTACTTGAATGATTGAAATAGTTGTTTATTTTTAATGTTAGATTAAGTTCTATTTAGATATTTAAATGATTTAATTATTTTTGAAAGTCTCGTATTTCAATTAAATGATAATGAAATATTAAATGTGTTTTAATTATTTTAATCAATTATCTAGTGGAGGATAATTATTAGAATAAATTATTTAAATTAGATAGATAATGTGGTGTGCAAGAAAAGTGGTAAAAATAGAAATTAAAACAATAAAACAAATAAAAGAATGAAAAAGTTGTGAGAACAAATAAGAATACAGATCTGAGTAAAAAGCTGGCTTTTAAAGAATTATTTTCTTTTATTTTTTATTTTTAGAGTTTTTGAAAAAGAATGGACAATATCTTTTATTTAATTAGGAAAATTGTAAGTTTTCACACATAGAGGATATTGGTTACAGAAGTTGCACAAGATCTTGGCTTTGTATTCTGAAATTTTAGAAAGGATATTGGAATCTTTTGCTATATTTTGAGGAGAGTTATAGAAAGGGGTTTTCAATCTGTTACTGGTGTTGTCTTGGAGAGTTTTCTGAACAAAGATTCAGATTCGAGTTCGAGGGCGAAATACTGTAGAGGAGATTTGGAAGCATGAACAAGGAGCTCGTCGAAGTCAATTGAAACAAACGGGCATCATCAGATTTTCAAATAAGCGTTGGACACCAGGTTCCACTCAAATTCTCCTTCTCGTACCTTCTCTTTCATCTTTCTACTTCAAAGAAAAAAATATAAGTTATTAAATATGATTTGTGTGAAGAAAGAAAACTACTGCTTGAACTGAAAACTAGGGAAAGATATTAGACTAGAATTTTTTTAAAGAAGGAAGAAAATTATTGAACTACTTCCAATCTGTCAAATCAAAAACTTTTAGCTTCTAAAATATTCAACTTAACAATAATAGCATTTAGAGAAAAATGATTTCTTTATTGAGAATAATACATTTGAGGGTTTGTAAATATATATTTATGTATGAAGTATTTATTGCTCTGTATTTTATTTTATTCTGTATGTTACACAGAAAATTGTATTCCCTGTGTTTAGATAATTATTTCTTTTATATTTGTATGTTATATATATATATATTAAATATATATATACATATTTCGTATATATATATAGTTTATATATTTATTGAAATTGTTGTGTTTGGTTTTTTTTTAATTTTCGTATGTTGAGATTTTTGGAACCCATGTTCTGTATCGGGCGAATGAGTTCTGGTTGGTTTATGTGCTTTTGAAAAAATTAAATAAAATATACGGAAAGGGGTTGAATCAAAATTTTTGTTTTAAATGAAAGTTATTTGGGGTTTGGGGAGGGCACGACAACCGTACCCACCGCGCACCCCCCTGTGGCGGACTGTCACAGCAATCCGTAGGACTGCTACGCATAGCAGTCCGTAAGGGCCGCTGTACAGCCCGCGGCCTGCATGTTTTAAACTTTATTTTTATTTATTAATTTTTTAATATGTTTTTTTTTGTGTTTTGTTATATATATATTATATATAATTATATATATATATACACACCAGTACATGTATATATGTATATTATATATAATTTTATATATATATATATATGTGATAAATTATAATTGTATTGTATTTTAGTTTTAAAAAAAAAAGTGAGTTTACAATCAGTTTGTTTAATATCATTTATTTTAATGGAATTATGATTATTTAATTCTAATGTTAATGTATTACACTTTAAGAATATAATTTTGTATTGGATTTTAAAATGTTTAATCTTGTTCATATTTAAGTAATTTTTAAATGGGCACTGTTTAATTATTGTTTGGGCTAAATTAATGTTTTAAACGAGAATTAGTTTTTAGTTGTGGTTGTGGACCTTTTTGAGACAAACGTATTGAGCTATTTAATTTGGAATGGAATCAAACTTAATGGTGCAACTTTGGAATATTTAGTGAGAGTTTTCCTTTTATGTTATGTTTTCCTTATCGCTTAGTGTTGTCTATGTGGGAACCCTATTGTCTTGTAACCCTAGTCCAGAGGCATGTTTATTTTTGAAGTTGTCTTCATCTTAGTTATACCTTTGGTTTTGAAGCTTAATGGTTATGTTTGGAAGGGTTGAACGGTTTCTTTGGACTTTTGTTATGTGTTGATTCGAGAGGAACAATGCCTCGCATGTGTTGATTTGAGTATTATGTTTAATTATATTCTAGTTCAACCCTTGCCAATTTGAGATCTGTTAGGAGTCATAGGGAGAGTGGCTCTTCGTGGGCGCCGACACCTCAGGATGAGGAAGGGCTCAGGATAACCCACGAAAGAGTATTAAAACAAGTAATAACCTAAACAATAGAATTTAGGGGGTTGGGTAGTTAAAAAACACAAGATAATAAAACATTGGATTCCTCGGCTATGCATTAGGGCTACCATAGACTAGTGATAGACTAAGAAGGCCGTGGTCAGCAAAGTCATAGTCTCGTCTTCATGAGAGATTATTGGCTCTGCATTGGCTACCCTATGGTGTCGGCACCTCAGTTATGAGGAAGGGCCAGGAGATCCATAGATGGGTGCCGACGCCTCAATTGGAGGAAGGGCTAGGAGAATCCCATGAGAGCTATGTGATGACACTCTTCACTTGACACCCTTGTGCTTTGTTTGTAGTTGCCTCTGGATATTGTAAGCTTTATGTAGTTTCTGATTCTTGTGAATTTGGTTTATGAATACTATTTAGTCACTTGTACATTTGGTGATACTTTGTTTAATTGTGATGAGTTTCATGGTGTTAACTTGTTATGTGATTTGTGAACATTGATGTTTGTTCATTATATGTCCTTGAGTGTGTTTGTTTTTGTATTATGTTGTTGTGGAGTCAATTTGGCATTCATGGTCGGGTTTTCTTCCTTGTCACCTCTGAGCACGGGGGGTGAGTTACTTATAATTCACATGGTTGGGTGGAACGTGCTCCGCACCCATTGGGTTCCCCATCAGCATCTTGTCTTCTCAACTTTTCTACAGTTGGAGTTGTACTAGTATTCACTTTGTATTCCAGATTTCATTGTTCTTGTATCAATCCCACATGTTGGGAAATTCAATGTAATTCATTTATCAGAGATTGTAATGTAACATTAAAACAATGATGTAATATTTAGGCTCATTTGTATATTTATTAAGATATGTATCATGGATATATTATGTGATGTTTATTATTCTTGTATCATGGTTATTGGATCTGTTGTAATCTTAATCTTTAATTCCATTTAGTTGTTGCGATGTAACCTCGCGTGCCCCAGAGAACTAAGTGTGTTAATGTTATGTAATGTGTTCTGTGATTATGGTTTAATGTATTTGCATGTTTAATTTAATTGTTTTAAAAAAAAATATTTGCTATGTGTGTGTTCTCTAGGGTTTGCACGACGGGCGTTACAACAACTGATTCACCCCCCCTCTCAATTGTTTGTCCTTGTTTTGCCAACAATTGGTATCAGAGTAGGTTCCTATGAAAAGGTTTAAAAGCTTGAGGTGATCTGAGATGGTATCATATAAGGATAGTCCTAGATTCTATGGAACAAACTACTCTCTGTGGAAAGCCATAATGGAGTGTCATTTGAGGTGTATTGGTGAACCCTTTTGGAAGATTACAAAGAACGAATATGTTATTCCTCAGAATGGTCCTTCCACTCCTAATGAGATTAAAGAGGTTGAGATTAACATCAAGGCTATTGAAGCTTTGCTAAGTGTTCTGACGGATTCAAAAATGACAAATGTGATGGATCTAAAGACAACTCATGAGATCTGGAAGAAGCTGGAGACTTTGTATGAAGGAGATGCGCTTGTGAAGGTCGCTAAGCTACAAATTTTGAAAGGCAAGTATGAAACTTTGAAGATGGGTGAAGATGAAAAAAAATATTCTTTTATGCAAAGAGTAAATGAACTTGTGATGGGTATTAGATGTGTCGGTGGTACCTTGGAGGAACAAGAAACTATAGCTAAAGTGCTCAGATCATTGCCTCCCTCTTATAAATCAAAGGCTCATGCTATTGAAGAGCTCAAAATAGTAACAAATGTGACAAGAGATGTGCTAATTGGTAAACTTGTTGCCTTTGAGTTGAGTGAATTTGGTGATTCTACCCCAAGACTAAATTTGCATTTAAGGCCTTTATATCCAAAAGAAACAAGCAAAGATATGATCCGAGAGAGATTTTTAGAAAGACATTCAAGTATGAGGAAGAGATGAAATAGCTTGAAGATGAAGAAAGAGAGGTAGAAGAGCTGGAAGCATTGATTGTGAAGAAAGAAGGCAGAGGACAAGGTAAGTATAAAGGAAAGTTGCCTATTAAATGTTTCTCTTGCAATAAAATAGGTCATTTTGCTTCAAGGTGTCCTGAAAGAGTTTCTAGGTCTAATCCTAATAAACCTACATTTCAAAAGAAATGCTATTATGATGAAGAAGTTGTGACTGATGAAGAATATGATAAAGAAAATGGAAATGGAGATGAATGGGTTTTCATTGCTATCAAGGAAAATGGTTTGGTGGCTACTAAATCTGCTAAAGTTGAGAAAGCTCTTGTAGTTCGAATTGAAGAAAAGGATGAGTGGGTTATTGATAGCAGATTCTCACATCATATGATTGGCGACAAAATTAAATTTGTAAGTCTAGAGAAATATGATGGTGGGGTTGTAAGATTCAGAGATAACAATGCTGGTGTGATTCATGGCAGAAGATCTATTTGTCTTGGTGGTAAACAAAACATTGATGATGTCCTTTATGTTGAAGGCTTGAAGCATAACCTGTTGAGTGTTGGATAGATGGTGGACAAGGGTTACAATCTTCAGTTCAAAGATGGAAGATGCAGGATACTTGAAAGCTCTAGAAATGTAATTGCTTCAGGTATAAAGACAAGAGGTAATATTTTTCGCCTGAGTGCTGCTAATGAAAGTTGTTTAATTGCTCAAGTAGATGAAAGCTGGTTATGGCATAGGAGGCTATGCCATGTAAATTTTGATAACATTGTCAAGGTAAGCTCCACTCAAGCAGTAAGAGATCTACCTAAGCTAGTGAAGCCTACTAACACAATATGCAAGGAATGTCAAATGGGAAAACAGATAGAGTTTCTTTTCAAAGAAAAAAACATCATTCCAATGGAGTACTGGAGCTAATGCATACTGATCTTTGTGGTCCCTCTAGAATTAGAAGTCTACAAGGAGAAAGGTACTTTATGCTACTTATTAATGATTACTCTAGGATGGTATGGGTTGCTTTCTTAAGAGAAAGATGTGAAGCATTAGAGAGGTTCAAAAGTTTCAAAGCTGTGGCAGAGAATGAGATAGGTCTGAAGATCAAATGCCTAAGGTCAAACAGAGGTGGTGAGTTCACCTCCCAAGAGTTCAATTCTTTCTGTGAAGAGAATGGAATCAAAAGACAGTTATCTGCTCCCCAAACCCCTCAATAGAATGAAGTTGTAGAGAGAAAGAACAAAAAAATTTTGGATGTTGCGAGAACAATGATGTTGGAAGGAAATGTGCCTCACATCTATTGGAGAGAAGTTGTAAGCACTGTTGTGTACACTCTAAACCGGGTAAATGTCAACGGTATTTCTAGTAAGACTCCTTTTGAGCTGTGGTTTGGTTATAAGCCTACTGTTAAATATTTCAAGATCTTTGGAAGCAAGTGTTATATTAAGAGATATGAAGACATAGGCAAGTTTGATGCAAGGAGCGATGAAGGAATCTTTCTAGGCTACTCTACTAAAAGCAAGGCTTACCGGTGCTATAATAGAAGATTGAGAAAAATGGTTGAAAGTGAAAATGTCAAAGTTGATGAGGACTCTACTAGATCATCCAGATACTGTGGATATGATTCAAATGACCAACAAGATAGTACAAGAAAAAGGAAGAATTCTCAGACACATAATCAAGTTCAAATTGTTCAGGTAAATCAAGAAAGTCAAGAAGGAGAGACAAGTGGAAGTGCATAAGAAAGAACAAAAGAACCAAAAGTGTGAGAGAAACATAAAATTTTGAGGTATGTAAAGCTAAATCATTTTGAAGATCAAATTATAGGAGATAAGAATAAATGTGTGCAAACTAGAAGAAGGATTGCAAAAGAGTATTGTCTGATTTCCAAGACTGAGCCTAACAATGTCAATGAAGCTTGTAATGATGAACACTGGATGGAAGCTATGAAGGAAGAACTGATGTAGATTGAAAACAATGATACATGGATTCTTGTTCCTAGACCTAAAGATAAAAATGTGATTGGTACTAAATGGGTCTTTCGAAATAAGTTGAATGAACAAGGTGAAGTGGTTCAAAAATGGAAGGTATTGATTTTGAAGAAACCTTTTCCCCTGTTGCCAGAATTGAAGCTG
This sequence comes from Sequoia sempervirens, assembly GCA_007258455.2. NCBI lineage: Eukaryota > Viridiplantae > Streptophyta > Pinopsida > Cupressales > Cupressaceae > Sequoia > Sequoia sempervirens. Next base: position 527,881,624 of record VDFB02271358.1, on the reverse strand, counting down.
TAAGATTATTTCTTGCTTATGCCACATATAAGAACTACATAGTCTATTAAATGGATGTGAAGTCAACCTTTCTGAATGGTGAGTTAGAAGAAGAGGTATATGTTGAACAACCAAATGGATTTCAACTAACTGATAAGGAAGACATGGTTTTTTTATTGAAGAAAGCTCTGTATGGACTCAAGCAAGCCCCCAAAGCTTGGTATGCTAGACTAGATAAATACTTACTAAAGCTTGGATTCAATAAAGGTATTGCTGACAAAAAATTGTATTTTAAGTGGGATCATAATAAAGAGTTGATTATTGAAGTCTTTGTTGATGACATTATTTTTGGAGGTGATGATGATCTATGTATGAAGTTTGATGATGAAATGAAAAGTGAATTTGAAAAGAGTATGATTTGAGAGATGAAGTTCTTTCTGGGATTACAAGTCACTCAGTTAGACAATGGGATTTTCATATCTCAGTCCAAATATGTGAGAGAGTTGCTAAAGAAGTTTGGCATGGAAGAATCAAAGTTTGTTGGTACACCCATGGTAACCGGATGCAAGTTAACACAAAATGATGATTCTCCTAAGGAAAATCAAACAAGATACAAGTCAATGATTGGCAGATTGCTCTACTTAACTCAAAACAAACCAGACATCATGAATGTTGTGTGTATGGTTGCTAGATATCAAGTTGATCAAAAGAATCTCTTGTGACTACTTTAAAGAGGATTTTTAGATACCTGAAAGGAACAATTGATTTTGGGCTTTGGTATCCAAAAGATGATGATCTTACCTTGAGTACCTATATTGATGCAGATTGGGTAGGAGATGTAGATGACACGAAAAGCACTAGTGGTGGTGCCTTCTTCCTAGGGAAGAAACTAGTGTCTTGGTTGAGTAAAAAGTAGAATTCCACATCCCTATCTACTGCTGAGGCAAAGTATATTGTTGCTGCAAATAACTGTACTCAAATGCTGTGGATGTTCAACATATGCTAAAAGATATCAGAGTAGTATATGATGAGCCTATTGTCATATACTGTGACAACTCAACTGCAATAAACATATCGAAGCATCTGATGCTACACTCTAAAATCAAGCATATATCAATTAAGTTTCACTTCTTAAGAGAGAAAGTGAGTGAGAAAGAAGTCAGGCTAGTGTACGTGCCTACCAAAGAACAAATTGTGGTCATTTTTACCAAGCCATTGCCAAAGGATACTTTTGAGCATCTCAGAGGGATGCTAGGGGTGATTACCCCTCCTGATAAGAACTAGAGATGCATTTACTTGCATCAATCCTTGTGCTTCATAGCTATATTTTGATCTAGATTGATGTTTCTGTGGCTACTACTCAAGGGGAGTAGTTAGATGTGCAAATATGTGCTTCAAAGCTTGTATGTGGAAAGATAATGCTTATCTTTGCCATTGATGTCAAAGGGGGAGAAGAGCAATATGAAAAACAACATGAGGAGAATCTAAGGGGGAGTGAGTGCTAATTGAGAGTTGTGTTGATGGTGTTTTTCACATCATGTGTTGCCATCAATGCCAAAGGGGGAGATTGTTGGATGTTGTGGTTGTGTTGCTGATATGTGGTTGTCATTGATGTCAACACTATTAGCATTGATGTATTGTAAGTTGTATATGTCAAGGATATTGAGAAAATTGTTAAAGAAAGAGTTGCAGGTTGATAGTGGAATAGTGAAGGTCATGAAGGTTTCTTGCTTAGTACGTTGATGATCAGTCATTGTGGACTAAAGGGTTTATTGCTGAGTATATCTAGTTTATCCATCGAAAGTTTTAGAGGTCCGTGTGAAGATTTAATCGTGTTATGAACAATTGTGTTCTGACTGTTAATCTATGGCTTCAGTTAGTGTTCCTGATTGAAGTTGACATGATTTTAGTAATTTCAGTTGTTGCAGATGCTTCTCTAATGATTCTTGATGCTTGTGGATGTTTCTAGATCATGCTCTATCTTTTTTGCACATCCACGTTGATTGATGTGCTCATGGTCGGTGATTTTCTCTTGTGTGTTCGGGTTTTTATGTTCTTGGCCGACATGGTGGTTGTAATGTATTGTGGATCCTTAGAGATTAAAATTTGAATGTTTGGTGCACTCAAGGATATTTTTTTAAGTTTTCATTATGTTGTGGCTGACGGTGTTTGATTCACATTGAAAATTTACTTGTAAATTTGGGCTGACATTATGTATATGTTTTATATTTTATTTTGGTTGATGAAGTTGATGATGTAATTCTATGTTGCAGATATATAAGAGCAGTTGTCTGTACAAAGTTATGTAGCGAACAAGTGCTAGAGAAAGAGCAAGTGTGCAAATAGTGACCTAATCATTTGATTGTAGAGCAGAGTGTGAAGAAGTTTGAGCGAGGTGTGAAGGAGTGTTTCTCTTCTTCACCGGAACTGTAATCAGGCTTTTGTAGAAGATATTTTCTTAGTTCATACCCTGCGGATATAATCTGAATTGTTGTAAGATAGTGTGTCTTCTTTGGGCAATGAGCCCTCTTGTATTTGAGCAGCGAGCTCTAAGCAGTGTGCCTGAATGCATGTGCATTCCCATTATTCTTCTTTATATTTTTAATAATATAATATTGTGGACTGACATCCACCATGGTTTTTCCCCTAATAGGGTTTCCACATAAAATAACTTGGTGTTCTTTGTGTTTTTGATGTGTTGATTGTTTGTAGTTTAATGTTCATTCATCAAATCTAAGATTAAGTTAAGATTGAAAAGTTTAAATATTCTATGACAACTGATTCACTCACCCTCTCAGTTGTCTGTCCCTTTTTTGCCAACAATTGCTGACATGGAGAAGCTTTTCATGGGATGCATAGATCAAAACAACTACCCATCCCCTAAAATGCACCAGAGCATGGATGCCATCCCATACATCATAGTTGTCATTCTCTATTTTATTTATTTATTTATTTTTATTTAAGGGGTAAACACTTTTGAACTGGAGCTATGAATGAGAATACAACCATTTAACAATACCACCCCAACAGGGTTTGAACCTTGATGGCAAGAACAACAATGCCACCTTTAAACCATCACACCATGCCAATGCTAGCTACCATTTACAAAAAAATATTAATATTCTCCATTATAAATATTTTAATAAAATTAAAAATATTAAATTAAACCTTGTATTAAGGAACTATTTGAAATTTTATTTTTTAATTAATATTATTAATTATATAAATTTTAATAAATGTAAATTTGATAAAAATAAATTATTATAAGAAAATTTGTTCCCAATTGGGTAGGTATTTATATATAAAAAAATATAAGTCAAAGTTAAAATATTTTTACATTAAACAATATTTTATATGGTATAAGTTATAATATTAGATACTAAATTTGATATACTAAATTTGATATACTATATAATTTATTTTTAAAATAATATTATAATATATATATATATATATATATATATATATATTGTAACATAAATTATTATATATAAAATTTATCTTTATAAGTAAATATATAATTAAATGATAAATATACATAAATATCAAATATATAATTTTATAATATACTAAATTGCTAAAATATATTTATTAATTTACATTATACACAAATTATAATAATAAATATAAATATATTATATGTTATATTTATAAAATAAAAATAATTGAGTAATAAGTATATAAATATTAAACATACATAATTAAGTAGTACATATACATAAATATTATACCATATATGCCATAATTTGTAAAATTTCATAAAATGTGGCTAAAATAGTGCAATCTACACATCTTGATAACAAATAAGTTAACTATTGAATGACATATATAATTGTTGTAGGTAAATGAATTTTTTTTTTTAAAGTTGTGTCAAGCATGGGGCAAGCCAAGTTGTGGTTAAGAAGCTATAGTAAACAACCAAAAATATTGGAGGCTAACTATTGGGTGCTAATACCTCTTTATTAAATTAAAATTGTAAGCTATTTATATGTATTTTTCAAAAATTCTTAATATTATTTGATCCAAAATTATGGGATCCAAAAGAGTAAATTTTACTAAAATGAATTAACATTAGATTTAATTTTCTATCCAACAACCATATTGAGTGTATTTTAATTTAATTTCTTCTATTATATGTCTACATTATTTACAAATTTAATAATTAACTAAAATAAATATTGTTTTTCTAATATAAAATAAGAAATACAAATATAATAAAAATATTATAAACCAAATTTAAGAAATAAATAGTTAATGTTAAAAATTATAATATATCTAGAATAAATTAAATAAATATTGTATAAATTAAGATAAAAGTTCAAAATATAATTATTCTACAATAAGTTTAATTATTATATAACAAAAATAATTATAAATGGAACTACTTCTAATAGATTTTTTATTAGTATTGTAATTTCACAAAATATAAAGAAATAATTAAAATAAATTCAAATTTAAATTTAAATTAAAAACTAAAATATAGTAAACAAAAATGCAAAGCCAAAATATATAAAATCTAGATGTTAATAAAAATAATATTTAAAAATTAATAATAATAGTAACCACAATATATAATAAACTTATGGAGTTAATTAATAATCAAATAAAAAATATTAATAGTTTACTAATTTAATAAAATTTAAATTTAAATAAAATATGTATAAAAAATATTAATATTAATAGAAACATAAACTCATACAATTATATGTAATTTAACATGTGTAACTTATATATTTTTAATAGAATATTATATTATTATATTATATAGTTAGATTAAAATATCAAATATTTAATATTTATATGTATTATATAATTATGTTTATTTTGTAAATAAAATATACAATATATTTTTGTTACTTATTATATAATATTAATATAATATAAATTAATAAATACATTTTAATAAATTATTGTATTAAAAAATTATGTATTTAATATTAATGTATATGTATTATGCATGTTTAATATTTATATACTTATTACTCAACTATTCTTATTTTATAAATATAACATATAATATATTTATATTTATTATTATATAATTTTTGTATATGTCAATTGATAAATATATTTTAGTAATTTAATATATTATAAAATTATATATTTGATGATGGGAAAGTAATATTTCATGGTGCGAGAAGGAGCAAGAGCAACTCACATGCAAAACAAAGTAGTCCAAGGTTGTGAAGCCGAAAGGGAGAACAATCAGGAGTGACGAACTAGAGTGATGATGAGGTTTTGAGGTCAGGGTCAATGGGCAAGAGATGTTGTAGTAGAAATACCCCCAAAAGAAATTAGGAACTGGGCCACCCACAAAAAATGGAAGGAAAGTAGGGAGGAAGCAAAGATGGCTAGTTGAGCTCCAAAAGCAAGAGACTGGTGAAGGAGTGACAAGTCTTTTCCCTAGATCTGGAGGCCTCAAAACAGGCTTGGTAACCCAAGATCACAAAGATGGGTAAATTTTAATGGAGGTGGCTAAAAACCTAATTGGGAACGTAATCAATGGGCAGGGAGGAGTTGGAAAAGAAATCAATTCAATCATGGAGAGGTAAGAAAGGATAAGGAAGACCTTGGGAATGAGGCCAAGAAAGCAGTGGTAATAAGCTTAGAGAAACTTCACAAGGAAAGGGAGTGTCTTGACCGCCTAAGGCTGATAGAAAAATGGCTTGGGAAAGATTTCAAATGGGATTTCATGTGCGATGGTGGCAAGGAAAATTGGGAGCAGATTTACAACTGAAGAGGTTAGCCAATGGATATTTTGTGGTGATTTTCCCTTCAAAAGAGATTAGGAAGGAAACTGAATTAGGTGTATGGCTATTGGATGGGCATGGGTTTTACATTCAGGGTTAGATGGTGGGATTCAACCCAATCATGCAAAAAATGGAGATAATTCAAGAATGGTGGAAACTATCTAATTTTCCATTAGAATTTTGGTCGAAAGGTATTTTGGAGGATATTGGGAACAATTTGGGTACTTATGTGTGTATAGAAGAGAGATTGAATCTAGATGGCATAGGATCATTTGTAATATTATGTGTGGAAGCTCAACCATGGTAGGAGAAATGGAATGAAATTGATTTGGTGATAGAGTGGGGGGTTTTGGTACAACAAATTATCATAGATCCGGAGCTCCACTCAAAGCTCATTAGATCCTTAGGAAGGTGAGAAAATCTGAAAGGTGCATCAAAGGAAGTCTTTAGTTATCCAAAGACCCTTCAGGGCCTGAATCTTCCCTCTAACCCAGTGCAAGATGATGTTTCAAAAAAAGAGGATGAGGATGAAGGTTTAGGGATAGTCCCCCCTATAGATCTGGGAATGGAAGAAGTTGGAACAACCAGTGGAAATTAGGAAGAGGAGCTGAAAGAAAAGTGGCTGAAGTGATTGATCTTTTAAGAAATGAATATAGATGGGAGGACTTAAATGCTTTGATAGAAGTCGGGAATGAGTTGATAGAACTAGCTGAGGAAGAAAAAAGTGGTTCATTGAGGATTGTGAGAGAATAATTCTTTGAGGATTAGACAAAATTCCTGGGTTTGGAAGAGGACGAGCTTCCTTTTAAAGAAGGGAATGATCTAAAATCAGGTAAGAAGTGGAAAATCTCACTAGTAGGGCAAAGTGACTGTGGTGAAAGCAAGAGGCATGGTAGGATCCCAAACCAAGAGAAACTCAAGTGGGATGGAGAGGCAAGTGGACAAAAGAAGATCAACGAGATGTTGAAATTAGGGAAGAGTGATGCTCTTCTTGAACAACAATGAAGCTTCTAACTTGGAATGTTAGGGGCTTAAACACCCCTAACAAGCAATGCCTAATAAGGCATCAAGTTGAGAATTTGCAAATAGATATAGGTCTACTATAGGAAACAAAATTAGGCAATAAGGAAAGGAAAAAGCTTGAAAGTAAATTAAAGTTTTGGCGATTAATACGGGTCAATGTGGAAGGTGCATCAGGTGGATTGCTGGTAGTTTGGAAGCCACAATCGATGCAACTAGAGGAATTCAATAGAAGTAAACATTGGATCTCCTACCAGGTAAGAAGTCTCATTTCAAATTTAAGTTTCTTACTCATCAATGTTTATGGTCCTATTTTTTGCATTCAAAAGAGGCATGTTTGGAAAGAACTAGATCAGGTTTTGAATAATTCTAGGTAGGATTTTAGTGTGATTGGGGGGGATTTCAATGCCATCTTGACATTTGAGGACAAAAAGGGAGGGGTAGGAAGAGTGCTACAGTCTCAGATTGACTTAAAAAAAATTGTAGAAAGGAATATGTTAATAGAAACCCAAATGGGGAATGAAAATTTTACTTGGACAAACAAAAGGTTGGGGTTTTGCAACATAGCTGAAAATCTCAATAGATTTTTCTTCAAAGGGGACTTAGGAAGGTTTCCCTTTGAATTGGAACGTAAAATTATGCCTGGGGTTGGTTTCAACCATTTCCTAATTCAATTGGAGATAATCAGTGAAAAATTCCAATAAGATGTCCATTTAAGTTTGAATCAATGTGGTTCAATGACCCAAACCTTGGGGATCTCATTAAACATTGGTGGATGAGCTGTAGTCTAGGAGGATCGAAAATGTTTAATGTGGTGACAAAACTAAAATTAGTCAAACAAAACCTCAAATAGTGGAACAAAAAAAGCTTCAAAAACATTTTTGAAGAAAGAAAAAAGTTAGAAGAAGCTCTTAAGGAGCTTGGAGAGAAGGTAATTGCACACAGGATGGGCATAAACAACTTCGAAGAGGAGAAATATTTGACATGAAAACTGAATGAAGTGTTGGTCAGAGAAGAAATCTTCTGGAGACAAAACTCTAGAGAAATATGGCTAAAGGATGGGGACAGGAACACGAAACTTTTTCACAACTCTACTAAAGTGCAAAGGGAAGTAAATATAATATCTTACATTAGAGGGGTGGATGGGAGAATGGTGGAAGATCCAGTGGAGATAAGAAAGTATGCGATAGAATTCTTTCAAGGATTATTGAATGACTATGAGGGTTCTAATCTTGAGGTACAAAATGACCTACTAAGACATATTCCAAGGTTGGTAATTGAGGCTCATAATGAACAATTGTTTTCTAAGTTCACCGAATTAGAGGCTAATATGACCTTTTTTCAATTACACTCAGAGAAGACATCAAGACCTGATGGTTTTCCTACCACTTTCTTTCAGAAGTTCTAGGACATAGTGGGTCAAGTGATCACAAAGGCAGTTGAAGAGTCAAGAGAGTTGAGGAGAGTGTTAAAAGAAGCCAACAACACATTTATTGCAATCATTCCCAAAAAAGAGAAACCAAAGTCTATGGAGGAATTTTGACCTATTTCCTTGTGTAACATGATGGAACCCCTCAGAAAATTTCTTGGTTCCACCCTAAAAATTGTGCAAATTCTAGCTTGAGCCCTCACTTCTGATTTTAGGTCATATCCTCATCACTGTGTTAAGGTTTTATATTCATAAAACCTCCCAAAATTGGCCTATGAATCAAAAAACCCTTGACTGTTTTAAAATATGATTGACTTGGTATTCCCGATTTCTAGTTGTTTGAGTTATCACTTATGCCATTAAAGTCGTGTATTCACCGACCCCTTGTGTTTAGGTTTGTCAGTCTGCTTGGTCCATTTTAGCATCAATTTTACCTATGGTCAAGGCTTGATTTTAATATTTTAAAACCTTACCCTTTGTTCTTATGGGCCAATATCCCGTTTTCCTAGAGATGGCCCCCCTTTTATGATTAAATTTTGTAGCATGTGCAGAATGGAACTTCATTCTAGCCATTTGATCGTGGGGAATTAATCCTAGTTGTTCCTCATATGCCCGTGCTAGATTGTTTCTTCTTATTTTATTCACACAGGCTAGCGAGCTTCGACCATGTGTCTTGTATGTTGGTGGGCCCATTTTCCTTGGTGAAAACACATGGTACCTTTAAAAAAAGATCAATGACTATAGGAGTGAAGATGTGGCCACATCTCTACTACTCCCTGCAAGACCATCTTGATTTATTTATGTTATTTTAAAGACACGGGCTAGCGGGCGATGGCCACATGGTACTGCCAGATGGTGGGACCAATATCTATAGAAGGGAAATGGCCATAGTCTAAAGGAAGATCAATTATGGATGTCACAACATATGTTCTCATCATAACCATTCTCCACATGCCCGTCTGTCTATAGCAGCAAGGAAAGATAGTCACACGGGCTAGCGGGTGGAGTGACACTTGTCATTATTGTGGGACCCACTAAGCTTTGAGGATGAAGGTTTGTTTTGAAAGAGATGAAATCGATGGTCAATGGCAGGTGATGTGGCCTAATCTTGACCACTCCCCACCATCCTATGAGGGCCCTGCCCATATCCTGTATTTTGCAATGGGCAAGTGGGCAAGTGCCATGTGGACTTTCCAAAAGGCTCTGGTGGGATCTAATAAAATTAGAATACTTCTATATCTGGCTGAGAAGGTACTATTTCTAAATGGTGCTATTTTCAACTTTGTTCTTTGAGGCACATGCTTGAGATTTCGGCTGTCAGTCCTAACAATTATTGATACATGTGGAGAAGGAGAAAAAAAAGAAAGGTAATTTATGAATTGATATTTTGAGATCAGATCAGGATCATTCCCCACTATTTTGTTACAAAGAAATACATGTGATTTAATTCCCATGGGTAAGTGAGTAATTATAGCATGAATAGTTTTAATTGATGTTGTGTACAAAGTGGATGTATATCTACTCAGGGATTTTCTGATTTAAAGGAGCATTAAAAGCATAATTAAAAACTTAATTATAAGTGGTTGCATAGTAATATACCTATTGATTTATCTTTTAAAACATGATCAATGGTTAAGATTAAAAAGATCAAAGTAGACTATTGTTAGCTTGCGCAGACAAGCTTTCTTTGAATAATTAATAGTTGGCACACTTGCATGACTCATTATAATGAGGATTGATGGCCACATTTCTCATTTAGAAATTGCATTTAGAAACTAGCAATTGAGTTCTCTTTTGAGAGTAGAATTGGTAGAGGTCTTTTGGTTCTTATCACTAAGAGGATGAGTAAGTCTGGAGAGTCTATTAGGTTGGTCCAAAGGTCTAAGAGATTGATTTTGCTCGAGTATGAGGAGAAAGCCCCTGAGAATGAAGTTGATACACAGGGAGCTCCTGATACACCAAAGAGTAGAAGGGGACATAGGAAATTCAAGAACTATGGTCTTAGGAGTAACTATTGCCTGAGGAGCTGAACTGTTTCAAAAGAACTAGTCAAGTTCAAAGGAAAAAAGCTGGTGGAATATGAAAAGAAGGAAAAGAAAAATTGCAAGTATCATAAGGCTTATCTGGGAGGACATAATTCTCCTAGTGAGGTTTCTAATAGCCCTTTAGACAGTGAGGATGACATTGACAGGTAGAGGGTGATTATTATCCCCTCTCCTTGGTACTATTTGATTATTTTGACGAGGAGGTGGTGACGGTTCCTCTAGTTCCACCACGAGTAAGGTGTGGGCTAGTATCCTCTAAGGCCAATGAATCAGAGTGATGACTCTAACCCATTTTTATTTTTGATGACACCATGGCCCTTTTTCAAGGATTGTCCTATTTAGCATTCATGTGATTTCTTGTTTCTAGTGCTGATGTGGAAATTTTTTGGGTTGGTGTAATGGAGAAGTGCCAAACTTCCTAGTGTTGGTGACATGTAGGTTTCTTCTGGGAGGTATGCAGGTTTTTGATGGGGCTGCTAGTGGAGAATCTTTTTTGGTCAACAAGGACAAGGATTCAATGTTGCTGCAAAAAAACTCTTCCTTTTGAGGAGCTGGCATGTCTTCATGTAGAGGATGTGGAATGTGGTCTTTTACTCTTCCACTTTCCGCAATGATTGCATGCAACTAACGGATGATGTCTCAAATTCTGGTGCAAACGATCTTGAAATGAGGTGAAATGTAGATGTAATTGAGCCTGATGCTTGTTGCTCCCTTATTCTATAAAAGGGATTTCATGGCTCATTACAGGGGGTCATATTTTTAAGTCTCAATAAGGTTTTGGGTGATAACTAAGCTCAGGAGAGGAATTTTAAATAGAATATGGATAAATAGACCAGTAGATTGCCTTGGGTATGAAATCCTATATGTAATAGTCTTAAATTAGTTCTATTGAAACTACTGATATCGAAACAAATCTTAGTCTGGAAACAAATACTATCCTATGTATATTTCTCACAGGTTATGAATGAAAATACTAATAGTCTTATCATTTATCTTCAATTGTTTTATTTGAATGTATGATTATGTTTTCAGCCTTAACTCAAAGAGTATATTAAAATGCTTGAATAGGGTTATATATTTTGTAGGGAATTGCTTAGGATTTGTAAGGAGTGAGTGTTTTTAGGCATTGTGAGTTTTCGTAAATGCAAAGCAGTATGGGAATAGTCCACCTATCTCTAAATTGAGTAGTTCATCTATTACTGATTTTTACTTATTTGATTTTGTTACTCTAATTGATGAGACACTGGTTAGTTTGTTAGAAAATATTGCATAAAATGAGAAAATAACACACTTAGCCATGAACTTAAAATATGAACAATATTCATTTAAAAATATTTTTCAAGAAAAGGATTAGGAATATCTTCGATTCGTAGCAAGTAGTCATTCACTTAAAGATCTGCCAAATATTTAGTGAAATGAGTTTTATTTGCAATAAATAGGAATCAATCTGTGTATAAATATGTTACTAATTGAATACACTTCATGAAAACATAATTGGGATCACCCTCCTAGGTTTCATAGAGCTTAAAGTGAAGGAGTAAGGATCACAAAATCCTAAGCTCATTGTGTTGGCCACTAACCTTGTAGTTTATTCACTATAAGAGTTGGCTATTCTTTAGAGAATTGCGGGGTTTTGCTGGAAAAATCACCAACATAACACATTGTATAAAATACTAGAAAAGGCTATGGTAAATCTGTTAAAACACATCTTTCCTTTCATCATCTTGGAGGAACAAACTGGGTTTGTACTAGGGCTCTCAATCCTTGATGGAGTGATCATAGCATATGAGGTAATTCAGTCCATTTAGAAATTGAAGAAACCAACAATGTTGTTGAAGTTGAACATTAGGAAGACCTATGACAAAGTTAACTGGTGCTTCCTATTCAAAATGATGGAAGCCTTTGGCTTCTAGAAGAAGTGGTTGGATTGGGTCTTTGGGTGGATTGCTTGCCCAAGATATTCAGTTTTGGTGAACAAAACTACAAAAGGTTTTTCTAGTGCCTCTAGGGAACTAAGGAAAGGAGATACCCTCTCTCCTTTTTTATTCATAATAATGGTTGAGGATTTAGTGAGGGCTTTTGATGCTGCTAGGAGGAGTGGGCGGGTGTGTGGATTGAAAGTAACAAGTAATCAAGAGGCAGTTGCACATCAACAATTTGTAGATGATACAATACTATTTGGAATGACATTTGAAAGGGAGGTTAATAGGATAAGAGACATACTATATAAATACTCTAATTCCTTAGGGAAAGAGATCAACCTTGTTTAAAGTTATAAGTGTTCTTTTTAAACACTAACATTGCTAGAGAAGTTCAAATTATGAGGATATTAGGATTTAGGAAAGGGAAACTCCCATGGAAATACCTTGGGCTCCCCTTAGATAAGGGAGTGCAGAAAGGTAATATTTGGGGATCCTTAATTGAAAATGTGAAGGATAGAATGTCCTCGTAGAAGAGCCATTTGTTATCTTGGGTGAGCAAGTTGATAATGCTAAAATCTGTCATAGTGGCATTACCAACCTACATGATGTCTTATCTCCCATTGTTCGTAGGGGCTATAAAATGATCAAAAAATGAAAGACTTTTTTTGGTAAGGAAATTTGGAGCAACATAAGTTTCCACTGATAAATGGAAGAAACTGTGTGAGAAAAAAGAGGTAGATGGGGCGGGAATGAAAGATATACTACTTCAGAATAAGGACCTAGGGGCTAAGTTGGTATGCATCTCCATTCAAAATAAGACCTTAAATGGGTTAAAATTCTTAGGGAAAAGTATCTCGATGAAGTGGAGCAATCCATGTTCACAGCTAGGCAATTACCTAAAGGGTCTCGAATTTGGAACTTCATGTGTAGTTCGAGAGATCTAATCTTGGATCATCTCACTTAGGAGATAAAAGACAAGAATGCATCCCTGTTCTGTGAGGACTCATGGGAAGGCTTTGAAAAACTTTCAGATATAGCCACATTGGAATAGGTGAAATCAAGTTTGAAACAAGCGTGGGGAGATAGGGTAAGAGATTATTTGGAGATGCCAATGCAACAGGGGGAGGATTTCTATAATTGGAAGGGTATAAGACATATGGGTTTTGAGGAGGAGGAAGTGGAGCTGTATGAACAGGTACTGATGGGGAGGAAGATCTGCATTAGACAAGGAAATGACAAATCAAGATGCAATGCTTTGCAAACTGGGGAATATAAAGCGAAGGATGGATACACCATCACGTCGGATATTGGGGCCTTCAAATCCAATCTGCCGATAAACCTTTGTTGGAATAAGCTCTTCCTACCAAACACTGGCATCTTCACCTGGGTGGCCTCCCAGGGAAGGGTGTTAACTGCGGATAGGTTTGTGAGGTTGGGGTACTAAGGGCCATTGATATGTCCCCTATGTAAATAGGTGGAGGAAATTGGTGATCACTTGTTTTTGAATTGCAAATATTCACAACGATGTTGGAAATAGTTATGTGCCAAAATTATTTGGAAAACTACTTTTTCAAGCAACCTATTGTAATTACTCAGGAGCTGGCCAATCACTCACAAGTAGGCAATTTTTGGAGGCCTATCGATTGTGAGTCTCTCTATTGTACTCTAAGAAATATGGAAGGAATGCAACCATCATATTTTTTAAGACAAGGAGTTGTCAGAATATAGGCTACAAAATAAAATTGAGGCATGAATTGTGGAAGTAGTCAATTAAAGATTCGAAGAGCTTAACCTGAGGAAATTGAATTTCATGGTGTGGGATGGAAAAGTTACAGGTAACTGGTTTGGCTTGTGGGTCCCTTCTTATGTGGGAGAAGGTGACTGGTTTGGTCAACAATAGATAGAAGTAAGGTGTGTTGGATGCCCCCTGAGGAGGGGTGAGAAAAATTGAACTTTAACAACATGTCCAGGGGTCATCTCGTGGTCTCCGATGCTGGCTCCATAATCAAAGATTGGAAAGGTGGTATCTTGGACAAATTGGCATCTCCACTTCCTACAGGGAAAAATAATGCATTTGAATTTCAAGCCTTGATTATGGGGTTGGGTCTATGTAAGGAACTTGGACTAAGGAAGGTGGTAATTGAAGGTAGCTCAACTCTAGTGATAAGTGCGTTAAGGAAGCGAGATGTCATGAGTTGGAAGCTTGGGGTCAAGTTGGAATTAGCTTTGAGTTGGATAGATCAACTCGAACATGTAGTGTTTAACCACATCCTCAAGGAAGGGAATTCAGAAGTCGATCACTTTTCCAATTTGGTGCCGACGATGTTGAGTTGAAAGAGATAAATACTTGAAATTGGAAGTTGAGAGTGGGTAGTTGGGCGAGCGTCTCTCCATAACAAGGATCTGGAGAGACTGCAACTCTCAGGTTTAATGCAAAGGTGACCAATTAGGATTCACCAGATCAACGCTTGTGGATGTGGTTGCTACCATGTTGGTGGCCTTAGTCGCCAAGTTTTAAGCTGATCTAGAAAGTGGGCCACTTGGAATATTAGCTGTGGTGGGAGAGTAATTATAAGTTGGGATGGGTGAGGTGGATGTTCGTATGACATTTCAGGTCTCTACATCAAGGAAATGATGGTAAAGTAAGGTAAAATAAAAAGCTTGCATTTGGATGTTCGTGCCATCATCTCATTTCCATTCTTGAGATTGTTGATTAGATAAGTTCGTGCAAGCAAATATTTTTGATGAGTTGGTAAGGCAATTCATGGCATGATGGCATTTTTTCTGTCAATTCCATTTATGATTGAAGTGACCTCTACCTCTGGCGGACTTCTATATTTTTTGCTTATCATGTGTTTATTTCACATCAATGGCTTGTGAGTTTCGGAGTGGGTTTTTTTTTGCGAATGATGGGTGAGCATTCAAATTTTATTATGAAGATGTTGATGGAAACTTTGACGAACATTAGGACTAATACTCCTATATAGTTGGACAGTTTGGTGGGGGAGATGGCGTTTCATGGTGAGGGAACAGAGAGACGACTCAAAAGGATAATGAAAAAATATGATTCGCTCATCCTGGCCGTGGTGAAAATGGTGTTGGGAAAGGGTTTTATCTCCAATGGTGAGATAAAATGATTTGGCACCCACATCACCTCTCGTTTCCTAGTCATTCTATTGGAGATAAGGATGAAAAAGAAGGATGTGAAGGCTTTAATTCATCAGGTCTTTGTTGCAGATCAACTGGTGGGCTTAGAGAAGGTTCTCACAGTCGCCATTCCAGGGACAAGTGTGCCATAACCTAAAGATTATCCAACCTTTTACAAGCCTGGGGAGGTGGTGAAGTATTATCCCTTCATCCTAAACCTGAAAGGGATGGCGCTGGTAGAGCACAAACAAATTGCTACGGTTGAGGTGGACTATCTTTTGCAAGCGTTCAAGGTTGAACACTCTTTTGGCCAATGCATGGTTCCAGACTTTGATGTCTTTGTTGTTGCTAATGGTTTCCTGGAGTGATGGGTGCTAGTAAAGGTTGTAGATTTTTGTATTAGGCCATAGTTAGCGTTACTAGGAAAGTTTCCAATATGGTGGGTTTTTAGGTTTGTAGTGCCCACATTTTGCAAATATCTATAATTTGATCCTGCACGATCTCTACTTGTTCAGACGAGTTAGATAAGTTTAGCTGGTGTTTGGTGCTCCTCCATTGTGACAGCTATGTAAATTTTTTGATATTAATATAATACATATCTTATGAATAAAAATAAAATGTATATTTGATATTTATGTATAGTTAATCATTTAATAATATATTTACTTATAAAGATATATTTGATATCATATCAAATATCATCTCAAATATTACATATAATAATAATATAATATAATTATATATAATTTAATTTGTAGTATATAAAAAATATATTATTCATATAATATATTTATATATAATAATTTATACTACAAAATATAATATTATTTAAAAAAATAAATTTATAATATATCAAATTTAATATCTAATGTTAAACTATAACATTAATAAAATATTGATTAATGTGACTTAAATTTTTTTTAAATAGATACCTGCCCTATTACCTTCTAAATTATAATAATTTATTTTTACATAATTTAGATTTGTTAAAATTTATATTAACAATAATAATTAAAAAATAAAATTTCAAATAGTTTCTTGATATAAGGTTTAATTTAATACTTTTTAAAATTTTATTAAAATATTTATAATGCAGAACATTAATAAATTTATTTTGTAAATGGTATGGAAAAATTCTGCTGAAATCTTTCTTGGACACTGGAAAAAAGACGGACATTGGGAAAAGGATAGACATAATAAACTTGGCGTCAAAAAGAAGATATTAAAACATAAAAAAAGAAGAGTAAACTTGGTGTTACATTGGAGTGAAAGATAAGTTAACTTGCTGAAGAATGGCAGTTATGATGTGTGGGATGGCATCCATGTTCTGGGGGCTAGATAGCCGTTTCCTGCATAGACACTAGTCTTCGAAGTTTATGTGGAAGAATCTTATGGATGGCCCATTCCTAATATGGAAAAAAATGTATCTTCATTTTTTCGTTGCGGCAACCATTGGATTGGATTCCAGCACTATCTTTGAAAAATATACGGACCACAAGACATTAGTCTTGCATACCCCTAAGGAATTCTTTGCAATTATTTTTATTGGCTACTATTTATAGAAAAACTGCCTGGCTTGAAAATTTACCTCTACCAAGAAACTCTTTCTCCCCACTCTTTAAGAGAAGAGATGCAAATTCATTCAGCCAAGATTTCAATGTCCCAGCTGTAACAATTGCTTTACACTGGGTGGAAGAAAATACCATTCAAGTCATATGACAGCTAGTCGGCCTTCAACAGCCACCAAGAACCAAATTCATCCCCCAGCGAAGAAATCGCGTACCGAATTTGGAAAGCAGATAATGGAATCTTCAGTAACGACAGGCAGGTACAATCAGATGGAGAAGTCTTTTTATGAAGGTTCAGCTATTCCAAGTCAAGAAGAGAAGATAGATATTAGAGAATATAGTTTTGGTCATCAGCCAAATCATGGAGAGGTATGCAAACTTGGATGTTGTATAAGAGTAAGCCAGTTTGCAAGTTCTAATTTATCTGGCTTGATTAGTGCGCATGACTTTAACCATTACTCGCATCAAGCACAGAAGTTTGGATTGTGCAACACCATGCAAGAGCAATCAGCTTTGGCTTCTTATGAACAAGGAGATCATGCAGTAAAATATCAAACAAACAGAGTAGAGATAAAAGAAAAAGAACCAATTAATAAATTCAGTTGCATGCAACAATACCAACCTGCTGTGGAGCTTGATACGAGGGATTATTTTGATGGTCCAGGTATAGAATTAGCTCTAGAATGTTCTACTAAGAAAGAAGCAGAGGAAGGGATCTCTAATTTCATTACCAATCTTAATGAAGAATACAATGAGAATTTGACTTCTACGTGGGAATGTGAGCTTTGATCACTTTTCCATTCTGTTTTCTTTACTAGTAACGAAAGACATATATCAATCTGTTCTTGTACAAAAACAATGTTTGCCAATAATGATTAGATATTGTATTCAACTGTTATCTTTACTGTGTTGTATTGAAAATGTTTTGCTATGATGGAATGGAAGAAATTTATGCGGGACCAGTCATAGCAACGTCATAAGACTAACATCCCAGTTATTCATAAGAACCTCTATGGTTAATGTCCCAGTTTTTTATATTTTGATTGATACCCGAGCATCCATGAGGCTAATATCCCAGATATTCATCTATTTTAGAATGTGCTCAATATTTTAAATCGATGTTTTGGGAAGAGAATTTGATTTTCTTAAATTAAAACTTCTAAACAATGGAAAGCCATGATTGCAGGTTTTATTTATTTATTTATTTTAGATCTTCTGCTGTTAATGTATTTATTAGTCCTTTATTTATTTGAGGATATATGAGAGCACTAGGCATAAAGATCTAACTGTGTCATTCCATTTTTCAGTTTCTCAATTCAATAAGAACTTATGAAAACGAATTACTTGACCAACCACCAACTTACAGGCCAAGAAGAGACCATCGTATATATGCAATTTCTATTTCTCATATCTTCCTCATGCATGATTATATCTATTTTTCATACATTTCTTAACAAATGACAATAATGAGAAGAGGAACCACTGATTCATATTCCCATGGCCCAAGTTTACAAGAAATTTGTATAGAAGTTCTCAGTTAAAGAGGAAAAGTTTAGGTACCGAATAAAAGAAACTAGTCCAGCAAGGGAGTTACCAAAAAAAATGCTTTTTTTGGCATAGCATATTCCTCCTGCTCGACGATGAACACATATTTTCAACTTTCTCTCCTAGGCGGAATCTCTTTTCTTTAGTTGCCAAAAATTTCCTCGAACAAAACACCATCACAGTATATCAGATTATTCTTAGGCTGCTTACATTTACTGATCTTTTAACAGCCCATCTCAGTTCAATAATTCTTAAGCTACGTACATTTGGTGGTCTTTAACAACCTATCTCAGTTCAATAAGCTGATTGCATTTGTTGATCTTTTAGCAGTCCATCCCAATTCAATTATTTGTAAGTTGCTTATATTTGGCAATTTTTAGCATTTTGTTTATATTCTTTTAAAGATTTTTGGAATAAATTATGTGAACAGTTTTTCATCAATGTTTTGGATCGCATTCTATTATTTGTCATGAGGCTGAGCAAGAAAAGAACATTGACTAGAAATTTCATGTCTTCAACTTGTTTATGCTTTCATTAATTTGAGATTGTCATCTCCTTTCAGATTAAGTCTATGATATATAGATTTGCTCCGTACAATTTAGAATTGCAAGATTTAGTGTTACATCTTGATATTTAAAATGATTTAACGTTCATTAATTCATAAGCATCAAGGAATCTTTTAGATATTGCAAAGAGAATTATTATACCAAAAATGTTCTTTGGACTATTAAAATAATTTGAATCTAAAATAAAATAATCATACCAATAAAATAATTATACCATACCAATTATGTGTGCTTATCTATGACATCTTTATGTCTTTGATTTTTTAATTTTGTAATAAAATCTCAAGTATTTCAATTCACATTTAAACACAAAGCTAATTGATGTAATCTAATTTAATGTGTACTTATTTATATAATGTGTATTTATTTATATGCATCTTATTGGATTAATCTAGATTAAACTTAAAGGGAAGTCTTTTTTAGCATAATTTGGATTTATCATCTATTTTATTTTTTAAAATTCATATGAGGATAGGCATATAGATAAATTCATGATTTTATTAATAGTATTTTTTTATGTTTTATTTTTCATAAGTTATTGCAATCATAATTGGTTATAAAAATATCTTAAAATTTACTTTTTCTACAAATCTATGAGTTGAAATATTTTATTAAAAAATTCAAAAATCAAGGACATAAAGAAGTCATAGATAAGCACACTTAAATAATATTTGGTATGGTAAAATTATTTTATTGGTATGATTATTTTATTTTGAAGAAATAATTTTATTACTTGAACTATTATTTCAAACTATGATTTGAGTTGCCCCTAAGTTAATATTCAATAAATAGTTTATCAATTAACCAATAAATACAATTACTACAATACTAGATAGGCACTTATTCATATTATATTATATTATAATCTATCATCAAAAGAATGTTTGTTTTTATCCCTTGCATTTACTTTTTTAAAGTAGTTAGTACAATAATATGATTTATTAGTCTCAAATATCATTACATAATATATGTTGATTTGCATTTAATTAATTACATTTATTTAATTAGCTTATAGTTGGTGTCTCTTTTACAATGGTTTTAAACTTTATTTTATATCTTTTTCACCCACCTTTAAGAATTTAATTTTAGATTTAATAATATACCACTAATATTTTTACATTTATAATCTAAATCTAAACTTTTACTTATTTTTTTTCATTTTTTTTATTGCATGAGCTACTTGACATCCTAGTCTTCCATTACGAATGACTGCTCATTTAAACCCTACCATGACTACCACATTGATATAAAAATAATTTATATAATATAATATAAATAATAATGTATATAATATAATAAATAATATATGGTAATGTTATATATAAATTAAAAATAATATATAAAATATTGTCATTGTCTTATTATATATTATATTATATATAATAAAACATAATATATACTATAATATATAATAATTAATTTATTATTAAATTTTATGAAATTTTTTTTTTATAAAAAAGCATTTCAAATATATATCAATTATTTTAATGCAATAGATTTACTTAAATTTAATTTATTAATTCATTGCATTATTTAATCCTCTTAAACATTTTTATATAAATTAAAAAAAAAAAACTAACCTTTGCATAAATCTAAACTAAATCTATAAGTAAATCGTGGAGGGGAAAAAATAAAGTAGGTACTTTGCATTTCAAAGTACTTAGCATTTCGAAATCTTCGAACTTCCCCCTCGAGCTACTTCAGAAAATATCGGAGAAGAAATAGGTATTTTAGTTAATGTAAACCTCAACGTGTATAATGATGCAGGCAGGGAACAGTGAATGGTACGAAGCCCAGTGAACAGTACAAAGCGCAGCAGTGACAGTGACGTGCTAAAAAGCAAAACGGAAACAGAAACGGATTTTTTTTTTTTTTTTTTTTGCTCACCCAACTAGTCAGAGCTTAGTGTGTGGTACTTAAGCCCAGCCGTTTTTGGGAAGAGAATTTGATTTTCTTAAATTAAAACTTCTAAACAATGGAAAGCCATGATTGCAGGTTTTATTTATTTATTAATGTATTTATTAGTCCATTATTTTTATTTATTTTCAATTCACATGAGAATATATGAGAGCATTTAGGCATAAAGATCTAACTGTATCATTCCATTTTTCATTTTCTCAATTCAATAAGAACTTATGAAAACGAATTACTTGACCAACCACCAACTTACAAGCCAAGAAGAGACCATCGTATATATGTAATTTCTATTTCTCATATCTTCCACATATATGATTATGTCCATTTTTCATGCATTTCTTAACAAATGACAATAATGAGAAGAGGAACTACTGATTCATATTCCCATGGCCCAAGTTTACAAGAAATTTGTATAGAAGTTCTCAGTTAAAGAGGAAAAGTTTAGGTACCGAAAAAAGGAAACTAGTCCAGCAAGGGAGTTACAAAAAAAAAAAAATGCTTTTTTTGGCATAGCATATTCCTCCTGCTCGACGATGAACACATATTTTCAACTTTCTCTCCTAGGCAGGCATCTCTTTTCTTTAGTTGCCAAAAATTTCCTCGAATAAAACACCATCACAGTATATCAGATTATTCTTAGGCTGCTTACATTTACTGATCTTTTAACAGCCCGTCTCAGTTCAATAATTCTTAAGCTACGTACATTTGGTGGTCTTTAACAACCTATCTCAGTTCAATAAGCTGATTGCATTTGTTGATCTTTTAGCAGTCCATCCCAATTCAAATATTTGTAAGTTGCTTATATTTGGCAATTTTTAGCATTTTGTTTATATTCTTTTAAAGATTTTTGGAATAAATTATGTGAACAGTTTTTCATCAATGTTTTGGATCACATTCTATTATTTGTCATGAGGATGAGCAAGAAAAGAGCATTGACTAGAAATTTCATGTCTTCAACTTGTTTATGCTTTCATTAATTTGAGATTGTCATCTCCTCTCAGATGAAGTCTATGATATATAGATTTGCTCTGTACAATTTAGAATTGCAAGATTTAGTGCTACATCTTGATATTTAAAATTATTTAACATTCATTAATTCATAAGTATCAAGGAATCTTTTAGATATTGCAAAGAGAATTATTATACCAAAAATGTTCTTTGGACTATTAAAAGAATTTGAATCTATATTATATTTATCTAGGATACCTTCATGTCTAAGATTTATTGTTTTCAATCTTTATTCATGATTATAAAGTCAGTTTAATCAAGAGAGTTGATCTAGAATAACACAACTTTTGTAATCCAACAATCTCTTCAAGATATTTTTCAATATTATCAATCCTTACACACAAGTAAATATGAGATAGGAGGCTAATTAGGTTGGATAGAAATCTTGCAAAATACCTCAACAATCTCGGGAACACAAGCCTTAGGTTGAAACCTATTCAGCTTGTCTTGTATATACTTTGAAGGTATATCTTGTATCTACCATTTTTTTGTGAATAATGTATTATTGTCATTTTAGTTTATAAAAATAAGTAAAGATTATTCATTAAAAAATATAATATTAAATAATATTTCAAAAAAATAAAATATTTTGTTCTTAATTAATTTAGTCTAATAATATATGATGTAATAGAATTTTAAAAAACAAATAGTTATTAGCACCATTACTTTTATATAGTGGATTATAATATTATATGGAAGAGTATATCTAAATTAGAAATTGTCATTTGATCTAAATACACCTCCTCAATATTTGAAATTAGGTGAATAGTGTAAGAAAAAAACATATTATCGTCAATATATTTTGATCTATTTTTGGAATTGAATGGTTATGAATGGAGTTACCACCATGGAATGATCCTCTTCTTGGCTATCATATTATTGTCAATATATTTTGGTCTATTTTTCCTCTATGTTTGGTGAAAATAAGAAGCAATGTACAATCCATCTTCTCAAGGATTCTCTCTTAAAAAATGAAACCCTCCAAACAAATTCAAGTGGAGAAAAGACAAACAATGTGTCAAAAATGCAATCTTCATAAAAAGAAGGGAAAAATAGATTGCAATAAACCCTAAAATCAGTCTGCCAATTTGAAACAAAATCAAGATTGGAAGGGAAAGGTGTTTAACATGGATTAGATCAACTTATTACAATTTGAACTCAAATCAACAATAGTTTTCTTGAAGTTATAATAAAGGATGGTTTCCTATCAGTAGATGGGGTCAAAATTTTTTAGTAACATGTTTGATCTTATCAAGTCCAGAGTCTAGGCCATGCTATTCTCCCCCTATTCAAAGCCCACAAGAGTTGGAACTCTAAAAATATGCTTGTGAGGCCTGCTTCTGTGGTGAAAGTACTCTTTTCTTTTCTCTCTTTCTTTCTCTTTTTTGGTATAAACGATAGAACCATTCTAGCATCTCTAGGTCAAACACACAAGAAAAGTGTTTTACAGTCCTATTCCTGATTTTTTTTAATGTATAAGTCAGTTTTCTATGCCATAACAAAACTTTGGGCATGCATTGTCTTGTTTATCACCATGTATCTCAAATAAAAAAAATACAAAAGAAGGATGTTTATAATAGGATGAGATTCAATTAAAAATATTTGTAAAGTTGACATGCAATTAATTTAACATTGTAGACAATAGTGCTTCACTGTGAGCTGTTTTTGTTTATTTTTCAATATTTGAACTAAATGTGGTTTTTTTGTATAATAATGTAGACATAATTTTTTTTGGAGCATTGTTGTGTGTTTTTGTTAAAATAAAATAAAATAAAATATTTTTAATCAATTGTAATAAAAAGTAAAATAGAAGTTTTTGAAAGGGCTTCAATTCTTTTGCAAACAAATTAGAAAGACAATAATATTATAGTCTAATGATGATTAGACTATGATGACAACTAGATTACAACAATGAAACAACACAAAATTTGTAGAAGCAAGGCCTATGTCTTACTAAGAAACTCATATAGAACAAAACCAAGCTAAAAGAAGATCACAAGCATGAAAAAGTCCCAAGAATTCTAGAGTTGGTAGAGAGCAACACCAACATCCCGATCCTGCAAAAAATTAAGGTGCTTCTCTATGAAGGCTATGTCTTCATTCTTCGTCCCTTCATCATCTGTACTTTGTGTCCCCTATTTCTCAAGCTATGACTGATCTAATCAAGAATGGAGCAAGATTTTGATCTCTCTTGTAACATTTTAATGTTCCTGGCATTGTTCTTTATGAGGGATCTACTAACGTTAATTACCCTCCTTAGATTAGTTTTGATCCATCAAATCTTTCTCTAAAAATTTAATTCATTCATCACTCTTGGTGTTTTCCATTATCAATACAGTTTATTCTTCCATAACCTCGCAATGTTTGAAGAAGATTTATTCTCTTTTGTAGGGACAAACACCTTTTCCTTAGAAGTTTCTTAGCCATTTAAATAATTTTTAGTTTCATTTTGTTAGTCTCAATGAAGAACCTCTTAAGGATTTTATGATGGATGATAGCCTCTTTGTTCATATCAATAATTTATTTGCAATCAAGTTCACAATTGAAGCAACAAACTCTAAAGAGGAAGAAGGGCATGAAAGATTGGCTCATGAAATATAAGGGGTAAGGCATAAATATTTCACTTTGGAAACCTCATCATCCAAATCAATGTCATCCTCCATTTTCACTCTGTTCACCTTAGGATTATTTTTTTCTACCCTCCACTCCCTTGCTAGTTTACCATCCAAAACAAGGTCATTTTTCATCATAATTTCCCCTTCTTCTTGAATGTGACTTTAGTGCTTCTAATATCTTTACCACCAACAAATTTTATTCTTCCATGATTCTCAAGACCATTAGGGACAAAGAAAAGACTTTCTTGGGAAGGGGACTTAGGGTAAAGACTCAAGGAAAGAAAAATAAACTATTTTAGTAGTGTAATTCATAATGGGATAAGGTTAACTCTTCTTACAGTGATGTACATCTAGTGTAGAAGAAGCAAGGTGGTTTCTACAAGTAGCAATGAAAAGTGGGGGTTTTAAGGATAACTCATGTTTAATAAGTAGGATGGAAGATTTGTGTAGGGGGGAACCTTAATTCTTTTATTAAATTCAAGAATAAAGTATTCAAGAAAGGATAACATATATAATGGAAAAATAAATAGGCAATTGTCATGAAAATAGACAAATAATATAAAATGGTGTAACTGGCTTGGAAGTGCCCCTTAAGCATGACATACCTTGTAAGAAAAAAATGAGCATAGATAAAGTATTTGATGCTAAGTTACTTTTGTATAGAGGTTATACCCTAGTATGAGCAATAAGAGGAAGACAAGAACTTATGTGGTGAGTTACAAAAGGATGTGGTAGGAAAGAACAATTAAAATTGACAATACACATATATTCACATACACATAGTAGCACATCATATATTAACAATGTATTAATTCTTTTGATGGTAATTTGCATTTTGCTAATTTTTATGTCTAGGTTGGTGTAGGAATCAACACATTTTTCCCCTAATTTCTTCAGATTGCATCTTCTCCACTTCTATCAATACTTGTTTTTTGATAATGTTCCCTTGGCTTTGTATTTTGTTAAGTATCCCATCTTTTTTTAATATTTTTTAGCAAGTTGGAGATGAGGTATCTTTATGAATATGTCACACTCAATGATGGATGGTGGTAATGGGTTTTTGTATTATTTCTATAGATTCTACATGATTGTATAAGATATGTTTTATTTGATAATTTGTAGTATCTACCCTAGCTAGAATTTTTGTAAAAGTGATATCTGGGAGAAGTCTAGATGTGAGTTAGTGAGGGGTAGGTACAATGATGGAATGTGAGTGAGTTTTTTTAATTTTACAATGAATTTTTTTTTAATTTCTCTCATTTGTAGACATTGAAAATTGTCCTTCATCTACGAACTCCATTTTTCCTATCAACTCCTTTCATCTCCTTACATAATTAAATATTTTTATTTAAATACTCCCTAAAGTCATATTCCTCTATTAATTAAATAATTCATAATTATTTAATTAATTTATTTCCTCTTTGTTCCTCTTTGATTAATTAATTAAGATTTTATTTATTTAATTGAGTCACTAATTAAGCCCCTTTTCCTTCTATAATTAAATAAATTTATTTAATTATTCACTTGCCGCTTTCCTACTAATATAAAATTATTCATTATCCTCTTCTTCCATTAATTAAATAATTTTTTTTTATTTAATAACTTACTAATTTGTCTTTTTCCTTTGCTTTTTAATGAGATAATTGTTTCCAATTATCTTATTTAAAGAATCAACTTTTCCCTTTACTATTAAATAATTATTTTAATTATTTAATTATTCATCTAGTTTGCCATAAATTAATTAAATTTTATTTAATTAATGACTTTCCTTTTTCTCCCATATTTTTAAATTAAATTATTATTTAATTCAAAAAATCAATTTGCCTTTTTGTCTCTGTAATTAAATAATGTTGCCATTATTTAATTATTCACTTGCCCATTCGAACTAAATGATTTTCTTAGTCCCTCTCTCAGTCTCATTCTTATCCTCATGTGTCACGATCGATCTCAACCATTGATTAATCCTTTTCAATCTCGGTTGTCCATTCAAATTTGTCTCTTCTCTAAAAGGCTCCTTTCATGGTCATTTTTATATATCTAGTTTATATGCGAATTCATGCTGTTGACATGATAATTACTTCAATATTTTTCTAGTCATTAGTCATAGGCTATATTTGCACACTCGAAAGTGAGGACAATGATCATATTGCAACAAAATGGAGAAGGATAATGGAAGTCAATCATTGGAGGCATGAAGGTTATGGTAATATAATTTGTTGTTATTTCGTATTTATGCACTCTTTTGTTCTTCATTATTATATGAGGAATTTAAGGTTTATTTGTTATGAACTTAATGATCTTAACCTCGAATCTTCCTGATCACAACATTAGATTAAGTGGTGGGGATATGGAGTTAAATTGATAGATTTATTTGGGGGTGTGAAGACTATTCACCCTACTATGTTTCCTTGTCTCCCTCTTTAATTTTTGTTATTTCATTTCCTTTTTTGTTTCTTTTTCTATTTCGAGGGGAGTTTTATAGAATTTTGAGTAGCCACAATGGTTTCCTATTTGAGTCTCCCCTTTGCTATTGTCATTTGTGAAAGGAATGTTTCCACCTTTTTTCTTGGATCTAAGCTCCAAGTTTTGTAAATGTATTAGTTTTCTCTCTTTTTCGGTGATAAGTTCACCACAAATTTATCTAGTGATTCTTTCCTTAATTTTCCTCTATTTACACCATTTCTTCTCTTCTTTGCTTCAAAATTGTGGCTAATGTTTCAAGAAATCCTTCAATTATCTCCACTAAATATGAGGTGTACTTGAGATGTAATCAATCATAGCCTATTCGACTATTTTTTTGTTTTCCTCTCCTACCAAGGGGTATACATTTATAATTTCTAAGAGCATGCCTAGTGTGAATAGTGACTTGTAGAGTCTACTAGCATCTATTGAGCTAGTCTATTTTCTCTTCAAACCTATCCATTCAATTTGTGGTAATTTTTATTTTGATATTTTTTGTTTCTTTAAATTCTATGGGTATCCTCCTAGGTATATTTTTCACTTTTTATGCCTCTTTTCTTATATTTGTATCCTTTGCATCTATGAAAGTGTATTTTATTTTTTATTTCATTTTATCTTAGGTTGTGAGGATTTATTTACTTTTATTCTCATTTAGATTAGTGCCTTTGTAGCTTTCCTCATTGGTGATTGTGTAATCTTTTTTTGTGGAGGGGTGGTATCCAATCTTCTTCTTGTGGTGACATGTAGTGACCTCTTTTCTAGTTATTCTATGCCTAATGCCATATGTATTTTTAAATCCATTATTTTTTAAATCCTAGGGATTCTAACAATTATTTTTTAGGGCTTCTAAACGTTTCATCTATGTATGGGTTGGGTTAAAACTCATTTTGAGTTGTTTTGTAAGGGTTGGGTAAATGTTCAACTTCAGGTTAATCTGGGTTAATGCTGCATTTTGAACCATCAACATTTTTGTACAAATGATGTAATTGGTCTTCGTACCTATGCTATTGTTACTGGAGTGATAATTGGAGGTTTTCTTACTAGTTCTTTCCTACCAGTATGCTCCCCTGAACTAGTTTTTGTAAAACTATACTATATATAATAAAATATTAGTGGCTTGCCACTTTTTCCAAATAAAAAAGAATTATTTTTTAGTGCCACACTTGAGATGGTCCTACCTTTGTTGAGAGTGGTGAACCCAAAATTTCTATGATTGTAGGAGGTGTGGGGTATTTTAGGATCCCCTACTTTCTATGTAGCTTGTCCTTATTCTTCTCTACATTCTCTATAGCCTTTTTTATGTTGTTTGATGTTGAGTTCTTAGTATGTATCAAATATTTATACATTAGGATATTTTCAAAGAGCTAATAAGGCCTTGGCATTTGCATAGACTGGTTTATCATTTATTTCATATGGTAATTACAATATATAGGATGTGAGTGGTTCCACTAACTCCATGAAAGTGTGCTCTTTATCTTCCACACATGTAATGTTATCCACATGTTACTATAAAATATTAGAGGATACTTAGTCCCTTGGTTTCATTTGGGCTTTGAAAATATATTTTTGAAGAACTACCAAAATTGAAACATATTATTGATAAATTTCTATTGACGGCCTTTGAGAAATGAACCAGATTTACATATCCAAAATGAGCCTAGCATTTAAATATGTTTAGACCAGAGACTTGCTCACCTCATTTCTTCCATTCCATCACATTCATTTAGCTTACTATCACATTTTAGGAAAAATTTTAGGGTACCCTCCTTGCATTGCTTAGAAATTTTTATGCCATTACTAGATTGTTCCTCACTTATTGTAGAAATCCATCATTAGGTTGTATATACCTTTTTGAAACATTAGAATAGGGAAACTTACCATATCTTGTCATAGGCCCATTTCTACAATGAAAAATTGTCATTGACCTTGTCATTTTGGTGTAACCTTTAAACTCACCAGTCTAGTTTAAAGCTCACCTTGTCAAACTTGTCACTTGTTATCTACTCCTTAAGGTCACTAAAAATATTACTAGTGGAAACATTGGACTATCCTAGGTTGGCTAGTAACTCTTTCCTTAGTTTCACAAAAAGAGGTGCCTAGTCCTAAATTTAGCTATTCATACCATAGTCATCTCAATTGCATACCATACTTTTCGTCATACCATAACACTTTAAATTAGCATCTTTCAAAACTTGTCTATTGTCACCTTGTGCCTTAATTTTGGTCATTAGAATCATTGCATACCCTAGATTGTGGTTATAGTGATATTGTCCTATCCTAATTTTTTTATTATCACTCTCAACCTTAAATATTGGACACTATCATCATTAGGCATCCTCATACCTTAAAACTGAAAAATCCAAAACATAGCTTGGGTTGCATACCTTAGACTTAGACCACTTCTTTGCATTATCATACCTTCATTCCCATCTTGTCACATACACTTTCCCCTTCACAAGTCTTTTATGGTCAAAACTAGGTCCCAAAAGAGAAGAAAAGAGATGTAGTTTTTGCATGATGATGATGAGTACCTCTATAATCACACTAGCCATCTAAAATTTGGCTCATCCTCAAACAAGGCACCTAAGAAAAACATGTTGGTATGTGGCGACTGATCATGCTATACTGTATAACCCATGATATACTGTACACCCTGGCACGTATCCTTGCTGGTAGCCCCCGAAAAGTGGGGGTTCGGGGGCGGCAAGCCCCGAGAAAAAATTTCCTCCTACTTTTTCGCGTCATCACCAAAAAAGGGAAAAATCAACAAAAAAAAAGAAAAATCCAATTTTGTAGAACCTAAAATTTGGAAGCTTCTATGCTTGTTAAAAAGGGGTTTGGATGGGTGTTACAATATGATGAAAAACATGATTATTCACAAGATTGTAATAAGTTTTGCACTGGATAATAAAAGTATTAGATGGCTATGGTTTGGTGGATGTAACCCAGGTTGGGTGAACCACGTTAAATTCTCTGTGTTATAATTTTGTGTGTTTTAGTTTCTTTGTTTATTAATTAAATCTGCATTTAATTGTTAGATATCTACCATTTCTAACCCTAACAAGTGGTATCAGAGTGGGTTGTGTTTTTATTATCATCTATAGGAAGGTCTCACGGCTGAGTGGGAGTCTCACAGTTGAGTGGGAGCAATGGCAGATGAGGGTAAGAAGGTTGAGAAGTTTAATGGACATAATTATCAGTTATCGAAGATGTAGATGGAGGACTATCTCTATCAGAAGGATTTATGGCGGCCATTGGAAGGGAGAACCAAGAAATCCACAACAATGTCTGATGAGGACTGGGAGATCTTAGATAGAAAGGCTCTTGGCAGTATTCATTTATGCCTGGCACAATCGGTGGCATTCAATATTACAACAACAAAGACAACTCAAGAGTTGATGGAAACCCTGGCAAAGTTATATGAAAAGCCTTCCGCTTCGAATAAGGTATTTCTTATGAAGCGTTTATTTAATATGAAAATGCTAGAAGGTGGGTCAGTTACTGATCATTTAAATGAGTTTAATACGGTCACCAGTCAATTAACTTCTGTAAAAGTAAATTTTGATGAAGAAGTTAGGGCTCTTTTAATTTTGTGTTCTTTGCCTAAAAGCTAGAATAGCTTGGTAATGGTTGTTAGCAATTCTATTTCTGGTTTGAATACATTGAAATTTGATAATATTGTTGGTGTTATTTTGAGTGAGGAAATTTGTAGAAAAAGTTCAGGTGGAACATCCACATCAGGCAATGTTTTGAATGTAGAAAGTAGGGGCAAAACAAAGGAGAGAGGAAACAATTTCAGAAATTGTGGGAAGTCACGAGGAAAATCAAAGGATAGAAGGTCCCAATCTAGAGACAAGAGGGATTGTTGGTACTGTGGTAAGCTGACTCATTTGAAGAAAGATTTTTGGTCTTAGAAAAATAAAGAAGGAGACAAAAAGGAAGTAAAGAGGAAAATGTGGTAAGTAATAAATTTGATGAGGATGCTTTGATTCTTTCCCTTGATAATGCTGATAATTCTTGGGTGTTATATTCAGGGGCTTCATTTCATGCTATCCCCCATAGAAGTTATTTTCTTGATTATGTCCAAGGGGATTTTGGGCTGGTTTATTTAGGAGATAATGAACCCTGTCAAATTGTTGGAAAGGGAAGAATCAAGATTAAGTTGCAGAATGGGAATCATTGGCTACTACATGAGGTAAGGCATGTTCCAAAGTTAAGCAAGAAATTTAATTTCAGCAGGGCAACTAGATGATGAAGGTTGTGTTGTTACATTTAGTGATAAAAATTGGAAGGTCACAAAGGGTGCCTTAGTGGTAGAAAAAGGTGTGAAAGTAGGCACCTTATATCTTTGTACAGGTCATATTGTTCCTTCTACTTTAATTGTTATGAAAAAGGTCAATGTTTAGGAACAGTTGTTGCAGTTCAACAGGTAGAAGATCATACAGTTGCTATGGACTCTGAATCAACACTGTGGCATAATAGACTTGGGCATATGAGTGCAAAAGGTATGAAAGTACTTCATTCAAATAATGTTTTACAGGTCTAAAATGTGTTAATATGGATTTCTGTGAAAGTTGTGTGTATGGAAAACAAAAGAGAGTAAGTTTTCTCAAGGATGGGAAGCAAAAGAAAGATGAGAAATTGGAGCTTGTGCATACGGATGTATGGGGACCAAGTCAGGTATCTTCTATCGGTGGCTCTTTGTATTATGTTAAATTCATTGATGATGCAACTAGGAAGGTATGGATTTATTTCCTTAGGCATAAATTTGATGTATTTGAAACTTTTAAAAAATGGAGAAGCTTGGTTGAAATGAGATGGGTAAAAAGATAAAATATCTCATATTTGATAATGGTGGTGAGTATTGCAGCAAAGAGTTTGAAGATTATTGTTCCTCTAATGGTATTCGTAGGTAGAAAATGGTTCCAAGGACTCCACAGGAAAATGGAGTGGCTGAGTGCATGAATAGAATAATAATGGAGCGTGCACAGACTATTAGATTGCATGTTGGGTTGCCTTTAAAAATGGGGGCAGAGACTGTAAACACTATTGTTTATTTAATTAATAGAGGTCCCTCTAATCCTTTGGGTTGTGGTATTCCAGAGGAAGCATGGAAAGGTAAGAAGGTGAGTTATTCTTTTCTCACAACCTTCAGTTGTGAAGCATTTGCACATGTAGATTCTAAAAATAGAACCAAGCTTGATACAAAATCAAAGAAATATATATTTGTTGGATATGGCATTGATGAATTTGGTTATAGGCTTTGGGATTTTGAAAATCAAAAAATTATGAGAAGTAGGGATGTCATATTCAATGAGAAAGTTGTGTACAAAGATCTGTTGCTGCAACATGAGAAGAAAGAAAATGATTATGCAGTGTTTGATGATATTCCAAACAATGATGTTTCAGTGGTTCCTCATGCTGGGCAACAATAGCAACAACAAATACCACAAAATCCTATTAGATGATCTTCAAGGATAAGTAAACCTCTAGAAATATTCTCTCCCTCTTTGTATACTATTTTTTTAACTGATGCTGATGAATCAGAATATTATGATGAACCTATGTAGGTGGATACTAAGGTTTAGTGGGAGCATGGAATGGAAGAAGAAATGGACTCCTTGCTAAAAAATCAGACTTGGGAATTATGCAAGTTGCCTACAGGTAAAAAGGATTTACCAAAAAAATGGGTTTATAGGCTGAAAGAGGAGGATGGAGGTAAGAAAAGATTTAAAGCCATATTAGTTGTAAAGGGATTTGCATAGAAAAAAGGTATTGATTTTGATGAGATTTTTTCTGCAGTTGTTAAAATGACTTCTATTCGTATTGTTTTAAGTATTGTGGCTACTGAAGATTTGCATTTAGAATAGCTTGATATTAAAACAACCTTTCTCCATGGTGATTTGGAAGAGGAAATATATATGGACCAGCCACAAGGATTTGAGGTCAAAGGTAAGGAGAAACTAGTGTGCAGATTGAAGAAAAGTTTATATGGCTTGAAGCAAGCACTTCGGCAATGGTACTTGAAATTTGATAGTTTTATGGCTGAGCAAGGCTACAACAGGTGTAATTCTGACCATTATGTTTATTTTAAGAGGTTGGATAATGACAACTACATTATTTTATGTCTATATGTTGATGACATGCTTATAGCAGGGTCTAACATGGATCACATAAGTGAGCTAAAATAATAGTTAGCAAAATATTTTTCTATGAAGGATTTGGGGGCAGCAAAACAAATCATTGGTATGAAAATTTGTAGAGATAGGGAAAACAAAAAATTATTTTTATCTCAAGCTAATTATGTTGAAAAGTTGTTGCAAAGAATTCATATGGAGAATGCAAAAGCTTTCAGCACACCTTTGCCTAGACATGTTAAATTGACTAAGGATATGTGTCCAAAAACACAAGAGGAGGAAGAAAAAATGTCCAAGGTACCATATGCTTCAGCTGTAGGAAGTTTAATGTATGCCATGGTATACACGAGACCGGATATTGCACATGCCATAGGATTTGTTAGTAGGTATTTGATTCATCCCAGAGTTGAGCATTGGAATGCGGTAAAATGGGTTCTCAGGTACTTGAGAGGTACATCCAATAAATGTTTATGTTTTGGGGGCTCTAACACTGATTTAAAAGACTATGTTGACTCAGATTTGGTAGGGGATATAGATACTAGGTGGAGTACCATAGGTTATGTATTTATAGTTGGTGGGACAGCAGTGAGTTGGATTTCTTGATTGGAAAAGGTGGTTGCTTTATCCACCACAAAGGCAGAGTATGTTGATGCAATAGAGGCAACAAAGGAGATGATATGGCTGCAACTTTTAATGGA
This sequence comes from Sequoia sempervirens, assembly GCA_007258455.2. Lineage (NCBI taxonomy): Eukaryota > Viridiplantae > Streptophyta > Pinopsida > Cupressales > Cupressaceae > Sequoia > Sequoia sempervirens. The sequence goes on along the minus strand of VDFB02271358.1, from coordinate 527,847,818 downwards.
TGAGTTGGGAAAACAACAGGCTGGAAATTAATTGTTTACATATAGCTAGAGTGTTATACATCTTGCAAAGAATCCTGCCTTGCATTCTAAAAAAAAATACATACATTTGAGATATCATTTCATTCGGTCGGTGTTAGAGGATGGACAAGTCAAGTTGGAAAAGATACATATAGATGTCAATCCATCGAATATGTTTACGAAGGTGGTGACAAGGGAGAGGTTGATCTCCTCTTCAACTTCAGTTGGCCTTCAAGTAGAACAAAGCAGTAGGGTCCAAGGTACTTATTTCTAGTGGGAGCTGTAATTGTAGCAGTGTTGTCTAGGATCAGTCTCCAAGTGGGAGATTGTGTTGGTGTGGAGCCTGATCAGTTTCCAAGTGGGAGATTGTTGGTATGTGGCAACTGATCATGCTATACTATACACCCTGGCACGTATCCTTGTTGGGGTCTGGGGTCAGGCCGAGCCTCGGGTGGGGGTTTGGGGGTGGCAGCCCCCGAGAAAAAAATTCCTCCTACTTTTTCGTTCCATCACCGAAAAAGGGCAAAATCAATGAAAAAAAGAAAAATCTGATTTTGTAGAACCTAAAATTTGGAAGCTTCTAAGCTTGTTAAAAAGGGGTTCAGATGGGTGTTATAGTTGATGAAAAACATGATTATTCTCAATATTGTAATAGGTTTTGCACTAGATAATAAAAGTATTGGATGGCTGCAGTTTGGTGGATGTAACCCAGATTGGGTGAACCACGTTAAATTCTTTGTGTTATAATTATGTGTGTTTTAGTTTCTTTGTTTATTAATTAAATTTGCATTTAATTGTTAGATATCTGCCATTTCTAACCCTAACAAAACACTCCCTTTGACAATTACAACACCCATCACAATCCTCTCTCAAAGAATAAACTAGAGGTTACTTTCCAAGACCCCAATGTGGTTAGATTTGTCGATGAAATAGTAGCTTTAGACCCTTAGAGGTATTTAGCCAAAATTTTACATAGTGGAGCAAAACTTCTCTTGGCTTTGATGTAAATACACTTTGACAAGAATCATCCCCAAAAAGACAAAGTCAAGGACAAGACATGTCTACCTCAAGTGGTTCCAAGACCCCACAAATAAATATTTCTATGCCACAAGGGGGTCCAACTCAAACTTCCACTACAATCCATACATCCTTGTTTGAAACCCAACCAATGTCACAATCCATGACACAATCCATGTCACAACATTTTAGTTATAACTCTCATCCATTTAGTGCCATAAACACTACATTTTCAAATCCATTTGGGACATCTAGTACCATGAACACCACACCAAACCCATTTGGAAAATCTAGTTCCTTGAACACTACGTCATTCAATCCATTAAAAAAAAAAGAGAACTAGAATTCATATTCATGGGACCAACACCAACACCAACACAAAAACCAATACTATGCAAGGTCCTAACACAAGTGTTCCTCAAACAAATACTCAAGGATCCTTCCAATTTAACACCCAATACACACAAGGTTCAAATACTTCCAATCCTCCCCAAATGCAATTCATCACCTCACACATCCCAACTCACACCACTCACATCCCTCAAATCCAAATTCCAACATCAACTTACATTCCATATATTCAAAACCAAATCTTGTCCTTCACTCATAACATCCCATCTCAAAATAACACCAATTCATCCCTTCAACATGTTGGATTGTAAAATACAAACATTCAGCCTTACCAAAATGCAGTTGCAAATTCCATGGACACAACACCTACACCATATGATGTCCTAGCCACTCAAATGTTAGCCTTGCAAAAGCAAGTAGAAACCATGACAATATCAAACAAGAATACTTACTCTACCTAAGAGTTATGCCATATCCGTTTGATAGGAAATTATACATGCCTCCTCTTCCTCCTCTTTATATCATGCTGACATTACCCAAATAAAGAGGAAAATGAAATCCCATTGAGCATGTGAGAGAGTTTCACATGACCCTGATCGATATAGCTTCTGAATAGAAGTACCTAATGAGACTATTTCCTAGAAGTCTCGTAGGAAAATTCCTAGAATGATTCACCCATCTGCTGACCAACATTTGAACATTTGATGAACTAGCTGACAAGTTCATCACCCACTTTTCCTTCAACATTGAAAATGACATTAATATCGCCACCTTGTGCCACACTAAAAAATAAGAGGGTGAATCCTTCATAACATACTTCTAGAGATGGAGGAGCTTGGTTAGCCACTGTCTTGTTGACATTCTTGAAAAACAAAAAAAAATCATTTTTCGTTGAAAATATGATCATAGACTTAAAGTATTCACTACTTACCCTCTATTGCTCAACATTTGTAGAACTTGTAGAAAAAGGAACCGTCCTTGAGAAAGCTCTTATTGCCAAAGGAGAAATTAAAATGTATAAAAAGACCCAAAAAGCCCAAGGGACATCAAACAATAAGAACAAATATTGGGCTCGAAAAAATAATTTCACTAATGATGAGGTTTTCAATGTGAAAGCAATCCATAATGGTCCCACACTTACACTGAAAGGACCTAACACACCAAACAACCCATGTCAACAAATGACAAATTCCCTATAGAACATGTAAGGAAAATACCTTAGAGACAATTCCCTGCAAGACGCAAGTACACTCCCTTAGGGGAGCCTATTGAATCTTTCCTCAAACAACTCTTGCAGTCTAGGGTCATTACACTTCTTGAGGTGAAACCATATGATCTAGGGTAGTTCAAACCTTCACGGTGGGATGGAAATACCTTTTGTGACTATCACCATGGAAAAGGACATTCTACTTCATCATGTTGACAAATGAAAAATGTCATCCAAGACCTCATTGAAAATGGTACCATAGAGGTCGATGGAAAACAAAAAACTTCCAACAGTGATCATAAGGTCTTTATAGATCCATTACATGGCCATGGAAAAGGAAAGACCTCCAATTTGGGCAATAAGACCAATAATTCTGCCAATTACACAAATACCAAATATGATTACACCACCATAATAAGTCACATTCATGCTACTGACAATCATGCCAATGCTATTACTATCAAGAAACCACCTGAATGTGTTGTCACTACCCGTTGAACCAAGGTGACTGTCCAAGGTGCTCCCCCAAAAAAGCAACAAACAAAGTCTCAATACAATCTACTTGACCATTTGGGGAAGACACCTACACAAATATCTATCTTGGAGTTGTTGCGCATATCACCTAAACATCAGGCCATTCTTGACAAAGCCTTGCAAGATACTATCATTCCTATTGACCTTGATGTCAATAATTTCTAGGAAATGATGGGATACTTGGCCAATACACACCATATTACCTTCTCAAAATTAAGACTACTCAAATAAAAAATCCACTCACAATGACCCCTTGCACCTTGAAGTCTTTGTCCAAAAGCATAAATTCATATGAGTATTAGTAGATGATGGAGTGAGATTGAATATTTGCATCCTAAAGTTGGTTAAGGAATTTGGATTCTCTAAATCAAGTGTAGATATAAAAAAAAGTATTGTCATCAAGGCATATGGTGATGAAGAATGCTCTTCCAAAGGTGTTGTCACACTCCCAATTAGAGTTGGACTAACTATCTTGAATACCACATTCCAGGTCTTGGACCTTAAACTTCAATACAACCTCCTCCTTGGTTGACCATGGATCCATGCCATGAAGGTCGTACCATAAACATACCATCAATTCCTCAAGTTTCCTCATGAAGGAATTGAAATTATGGTCGTAGGTGATCTCGAACCCTTTCAATATTGCAACAATTTGAAAGGGACTACTCAATTCTAAGTTCTTGGCAACTAAGAAGCCTCATCATCTCACTACATTGTTCCATCTTCATTGACCAAGTCATCCACTCCATTTACTAGGCCATCAAACCCCAAGGTCCAAGTCCATGACATGGGATGCGGAGAATACCATATGGATAATTTATCTGAAAATGGCAATTCTAATGTTGTTGAGAAAGATCAGATTTCCAACAACAATGTTAAGACAACTATAGAAGGTATAAAAATAGATGGCCATGCCTGGATCAACACCTTTTGGGATCCTGATGATACATCTACCTTTTCCCTATCTGCTTCCACTCAAACTTTTCATATCTGTGAAAAGCCCATGTTTGACTAGGATATCTATGATAATCCACTTTTTTATCATGACCTCACTGAGGATATCCAATCTGTTGAAAAATGAGGTGTTTTCTTAGCTTAATACTCTGTAAAACTTTAATATTGCTGATCTAAATAAGCTTTTTCTTTGGTACATATATTTTTTTGTGGGTGATTATCTTGATTAATCCATTTTACTATTGTAGAATGTAGACATAAGTTGATAGAAGAACTAGACATGATATTAGAAAGATTACACAAGATGTACCTTGGAGAAACCCTTTCGGGAAAAAAATCCACCAAGAATTATTCTATTATTCAATCTCTAAATTACAGTAGCTTCAATTCTTGCTTGAGAATGCTTCTTTTGTCTTTTCCAATCTTCTTCACACCTACAATTACAATTATAAAAACTCTCTTCAACTTGAATGAGATAAGAGGCAATATGCAACCTTGTAATCTCCAAAAGGTGATAATTACAATGCACAAGCTCAAGCCTTAGAAAAGATACGCCATATTGATTCAAGTTAAGTTAATCTATGAAGACTAAACCTTACAACATGTGCTTCATGCATTTGGGTGTCCCAAATTGAAGCTACAACTCATCCTTCACTTTGGTGATAAATCTAAAGCTCCTCCTCAAAGGGTGATCCCACAAAGCTGGTTTACAATTTTTGGGAGATTCTGATTTTTGCTGAAATCACATATTTTTAGAAAATATAATGATTTAAGCCTTTAAAATTTCCATTTAAATCATTCAAATTGAAGAGGGTTTGATCAAACTACCATAGATCAAACCCCCTTGGATAGAACCCCACTAGTTTTAAACCATACCTATAACAAAGTCTCTTTTACACCTATCAAAATGCTGATAAAACCCACTTTTGATTTACCTTTTGGGGGATCAAATGAATTCATTAAAAAAAATGTTTTAAGTATGTAGTCCTTATTATAAGCTTTCCAAAAATTATAATTTTAAAAAAAAAATATTATTATTATATTTATTTTTTATTTCTTGTGAATGTAGGTTTTTCATTGAAAATCAATCTCTCTATTCTACACATGTGGAAAAATATAAGATTATAAAAAAAAAACTTAAAAGATATGATTCCACTAGATATTGAAGTCCTTGATCCAAAAAAATAAAAAATTGAATTTTGATATATACAAAAAAAGTTACACATTATACGGTCTGCCTATGTCTGAATTGTAATTGGTTTGACTTCAAAACTTGATTAAGGAAAAAATATTCAATAAAACACTATCTAACCAAGTGGAAGCACTAGATATCAGAGTTACAAATCTAAATACGAAAGAATTAGAATTTTATCCTTCATGGAAAAAAAGTTATGCATTATACGGTGAGCGTCACTCCTTAAAAATGTTGTTTTCTGAAGAAAAAAAACTAGTTTTTGAGGGAGATGGAAAAAGAGGTATAATCTGATTCTAAAAAAATTGAAAAAAATATATTTATAATCTATAGACAAAATTTCACGAAACTCTAGTTTGCACCATTTTTAAATTCTTCATGGTTTAGCCGCTATAGGTGCCCGAAAGTGAAGATTTAGTTAGAAAAAATTATTTAAGTGTCCAGTTTGGCCAAAAATTGTAAACCACTATTGTGGGATCACCCCATGAAGATGGAGCCCAAAAGTAATCCTACTTAATTGATCCTTTAGAAATATTTTATCATGCAAGAGAGGTAAATCCAAGAAAGCATCTTGGGCACCCAAGTTGGCTCCAAGTGATTTCTAGTTAACTAAAACATTTACTCAACACCATTCATGCAAGAATGGTCATCCCCTGTTAACTGGAGGTAGTCCTTCTTATCTGTCATACAAATCAATGTTATTAGCCATGAATTTCAAAGTTAGCTAAAGTTAACTAACATACAACTGAAACTAACTAAAGACAACTGAACCATAACTGAACTGAACTGAACTAAACTGAACTAATTCTAAACTAAACTAAACTTAATTGAACTGAATTGAAATGATCTAAACTAAACTGAACTAAACTTCATGCATGCAAACATCAAACCCTTGCAAACATCAAACCCTAACTCCTAGGATCTTTACATGCATTCAAAAGTGTTAACTATTACTTCGTATAGTTAATTGAACACAAGGTGAGTGTCGCCTTACCATGTGGGTGCCTCATGTGCCCCTTTTATTTAGGAGCTCACTATGGATGCCCTCACATGCTCCTTACATTTAGAATTAATTACAAATGTCAATAATCATGATTATTTCATCAAATATTAATCTCATCGTAATCTTAGTGTTGTTGAACACATTCCAAGAATCTAGGAGATACATGAAATAATTAATGTTTAGGATTTACAATTAAATGGCATCCTATTTCCAACACAATCATCATCCTTCCATCTCACCTGCCCTGAGCTAGGATATGTATCTCCTACTGTGGCCTCTACCAAGTCACCTTGCGAAGTCGTTAAGGAAGTGCAAGCTTCCTTTGACATTAGTAGTACCAAAAATGATAGTACCAAAGACTCCATTGATGGCATCGCCACTCCCATTCATCCACTAGACATTCCTATCACTTCACCTATTTCATCCATCTTGAACTCACATCCATCTACATCATAGAAATAGATCAAGAAGTCATATCTCAAGAAAAGAATAAAGGCAAAGCTCTGGTGAAAGAGTTGTCTTCAAAATAAGGTCAAAATCAAAATACATAATGCAAATTAAAGAATATCAAGACAAGTCCTCTAGCCAAAATAAAAAACTATTGGAAAAATAAAAAATACAAGTCAAAAATAAGAAAAAGTCGATCTCCAATCAATGCTTCTCCATAAAAAATCATTGGGGGCATCTATAAAAGCACAAAGTCAAAAGAGGAGTTGGTTGATCCAATGTATCCATCATTGACACTTTCACTCATTCCATACATCCCATTCAATCCATCAACATTCATACATCTGTCATATCATTCGACCTCCATTGGTGATGTCTTCCAATATAGCTTTGATGATGATCCCTTCACATACTCTAGCTCATTGGTCACCCAAACTCCTCGCATGAAGCCTAATGGCCCACATACTGTGCACATTAGAGATGCTACCCTAGTCTCTTTTGTCTGCCACATCTATCATTCGTCATATTTTCCACTTGCACTCATCATCTAGGTTAGGTCCTTTCATCCAACATGGTCATCCAAGCACAATTAGGGCATCATCATGGTGGTTTATGGATATGGTACGTATCAATTCTACACTTAGTTTTAGAGAGCTCTTATAAAAAAACTTGGAAAAATATAAAAAATACCAAAAAAAAAAAATCGTTACCTTGATGAAAACCTGATAAACAAGCATCTTGGTAACACCAAAAAAAATCAAGAAACCATGAAAATAGTAAAGAAAAATAATTTGTCCAATAGTGAAACCCACTTTGGTGGCGCTTTGGATAAGTACCATGGTGAAAACTTGGAAAACAAGCACAATGTGTAGTCAATATTTGCTCCCTAGTCTATCGTCATTCTATCTAGCTTTTCGCTTCACCCATAATGCATCCATACTTTTCATTTTCTTCATTATCCATAATAATGCCGACTTGTCCTTTCCATAACTTGGAATAATTGACATTTTGTGTCTTTCATACCCACCTTCATACCTTGGCATTCATCCATCCCAACCCTAATAAATTGGTCTTATACTCAACTGGGGGAAAATACTGGACCTATGTCTTCCCTAGATCCCGTACTTGTTGGAGGTCACTATATAAAAAAAGACAAAAAAATGATAATAATAAAAAAAAACTAAATATTTCCAAAAAGACAAAAAGATCACAAAACAACAAAAAAAAAATCAAATATTCCCCAAAATCCAAAAAAATTAAATATTTCAAAAAACACAAAAACATCCACATAACTTACAAAAATCCTAAAAATGGAGTTAGCATCATGTCATGTCAGTCCGAGTCCAGTTGAGCTACGTTGCCTCTGCGACTTCACATATAGGGAAGGCCATCTATTGATGCACCCCTAAGGCATTAGGTGAGTCCTTTTTAGGTTTGTCAAATAAACATTAAAATCATGATGCGTTCCTTTTTCAAAAAAACAAAGTCAATTTATGTCGAACTCAAGGTCTATGCGTGTATAATGTAGGCAAGGCCATGAATCGACGAGCCGCCAAGGCCACCTAGGTCAGTTCTTTAAGGTTTATTGAGTTAGTCACAATAAGTTAGACATCGTCATCAAAAACAAACAATCATCAAAATCTGACACAAGTCATGAAACAACAAAGCAAACTAGTCAACAAGTCTTCTAGTCTAATCAGTCAAATTATCAAATCCATCAAACATCAAACCAACATCAAGACAATCTAAACTATGTCTTATACAAGATGTGTCCTTCCTGAAACCTGACATAGGTATTTTCTAGACTTTGTCATTTTCCTTATACAGGTAGTTGCATGATCGAAACCAAACTTGACATCTTATACGACATGTTTCTTCTCTTGAAACTAGGCTTTGTCAAACAATCAACCCATCACTCACAGTCAAATGTTGGAAAACACTTATTGGCAAACAATTCTTGGAAAACACTCTGAACATGGTTGTTGAATTTGTTGGTCTATGTTGTCTTATCTTTTTGACTTATTTTTGGTATCATGTTACTAGCTACCTTGAGGTTTTCCCATGAAGGATTTAGAGGGGCGATGATGTCTCATGACTCATCTCTTCTTTTGATTGTTGTCTGTGGTTTGTCTTGACAAAAAGACTAGGGAAATATCACTCCTAGTATGACTCATGGCATTCCTTGTCCGCGACTGTCTATTTTTGGCAAAGGAACGACATTGCATACCATTGGTCTATGTCATATCATGGTGTTTGTTCACCATTGCACAACATTTTTTACCACCGAATGATGATTAAATGCAAAGCCTACTATTTATTTAGAAAAATATTGAAGTCTCTTCTTTTCAACTCACATCTACATCCCCCCCACACTAACATTTCCTTCTTTCTCTATTCCTATCATCCATTTTGAGAGCACACTCATGTTCTTTGAGTCAACATGTCCTCTCGAGGGGGCATATTGTTACCTTCTTGTCATCCTTCCTAATCCTCATTTGCACACTGGGGCATATTTTTGGATTAATTTTTCTTTGACACAACATGATAAATTGCATTATGTCAAAGAGGGGAAAAATGTAGACATTAAAAATTGTCCTTTGTCTGTGAACTCCACTTTTCCTATCAACTCCTTTCATCTGCTTACATAGTTAAATAATTTTATTTAATTAATTCTCCTAAAGTCATATTCCTCTATTAATTAAATAATTCTTAATTATTTAATTAATTTATTTCCTCTTTGTTCCTCTTTGATTAAATAAATAAATAAATTTTATTTATTTAATTAAGTCACTAATTAAGCCCCTTTTCCTTGTATAATTAAATAAATTTATTTAATTATTCACTTGCCACTTTCCCACTATAATTAAACTAGTATACATATATTAAATATCAATAAATATAAAATAAGCCAAGAGTTCTATTTTCTCGAGGCGCCTATTTTCATCAACTTATTCAAAACAACAGTAAGTTGCCCATATGCTATCATTGTTTCAATCAATCAAATAATATATGAGCAAAATAAAACAGGTGAAAAGACTCAATAGCACATTAGAGGTTAAATGCAAAGATGCTTAGTTGTTTTATGAGTTCCCTGTGAAATTTGAATTGACTGATTTTAATTATAATTTGATTTCAATACATATGTCCAATTTCTTCTTTAAACAAATGTGATACAATTGTCAATTAAGATAAGATCAAATATTAAATTTATGTATTTTCTGAATCACAAAGATAAAGATAAAGTAACCAAACCCTAGTTTTGATTCTAGCGTGTATTAAGAAAATGCAACCTTGCCAAGTTCCAAACCAAATGAGCCCTACCAAGTCCAACAGACTCAACTTGGGAGACTTTCCATCCCACTGAGTAATAAAACAACCACAAGTAAAAAATAATAAACCTTAGAGTTGTTAAGCTGTTAAACAAGAACATTGAAAAACACAACTGAAACATGTGATTTAGAGATGTAGAGTACCAAAAGAGATTAAAGCCATTGATCAGAGCAATCCATATATGACATAAACAATTGACCCAATGAAGAGAGAACAAGGAGTAGATGGTCGAAAAAATAACTCGCAAATAATATTGCTGATAGTATTAATTCTTGCTATAATGCTCGACTCCTTGAATCTTTGTTTTTTTTACTACAAGATTATAACAATGCAATTGGTTTCAACAAGACTAAAGACAAATTTGTGACAACTAAACTCAAGTCAATCCAAAAAATGTAAAGCCAAACCTGCAAGAAATCCAACTCTAGGAGAATAAAGCCAAACCTACAACCGCGAAGTTTTGAAATGGTTATGATTCAACAACCTCTTTTAATAGAGGTCTTCATGAATTCAAATATAAGAACATCTAAAGAAAGTTGTGAATAAAACAAATTTGAAACTGCTATAAAAACAAAGCAAAAAATAAAAACTATTGAAAAATAAATAAAATAAAATAAATACACAATTAAAAAATAAATAAAAAAACAAATTACAAATAAATACATTGAAATTTCTTATAATTATAAAAAATATATTTGTGTTACTACTATAAATAAATAAAAATAAAAATAATGTATAAATATATATTATAAAATAAAAATAATGTATAAATATATATTATAAAAATAATGTATAAATATATATTATAAAAAAACAATAAATACACTATTGAAAAAAAATAAAAAAAATACAAATACATTGAAACTTATAATTATAAAAAATATATTTGTGTTACTACTATAAATAAATAAAAATAAAAATAATGTATAAATATATATTATAAAATAAAATAAATCTTTATAATTATAAAAAAAAAAATAATGTATAAAAATCTTTATAATGTATAAGGTATAAACATTCAAAATAAAAATAATGTATAAATTTATATATTATAAAATAAAAAAATCTTTATAATTATACGGATGATGAAATACTATTTCAATGAGAAATAATGATGAAAATAAGTGGAGAGTCATATTTTATATAAATAGTAATGTTATATAAATACTAATTTATTATAATAATTACTATAATTAAATTAATTATAATTATTAATATTAAATTTTAGTATTAATAATAATAAAAATTAAATCATTATAAAATTGATTATGATATAAAAAATAAGCATTTTAGAGTGAATAAGATCAAATCGATTTAAAACCGTTTTTAAATCTACTTTAAATCTACTTCAAATCTACTTGAAAAAACATCTACATACAATGAATGTAGTTATGCTAGCTGCATGTCATTTGAACGTCAAATTCAAACTAAAGAGTTTTTCCTTACATTGAATTTTTCTTTTTCATGGATGCCATTTAGGGCTTAAATTTGATGGTTGACCTTGCCTGCCAACAAATTTTTTAATGACGGTTATCTATTCAAAGGTGCCCTTAAAAAATTATGATATATCTTAGTGTAAGTAAAACTATATATAAATCAAATATATATATCATTATAATTCTATATATATTTTGACAGTCTATACAAAATCTCTCCTTTCATCTGATACAATCTTCTTAAAATTTTGATTGTATTTTATGGCAAAAATCTCTAAATACGGTCATACGACCATCAAATTTAAGCCCTGATGCCATTGTAATAGCCTCTCGTCATAATAATTATATTAATTATTCATTATCCACTTCTTCCATAAATTAAATAAATTTTATTTATTTAATAACTTACTAATTTGTCTTTTTCCTTTGCTTTTTAATGAGATATTGTTTCCAATTATCTTATTTAAAAAATTAGCTTTTCCCTCCACTATTAAATAATTATTTTAATTATTTAGTAACTTGTCTTTTTCCTCCACTTTTTAATGAGATAATTGTTTCCAATTATTTTATTTAAAAAGTCAGCTTTTTTCCTTTTCTTCTATAATTAAATAATTATTTTAATTATTTAATTATTCATCTAGCCTTTCTGCCATAAATTAATTAAATTTTATTTAATTAATTACGTGTCTTTTTCTCCCAGCTTTTTAAATTAAATTACTATTTAATTCAAAAAATCAATTTTCCTTTTTGCCTCTATAATTAAATAATGTTGTCATTATTTAATTATTCACTTGCCTGTTCAAACTAAATGATTTTCTCAATCCCTCTGTCAGTCTCATTCTTATCCTCGTGTGTCATGATTGATCTCAACCTTTGATTAATCCTTTTCAATCTCAACATTCAAATCTATCTCTTCTATAAAACCTTCTCCTTTCATGGTCATTTTTATATATCTAGTTTATGCAAATTGATGTTGTTGACTCAATAATTACTTCAATATTTTGCTAGTCACTAGTCATAGGCTATATTTGCACACTCGAAACTGAGGGAATTGATCATATTGCAACAAAATGGACAAGGATAATGGAGGTCAATCAATGGAGGCATGAAGGTTATGGTAATATCATTTGTTGTTATTTCATATTTATGCACTCTTTTGTTCTTCATTATTCGATTAGGAATTTAAGGTTTATTTGTTGTGTTTAATGATCTTAACCTCGAATCTTCCTAATCACAACATTAGATTAGGTGGTGGGGATATGGAGTTAAATTTATAAATTTATTTGGGGGTGTGAGGACTATTCAACTTACTATGTTTCCTTTTCTCCCTCTTTAATTTTTGTTACTTCATTTCCTTTTTTGTTTCTTGTTCCATTTCAGAGGATTTTTATGGACTTTTTGTGCAGCCCCAATGGTTTCCTATTTGAGTCTCCCCTTTTCTATTTTCATTTGTGAAAGGAGTGTTTCCACCTTTTTTTGTTGGATCTAAGCTCCAAGTTTTGTAAATTTATTAGTTTTCTCTCATTTTAGGTGATAAGTTCACCACAAATTTATCTAGTGCTTCTTTGCTTCAAAATTGTGGCTAATATTTCAAGAAATCCTTCAATTATCTCCACTAAATATGAGGTGTACTTGAGATGTAATCAATCATAGACCATTCAATTATTTTCTTATTTTCCTCTCCTACCAAGGGGTATAATTAAATATAATTCCTAAGAGCATGCCTAGTGTGAATAAAGACTTGCAGAGTTTACTAGCATCCATGAGCTACTCTATTTTCTCTTCAAACATATCAATTTAGTTTGTGGTGATTTTTATTTTGATATTTTTTGTTTCTTTTTCTGTGGGTATCCTCCTAGGCATACCTTTTTCCTGTTTGTGTCTCTTTTCTTATATTTGTAGCTTTTGCATCTATGGAAGTGTATTTTATTTTTTATTTCATTTTATCTTGGGTTGTGAGGATTTGTTTATTTGTATTCTCATTTGGATTAGTGCCTTTATAGCTTCCCTCATTGGTGATTGTGTAATTATTTTTTTTTGTAATGGGGTGGTATCTTATCTTCTTCTTGTGGTGACATGTAGTGACCTCTTTTCTAGTTATTCTATGCCTAATGCCATATGTATTCTTAAATCCATATTTTTTAAATCCTAGGGATTCTAACAATTATTTTTAGTGCCACACTTGAGATGGTTCTACCTTTGTTGAGAGTGGTGAACCCAAAATTTCTATGATTGTAGGAGGAGTGGGCTATTTTAGGATTCCCTACTTTCTATGTAGCTTTTACTTATTCTTCTCTACATGATCTATAGCCTTTTTTATGTTGTTTTTTGTTGAGTTCTTAGTATGTATCAAATATTAATACATTAGGATATTTTTGAAGAGTCAATAGGGCCTTGGCATTTGCATAGACTGGTTTATCATTTATTTCATCTGATAATTACAATATCTAGGATGCGAGTGGTTCCACTACCTCCATGAAAGTGTGCTCTTTATCTTCCATACATGTAATGTTATCCACATGTTATTGTACAATATTAGAGGATACTTAGTCCCTTGTTTTAATTTGGGCTTTGAAAATTTTAAATAATTTGAGTATACCCCTATAGCATGTAGCATCTATAAAGTGTTTCACATGGTTATTTATTCAACTAGCTATTTGGGAATCCAAATATTATATCTTTTTGGAAAAACTAAGAAGTCTATTCTTAAATTTAAGTGCCAAGTAAATGATTAGTGAACCATTACTAAATTAGTAGCCATCATTCCCTTTTTTCCTTGTGTTATTAATTAGTCACTCCTATAGGACCTCACATAAATTAAATTGCTTTCCTTGCAAAACCATTTGGTATGTTGTTAATATTGTTGTACTAGTAGTAGAATATTCTTTTCTTGTGTGTAAATCTTATGTGAAAATCCTAGAGTGGCATATTTAATTGTGAGGTTTATAATTTTATCTATCGATAGATTTCTCCCATGTGATGTGGCCCCTATTATCTTAGTCACTTTTTTATTGTTAACATTTTCTTATAAGGGAGATTACCTTTGTTCCATATTCCTATCATTACATGTGTTTCTTACTTGGTGATTTAGTAGGATTTGTTGAGATAGATGAAGTTATCATGAATCTTGTTGAATATGATCTTGACCCAAACTTCCTCTATGAAAAAATTAGGAAAGCGTTTCCATATATCTAGTCTTAAGTTTAGAATTTGTTGGTGCTACAAATACTATTAATTTTTGTCTTGGTTTCAATAGTTTTTTGTAGAGTGACACAAAGGATTTATGGCTGATATCTATAATTTTAGTGGAGATATACTTTCACACACCTGTTGCATATAGAATATCCACTTACACATTAGAAAATGCATCATCTAGTTCTACCTCCATCATCTTGAATAGGTGTTTATTATAATTTGGTTAAGGATTTTTTTGTGCATCTACTAGAGTAGGGGCTTCCATATTTTCTTCGTATATGTTCTTTTAATACTAGTTTTATTCTCCTAATCTATTATCAATTGATTGAATTTTCTTAGGTAGCTTGTTTTGGTCTCAGGGTTTGTAAACTTTTGATACTTGGTGAATTTCTTACTTGAGTGGTTTTTTCTTCCTTATGAGATAATTTTATAGGATTACAATGGTAGGTTTTGTATTTATTATGCTTACCTAAATTTTATTTCCACCAATTCTTCCCATTGGAATATTGTATTGTCTACTTTTGTATTCTTGTTCTTTATGGTTATGCTACAAAAAAATATATAATATACACATTATTTAAAATATGCTTCTCAAGATCCTTTGAATGATAATACTTTAGTCTCACACCATTTACATATCTATCCAATTTCGTTTCTTGTAGTTCTTTTATCTAATGCCTCTTGAGGGAAATATTTTTGTAATTCTATATGGACCTAGCAATCACTTTTTTAATCTTCCTAAATTTTTAGATTTACTTTCTATGATGTTAAAGAATGTATACCCTTGCAATTTTATGCTATGTTTTGTGCTCACTTTAGTGTCCATACCTTTAGTGTATTTCTAGGCTCATTTCAACCATTGCATTAGCCTTTTTTCCTCCCATGGTGTAAATGCCTTGTCTCATTTGGTCTATTTTTATCAATTTGAATTTAAAATTTTCTTTTAACCTTGTGTTTTTCTAGTATTTCATCATTTCTAGAGTTGAAACTATTTAGACAATAATATGCAATGTATATTTCTATGTGATACGTTAGCATCATGTGATAGTTTTCATGAACAACAACCATTTTTACGTATTTTACCACTTTTTACCTACCCAAGTTGGTGATAACCACTTGAGATGAATCTAAACAACTTTTCAACTCCTTCTCCTTCCCTCCTTCCTCTCGTTTGAATTTATCTTTTTATTTTCATTCTCTCTCTTGCACTCTCAAGCTATCTACACCTTCTTGTAACTCTTCATTATAAATTGTTCCTACTTGTGAGCACACTAGAACTTCTATAACACTCTTGTCACTTTGGATCCTCAAGCTTCAAAAGGTAATATTACTCTCATTTATTTGGTTTTTTCTTCTCTATATTCTTATTTTTATTATGGAATTTCTTTTGTAGTTCCCTTGAGCAGTTTTTATAGCTCTTAATTCCTAGATTCACATAAGATAAGATCATAAACATTATATTTTATCATTTTATACATCTTGACTATCTATGGAGATTTTAAGACCAACATAGGGGCTTGAACTTAAGGCAAGCTCCCAAACAACCCCAAAAGCATTTTTTTCTAACTACAAGTTTTCCTTTGGGTGAAGATATCCATGGTCCACATGGAAGTTTGTTGATATCTTCCCTTCTCTTATTTTTCATTATTTTTATTTGATTAATAGGTTGAATATCTATTGTTTTCTCTCTTATTATTATCGATAATATTCTCAACACTTTCTATTTTTATCTTGGTGTAAATAGGCCACACATTTTAAGAAAGATTTAAATTTTGGACGTGTTATCCATATAGACCATAATATACCATATGGATGTTGGTGCTTAGCATTAGCATCTAGTCTAGAGCTCTGAATTTCATCACTAGGTTCTATTCTATTAATAATTTATGTTTCTACTTTCATCTTGTCAATTTTGTAATTTCATTTATGTTAAACAATAACAATTGAGTTTATTTATAATTTGTATTTATTTTAGATAAATTTTATAATCTTTCACAATTAAAACATATTATATTAATTAGCATAATCTTCTTTGGTTGGTAGTAGATTAGGTTCCTTTATAAAAAAGGGCTAGTTAATTTGAGTGTAGTGCTTGCAAGATTGTTTGATAAGGAAAAATAGTCTTTCCTTTGTCAAGATAAATTTTTTACATTAAATTTTCATATAATAATACCATGCTATCAATTTGAAATATTTTTGACACAAATTTATGTCATTCTAGATTTTCTACTTCTTTTTATCTACATTTTAATTATATATTAAAATTATTTTTTTATTTAATTTCTTTGGGTCTTTTAGCCTTTCATGTAGCTTAGGTTCCTTATCATTTAGCCATAAAGTAGTGCCCAACCTTAAATTTGGTATAATATACATGTGTGATGCAACATCAATTCTATACTTCAATTAAAATGCAAAAAAATTGGTTAATATTTTGCAGGTTATTATTTAAGCCTATATGATAGTTGTTGATGTTATAAAGCAGTGTCGGGCTGCTATTTCCAGCGTGCTTTGTCTCCTTGAAGGAAATTCAAATGATAGCCTTAACGACTATTTGAATTGCAAGATTACATCTTTGAAATGGCACGATTTAATGAAGTGATGCGATCTCTCTTTGGTAGACTTCATGTTAATGAATGTGATTTCATTAAGAGGAAAAATATAATTATTTATTATGCATGGCTGACCTCATGAAAAGACACGATTAGTTAAAGAATATATCTCTTTATTGGAGGCCGACTTGAAGATCAAGGGATGCGTCCTTTCACCTTCTCTTGTATTTATATTCGATATCTTGGCCGACTTGAGATGATTGAAGAGACACGTCCTTTGTTATCAATTAATATTTGTTAAATTATGAAGTGGCATGATTTTCTAAAGGGGCCGACCTCTTGTGTAGAGGTGCGATTATTTCTCAAGGTCAACTTTTGTTTATTGAGGGGTCACATCCCTCCATTCAATGTTGTATTTATACTCCTTGGTTTCATCTCATTCTATCATCTATTTAGTTCATTGTTCATCATAAGTTTGAGCCTTCTCAAGTGCGAATTATTTTGAAGTGCAGATCAACATTATTGGTGACTTAGTGAATTACATTTGAGTTGTTCTTGTGATAGCATCAGTTTTGTGGTGCAATCTATTGGCCTCATTATCAGCCTTCATTGTAAAAGAGTTTCTCTTTGAGATTCAATAAATAAGTGATATATTGTTGCTGGGTTTTTCCCCCTCAAGAGGAGGGTTTTCCTAGGGTATCTACTATGTTCTTGTATCTGATTTTTGAATTAATTTTTGTGCATTAAATCTGATAATAAAACTATCAATAGCTAGTATTTTGAGGTCCTAGTCTATAGTCTAATATGGTTAATCTTGGTGAGTGCAATTTCTATGATTTTTTTCAATGCCTTACTTGCACCATTAATTTTAGGGTGGTAAGGACTTGTAATTCCCCTCCCATTTGTAGCTTTTAGTTGTGGTTGTTTTCTTTCTCTAAATGGTGTATATGAACCACTACCTATTCGAAATGAGGTTCCCCAACATGTTGGCTATTGGAATTTTGTATGTTTATATGCCTAGCTTATTGGTTTGCTTTAGTTAAGTTATGTTCATTATGTATATGCAATTAATAAATGTGAACTTGATTATGAATGTTGAAAATGAATGATTTATATAATGAATGTTTCTTTTATGTTATATGATATTGTACCCCATTGGGTGATTATGTCATGCTTAAACTATATATATTGAGCAGGTACCCTTGATGTACATTGAGTGGTTACAGACACATGGTTATTTCTCCACCTAGCTACACAAGTTTGAGTTATTCCCTAATGCTACTTATTTTAGAGATGTCACAATGGGCTCCCTATCTATTCCCCAATTGTACTCGAATTGAGTATGGTATGTGTCATATTAGACCGATATTGACCCAAATCTGAGTTAGAAGTTATTCTAAAATCCCTATATGTCGTGAATGACAAGTAAATGTCTAATTAACTAATGGTTTAAATTATGTGTTTTCATAAATAGAATGTTAGGAATTTAACTTATTTATTATATTCGTGTAGCCTCAAAAAAAGTAACCCTTTTTCATGATTAGTCTAGGAATTAATAATTAATGATAAAATATACTTAATTGTGCCTTATTTAGGGTGTTGTAAAGTGTTTTCTTACACTTTCACACTAATATAGGGCTTTATTAATTAATTGATGTTAATTAGTGCTTAATTGGCCCCATTAATTCAAATCCAAGCCTTAAGTATTACCTTTTTCAAAGTATTTACCGCAACACTCATTAATAATATTGCATAACATTTAATTTGGCAAGGTTTGAGTCCTAGAAAACTGTGGTAGGGCCCATTCACCCAAGGTGGCGAATGTGTCCTCTTTACTTAGGACACGGTCCCTTTTTAAACTTATTTGTTATAAGATTTTAATGATTTTGAGTCCTAGATTTGATGCCAACTTGTGTTATTTGAATTTTGTGGATAATTAATATAATGCTAGTTCACATAGTTTCACCTAACAAGTTCAAGTTATCATTAGAGCACTTTGACAAGAGCATTATAGAGCATTTTTAAGAGCATTTTAAGGACATTCAAGGGCATATTATTGAAGTTTTATTACAACTTTCAAGATCATATCATCATGTCAAAGGCATAGTGCATCAAACATGTTGTTGAGCTAGTGTGTTGATGTAGTATTAAAGATCCATTTGCAAGCATTTCAATTCAAGATCAAGATCTAAATTTTTCATGGCCACTTCATGTTAGATTGTAGATTGACATCATCCAAGGTATCATTGTTTCATGTGGCATATTTCATGTTCATGTTTCATTGTTTCATCATAAGGTTTAAGTACCGAAATGGGGTTTGACCAAGGAAAAACCCTATTCCCTAACAATCAACAATTTTTCTCCTCTTTGATGTGTGATTGCAGGTTTTAGGTTGAAGATCAATTGGAGAACAAGATTGAAATAAAATGTTGTCAAAGCTGAAAAGTTGCAAAAGTTGTCATCTATATTGCAAGATCATGGAAAGTTGCATACAAAATTTATTTTTTACTTTCAGGAGCTGAGCACTGAGGAGCTGGAAGTGCAAAAATTGAAGAATAAAACCCAAAAAATAGTTCTTAGAAACCCTAACAGTGACCCATTCACCACCTTGGGTGAATGAGTGCATAGTGAGCCATGAAAAAACACTTTTTGTGAGAGGTATGTAACATTTATCCCTTCAAAACTCTCCATAAATGATATAGTTTCCATTAGTTTTATGTTCAAGCTTCCAAATGCACTTTATAGATCACAATTTGGAGTTTATTTGCTATGTTTAATCTTTCTCCCAAAGTCCTTGTTCAACCATTTCTGTTAGGACATGTGCGCTAGAACAAAACACTTTGCGACTATTTTTGAGATAAGTTTTAAGTGTCCTCCACTCATTTGATTTACATGAAACAAGTTGTGTTTGATAGCTCTATGTTTAATCTACTTAGATCTAGTCTTACATTTCAGTTTTGAGTTGGTTTACTATTCTATTTCCATCTCCCATAAGTGCATTTTAGTCATATTTAGCCATTTTATACACAAGGGAAATTGCAAGATTCCTCAAAGAATTCACTCACCCAAGGGTTGAAAGTGGATTTTAACTTGAAGGATCTCATTTCTTGAATGAAATAAAAGAATAGTTAGGTTCATTACACTCATTTTTCCCTTTCTATTTATAGTAAGTTTGGTGAAATAGCCCAAATTTGGTATAAAACCCTATGTGTAGTGAACCTTAACCTAATTTTTCTATGTTTCAATTGGTTATGGAATTTTTTTTCATTTTTTATGAAAGGGGAAAAATAGAATTAAAGCAAAAATGAAGTTAAGTTATTATTCAATTAATTTGTGAAAATTCCTTGGGTTGGGAAATTCAAGTTATGCTTGATTTAATTATCCCATTTAAATTCTTATTTTCATGATTTAATTGAATATAGGCTTATATGGATTTTTTTAGAGTTATCATATATTAGCTAATAATTAATTAATTTTTAATTGATTATTAGTCTAATTTATTCTCACACACTTTAGCTAAACTTAGGAATGCTTTATTAGTTGAGTTAATATCAGATCATTATGTCACATCTCATATGATGTTGACACTTGTCATGATCTGATCCCTTTCTCATTTAGGGCTTTACTCTTATAAGCATTCAACCCTCATTGTAATTATTCACGGAGAATATCTGTAGCTTTCATATCTTCTTGAAAGCTTCTTCTATAACTTTTTCTTGTTGATGAATATTGCACATAGTGTTTTGCAAATCTCTTGCATGGAAGGTGTAGACACCAAAATCTGGTCTAAGCCTGCGACTTCAATATTCTTCATAATTCGTATTTCCATGGTCATGATTAAATAATGTCAATTATTTAATTATTCTCTAAAGTCTTCATTCAACTATTAATTAATTAAATCTAGTTATTTAATTAATTCTCATACCCTTAATTCTTCTATTAATTAAATAAACTTAATTATTTAGTTAATTCACTTTAACGTTTATTCAACTATTAATTAAATAATCTTAATTATTTAATTAATTCACTTTATCTTTATTCTATCTTGATTAAATAAATAAAAATTCTTTATTTAATTACGTCACTAATTAACCTTATCCTTCTTGTCAAATTAAATAAATTCTTATTTGATTTACCTTTTATCATATTTCAACTATAATTAAA
Organism: Sequoia sempervirens; assembly: GCA_007258455.2. NCBI lineage: Eukaryota > Viridiplantae > Streptophyta > Pinopsida > Cupressales > Cupressaceae > Sequoia > Sequoia sempervirens. The sequence goes on along the minus strand of VDFB02271358.1, from coordinate 527,826,421 downwards.
TAAATACTTTATTTATTTAATTATTCATTTAACCCCTTCATCACTTAATTAAATAAATATTATTTATTTAATTATTCTTCAAATATCGAATCTCGAATTAAATAAATCATTTAATTCATAAAAATCTATTTTAACTCGTTCTTCTATATTTAGATAATTGTGTAAGTTATTAAGTATTCACTCTCGCTTGACTCAAGATCTATTTAAATCATTTAGTTAACTTTGGATTTAGTGTCTGAGTGGATTTCACGAGTAATCTCTTCATCTTATCATTCAGTCATCTAGTTCTAACTCATTTGCGTATACATGCATATTAATTAAATATTTCTATTTAATTAATTAAATCTTGTGCATGCGTTTGAACAGAGCGTTGCTTTAATTCTATCTTTATCTTTGTCATGAAAAGACAATTCTTCTATTTTTGAATACCAAACTCGAAGATTAAATCATTTATTTAATCTTTATTTCTATTTCTAGTTTTTATCACTCATGTCACTACTAACAGTTATTAGAATGCATGTCTAATCCTTTGATCACAACCATCTATTGATCTTTCGATCCTGACCTGTCATTCAAATGATCAATTTTCTATAAATTGATCTGTCTTTCATCATTTTAGCCTCTCCCAAAATCTTATGACTTTTGGAAGCATATCTATTATTTGAATCTTCAATGTTTTGCTAAATCACTATCACAGGGTATACTTGCACAAGATAAATCTAAGGGAAATTATACTACAACGACAAAATGGAGAAGGGAAATCAAGGTTATACATGGAATTATGTAGATATTGGGTGAGATTTTTTAGTTTATTTATGTTTTAGCTTTCCTTTGTTCTATGTTGTTTAGCTTAGATTGCATTAGATTTTTGATTGCATTGTTGTGTGTTGTTTAAACCTTTCATTGCATTTTCTAGATGTTACATAATTTGGTGAACCTGATGTGAAGACACCATCTTTGTGTATCCATAGAATTTTATTTTATTTTTGTAGGTTTTTGTATAGAACGACACATCTATTTGATGAAACAATGCAATTGACATTTAGAGATGCAACTTCTTGACAAAATGATGCAACTAAAATACTAGACCACATGATCTGATATCGAAAACGATACAATTGAATTACTTGACCACATCTGACATTGAAAATGATGCATCTAAAAAATACTCATGCATTTGTTATTTTTCGAGTCACAATTGATTGGTAAATTCCCATGATGCATCTGATAGAGAAAACAATGCATCCAATTGGAAAATTTTTAGGTTTAGATTTTCAATTTATAGCTTCCTTTTGTGTTTTTATTTTTTATAATCTTTTGTTTTCAATGTGTTTCTTGAGGAGTTAACGAAATTTTTGTAGATCGATAGTCGAAGACCAATATCAAAACTACTAATGAATCTTCTATAGAATGCATGTCGAAGACCATAGTTAAATTTTTGAAACAAATTGTTTGGTAGTGTAGAAAATCTTTCATTTGGATTAAAATTAACAAGTGTCTACTATGTTTGGTGTGAAAGGACAATTTTTTTATTACCCTCATGATTCGGTATATCAAAGTATCCTCTCCCCTCATGCATCCGTGCGATCTTGGGTGTAAGAGAAATGGTTACTGACTCTAGAAATTGGGCCTATCCTGGTGAGAAAAAGTGCTCACCTCAGGATGACTCAGACCGGTAGCACCTTGAACTTGAGGGACTTCCAACCGGTATCTAAAAGTGGATTCTTGGGGAAAGCCCAATGAATCATGCATATGGTTCTGATGAGATGGATTCGAAAGGGGACTCTTGCCACATGGATCATACCCTATGAACAAAATTCCCAAATTAAACACCTTTGTTTGTAGTGTCCAAAATCCTTCTATTTACTGGTACAGCAGGTCAAACCTATGAAGCCATCTCATATTCTTTCAGTTCATGTGTAGAGATGAAAGTATGCCATGGGATGTTCATGGGTAATGTAGCTTGGCTACCTTGAATAATGTTAATGAGCCGTGGAGGGGAGCCAAAGGAGTCAAGCTACTAATCATCTACCTTGAATAAGCGTAGTTGGGAAACCAAGTGAGAACTCAGTAAATACTATCTTACACAGTCTAGGATGTGCTTGTCTATTGTCACATTAAACATTCTTTGAGTCCAAAATCAAATTGAAAACACTTTGTCTTATGATTGTCCTTTTTTTCCAGAACTTGATCACGAAAAACATCAGTTTTATATCTCAATTCACTGAAAACACACAACTGTCAATAGAGTCGCAACTATTCACCAAAGAGTCACAATTGTTTTGTCGAGTCACATTTGCTTAGCCTAGAGTTGCATTTGCTAGATTACCTCACATTTACTCTATCAAAAACCACATCTGATTTAGGAGACTGCAATTGTGACATTCTGAGATGCATCTGAAAAGGTGAGCCGCAACTGCAGTCTGGAACGATGCATTTGCCACTGTCACAAAAAATTTACCAGTGCACATAGTTTAGAAAACCACATCTGTTATAGTCTGAGTCACAATTTCCATCACGAGTCACATCTGTGAGAAACTACACCGCATCTATCTAATACCAGATATTGAATTTTACCAAAACATGCAACTGATTACCAAAAAACCACAACTATGAAATATAACCACATCTGCCTGAGTGTTACAAAACCATATTTCACAATCATAGTCCAGTCGACATAGTCATACAAGTCTTTGATCTATCTTTTCACAATAGTCCTTGAACAAAAACTTGAAATGATTTGCTCAATTTTGCATCCTTTAGGTATCATTTATTCATAACTATAGTCATCCTAATTCCAAGTTTTTAGTTTCATCTTAGAATACATATTATCTTTAGATCAAACTTTTAGGAAGGTCACTTTTACAAACTTTAGAATAGGTCCACTTTCTACACTTTAGAAAAATCATAGCGTCAACAAAATTTGTCATTGAACCCAGTCCTTTCATCATATCCTTTGTCCTACATAGAGTCTTGCTAGCTCATCAGTCTAGTTAGGAAACTCACCTTATCTTTGATCCTAGTACTACATTGGTTCCTTGACATAACTAAATTGACACCTTGGTTAGACTTTAGGTAGTTGGTACCCTCGCCTCAGGTTTACAAAATTGATTACCTTAGAAGCTTGCTTAGACTTTGCATCTTTAGATATTGTCATCCTAGACTAGTGTCATCTTAGAAAATTCCTTATTTTGCATTTAGAAAATCCCAAAAACATAGACTAGAGTCATACTGTCCATAGACGTAGTTTTGCATTCCTTGCATATTGAGCTTATCTTACATGGTTGAAACTAGGTCTAAGAGAAAAGAGAGATAAAAGATGTCGAACCCAAACGAATTCATCAATCCATTCTCGTCGAGACCTCACAGGACTTTGTTGGAAAAATTCACCACCAGAGACCCTCAAGGACACATTAGATCAGAAGACATAGAGGCTGTTGCATAAGACTGTGAGTTTGCCTCTTTTGTAGATGAGTTTCTAGCAAATGATCATCAATGATACTTATCCAAATTGCTAGCTGAAGATGATACCTTACAAACTCAACCTACACAAGGGACAAATGTAATGACTGCTAGTACCTCTATACCTTAGGTTAATACAACCATACCATCTAGCATACCTACATAGAGTATGAAAGTCCATACGTCCCCATTTGGTACATCTAGCATGGCATCAGGATTTAATTTCACTATAGGGGCATCATCATCCACTCCCTTCGGTCCTCTTGTTGTGAATAAAAGATCTAAAATGTCAGCTTCTACACCAAATGTCAGTGTCACCGGTATCATACCATGGTCAACAACCATACCTAGTGTTCATGTCGCTAGTACTATATTGCAGACTACACAGACAAAAGGAATTCCCTCTTTACAATATGGCAATCAGAATCCATTCTCCTAGGTTGGTAGTTAGAATCCATTCTCCCAAATTGGCAGTCATAATCCATTCACATAGATTCTGAATTAGAATCCATTCTCCCAAATTGACAGTCAGAATCCATTCACACAAATTTTGAATCAGAATCCATTCTCACAGATTCTAAGTCAAAAACCATTCACATAGATTCTGAATCAGAACACATTCACCAACATTCTAAATCCAAATCCATATCAAATACCAACACTCAATCAAAACCCATCATGAGACCTTGGATTTTAGAATACATACATAGATTCACATAATCTGCTCAACACATCATTAACCTAGGTTGATGTCTTACAAACACAAATGCATGCACTATAAACACAAATGGATAACATGGTGGTGTCAACTAAGAAAACCTTTTCAACATAGGACATATGCCCATTTCCCTTTGATAAATCATTGTACATGACACCTTTCCCTCACGGGTATGTCATATTGAATCTTCCTAAGTACAATGGCAAACAAAATCTGATAGAACATATAAGGGAATTTTCTACCATGTGCATAGATGTCGCTTATGACCCCATAAATCTTATGATACTATTTCCAAGAAGTCTTGTAGGAATTGCACTCAAATGGTTTTCAGGTCTAGACTATGGCATCAAATCATGGGGTGAACTAGCTCTGAGAAATTTGTTGAGCAATTCTCCTTCAACATAGACCATGAGATAAGTATAGCAACCTTATGTCACACAACACAAGATGAAGGAGAAACTTTCATTTCTTTCTTCTAGAGATGGAGGACTATAGCCAACCGGTGTCCTATCGAGATACTTAAAAAACAAAAAAGTCAGTATGTTCTAGGAAAACCTTCATGCAAAACTAAGGAGTAACTTAAGGGTACATTGTTGCACATCCTTTTCAGAACTAGTGGAAAAAGGGGTTATAATAGAAAAGGATCTCATTGAAAAATGAGAACTTAAGACACCGACATCCAACAGAAATCCAATAGTGCAAAACAACCCCAATGAAAGAAATAGATTTTGGTCTCGAAACAAAAATGTTACCAATGATGGGGTAGTTGATGCTAAAATTGTACAAGCAGGACCAATCATCACATTACGAGGACCTAACCCTTCTTCCAACATGCTTAACTCTATTAATCAACCTCTCAACACAGTCCAAAATACTCAATGTCTGCAACAACAGAGGAGGTTTCAAAAATGTGAGTTCACTCCCTTAGGGGAACCCATCAAGTCCGTATTTAAACAACTGTTACAACACAATCTTATACAACTTCAAGAGCCAAGACAATACGATCCAGGAAAATTTAAACTAGTTTGGTGGGATGACAATGCCTTTTATGATTATCATAGAACTAAGGGACATAACCTACAAAATTGTTTCCAACTGAAAAATATCATATAGGATCTTGTCGAGAAGAGACTTATTCAAGTTAGTGGACATAAACAAAAGTCATCAAACACTGATCATCAAGTCTTTTCTGATCCACTACATGACCATGGGAAAGGAAATGTCCCTAGTTTGAGTAACAAAACCAATATGTCGGCCAACTATGCAAATATCAAGCATGATTATAATAGTTGCAAAATCACCTTCGCACCGCCATTGAGAATATCAATACCATTACCATCAATACAACTCCTGAGTGTAATGTCAACACTCGTCGTAGTACGATCACTATCCAAGGTCCTCCATCGTAGAAAACACCACAAAATTCCAAGTTGCACTATAACTTACTTGATCAATTGGGGAAAACTCCAGCCCAAATCTCCATCTTTGAATTGTTATGTATCTCCCCTAAGCATCGATCCATTTCAGACAAGGCTTTACAAAGCACCACTATCCCTAATGATCTTGATGTCAATCATTTCTATGAAATGGTTGGCTACTTGACCAATAATCATCATGCCACATTCTTCGAACAAGACTATGCAACTTAAAAGACAAATCATAACGACCCTTTACATCTTGAAGTCCTTGTTGACGACACCAAAGTCAGATGAGTTTTGGTAGATGAAGGAGCATGGTTAAATATGTGCACTTTAAAACTGATTAAGGCATTAGGTTTCTTGGAGGCATGCATAGACACAACCAAAAGTATTGTCATTAAGGCTTATGATGATGAGGAATGAAAAATAAAGTGGGTGGTAACACTTCCTATCAAAATTAGTCCTGCAGTAATGGAGATAAAATTCCAGGTCTTGGATCTCACCCTTCCATACAACCTTCTACTAGGCAGACCATGGATTCATGCCATGAAGGAAGTCCCTTCCATATCATTAATGTCTTAAATTCCCTTACAATGGCATTGAAATAAAAATAGATGGTGACCCAGATCCATTCCAATATTGCACCAATCTAAAAGAGATACCCCAATGCCAAGTGCTAGTAAACTAAGAGGCTTCATCATCCAATTCATCTCACTATGTTGATCCATCCACTCTCACTAGAACATCCACTTCACCTTCATTTATTGCCACTCCTAGGGTTGAGATCCAAGACAAGGGTTGTGGAGAATATTACATGAAGACATCTTATTGTGCTAGCCATTTGATTCCTCCTAAGTCATATGGTTTACCTACACCAGATAGGAGACAATCTATGGTCACTATACACATTCCTCCCACAACAACTTTCACTAAATGGGGAGAATTAAGCAAAGAAGCCGTAAATACAGAAGATGTCACCTCTTGGTTGTATAGAGAAGATAATGAAGAACCTCTCTCACTTGCTCACATTCCTACAGATCTATATGGTAAAGGTTTCACAATCATGCAGAGCAAGGGATATAATGGATAGAGTGGTTTAGGCTTACATCAAGATGGGAGGATTGAACCAATCTTTGTTTCTCAGTGGCCAAAAGGCTTAGGACTTTGGTTTCAACTGATTCAGATTGGCATTCCTAGTACCACATCACCCTTAATCGAGGAAGTAAGTGATTTAGAAGATATTGAGACATCTCATGAGCCATCTGACCAACACTATTGTGACTCCCTCGACTCAAACGAATATGAGTGGGATTCCCTATCCTCCACCTCTTCCATGAACCTTGACAGGCTATTTGGAGAACTTGACTTAATGTTGAAATCCTCACCAAATCCATTGAATTCATGTCCACCAACGAATATGACAAAGGAGGAATGGTTTAAAAATTACTATTGGGAATCTATTGATCCTATCTCTTGGCAACTTGATACCTCTATTTCAGATAACCAAACCTTGGAATTAGGCCCACCTCTCAATCCACCTAGATCTAAACCACAACGCAAAAAGGACTTAGTACAAAAAATTTGTGACCATATGAACAACTCAGTCCATACCTTGAATCCTTTGAGCTTTGACAACTCTGATGATGAAATGCCCCTAGTTTATCCCCAACTCATTGATTGGGACCAACAAGACATACCCGTCTTAGACATTTTTGAGAATGATGAAGCAATTGCCGAGTTCCTAGGATTACGAGAAGGAATACCTAGTGGTGATCACAAGGCTGGTTTTATCATTGACTTGGAAAACCAGACATATTTTGGGGAATTTTTTCAACCCTTTAGTTGCAAAAATGAGAAAAAGAATAAAAAAGATAAAAAAGATGAGTCTCTAGGTGAAAACCAAAAGGCACCTCTAGACAATGAAAAAGTAAAAATAAAGGACGCATCTGAAGGCGAAAACCTCTCTGAGGCACCTAAGGATGGAGGTTTGAACATTCTCCCCTTTGCATAGGAAAATTCAGCCATGCTCATTGAAGAATCCGTAGAAGTCAACATAGGCACAAAAGAGAATCCTCGACTAGTTTATTTTGCAGCGTCATTGACAAAAGAAAAGCAGCCAAAATTCTGCAACTTCTTCACACAGTGACAGATTAATTTTTCCTGGTCATATGTAGACATGCTTGGGCTGGGTCCTGAACTTGTTCTACATCACTTGCCCTTACAACCAGGTGTAAAACTAGTAAAACAGAAATTGAGGAAAATGCACCCATAGATTGCTTTACTAGTCAAGGTAGAACTCAAGAAACGGTTAGATGTTGGTTTCATTAGATCAATCAACTATGTAGATTGGATTTACAATCTTGTACTAGTTACTAAACCAACATGGGGCATCCGCATCTACACAGATTTTAGAGATATCAACAAGGCTTGTTGTAAGGATGACTTCCCTCTGCCTAACATTGACATGATAGTAGACATGACAATAGGGTATGAGATGTTGCCCCTTATGGATGGATTTTCAGGATATAATCAGATCAGAATTACAATTGAAGACCAACCTAAAACAACTTTCACATGTCCTTGGGGAACGTATTGATAGAATGTTATGTCCTTAGGACTCAAGAATGCTAGAGCAACCTATTAGCATGCCATGACCACCATTTTTCATGATCTTGTACACACTCTTATGGAGGATTATGTCAATGACCTTATAGTTAAATCCAAGACAAGGACATAAAATTTTCAGGTTTTGGACAAGATATTTCAAAGGCTAGAGAAGTATAAATTGAGACTAAATCCCAAGAAATGTGTGTTTGGGGTACAATCAGGAAAGATTTTAGGGTATATCATTTCCAGATAAGGCATTGAAGTGGATCCAGTGAAGGTAAAAGAAATCATCGACATGCCTCCACCAACCAATCTTAGTTAGCTAAGGACATTACAAGGGAGACTACAATCCATCAGAAGATTTATAGTGCTGTTAGTAGATAAGACACATCCTTTTCAACATTTACTTAAGAAAGGGGTACCCTTTGCATGGATAGGTGCAAAGAGGCTTTTCAACTAATCAAAGAATATCTACTCACACCACTAGTCTTAATGCCACCTATTGAAGGACGACTATTGATTCTTTATATTTCAGCAACCCATTCATCACTTGGAGCATTGATTGCACAACATGATGATGAAGGTCATGAAAGGGCAGTACACTATATCAGTCAGACTTTGGTAGGTTATGAGCTCAACTATAGTACCATTGAATGTGCCTATCTTGCAATAGTATTTTCTACTCAAAAACTAAGGCACTGTATGCTAAACCATCAAACAAAGTTGATTTCCAACATAGATCCTTTGAAATATCTTCTAAGCAAAGCAGCATTAATAGGGCGATTGGCCAAATGGGTTATGATACTTAGTGAGTATGATATCCAATATGTAGAGAGAAAGGCTATTAAAGGATAGGTCATTATTGATCAGTTAGCTGACACACCAATACAAGTAGATCACCCATTAGTTGCAAAATTTCCTAATGAGTTTATATTCACAATTGACACAAACACAACATGGAAACTATACTTTGATGGCTTACATAAAAATCATGGCTCAGGGGCTAGTATACTGTTTATCACACCACAGGGTGATTCCATCCCTATGTCATTCAAGATTTCATTTCCATGTACCAAAAACATAACAGAGTATGAAGCTCTAGTGATAGGGTTACACATGGCAATCAAGTGGAAAATTAAGAACCTACAGGTATAGGGTGATTCTCAACTAGTAATCAGACATGTAAATGATGATTATGACACTAAGGATGAGAAGCTTGCTCCATAAAAATGCATGGCAGATAGTTGTAAGGAGTACTTTGACAAGGTCAAATTTCATTAGATACCTCATGTTCTAAACATGGAAACAAACGCTATGGCTACAATTGCATCACTTCTAGACATTCCTAGCAACGTGCCTAAGTTTGAGTTCTTGGTAGAACAACTTTTGGTCTTGACCTACGATATCCTAGATTCTGAGATGGTATGTGACATTGTTGGTCCTGATTCACCATGGTACAAAGAAATCTATGACTACCTCCATGCTAAAATCATATCCCCTGGCCTTTCAAACAACCAACGTAGGACATTCCTTCGTAAGTCATCCAAATACACCATCGTCAGAGACACCTTATATAGATATGCCTTAGATAATACCCTACTGAGATGTTTCGATTTCAATGAAGCATAAGCAACCTTGCGTGGGGTGCATGAGGGTATATGTGGTTCCCATTCTAGCAATCCTACCTTAGCTAAAAATATTATGAGACTAGGTTACTAATATGGAAAAGGACTCATATGTCTTTGTAAAGAAATGTCACCAATGTCAGTTTCACAGAGACTTGATACATGCACTAGCACATGAGCTCCATCCCATAACATCACCATGGCCCTTTGTCCAATGGGGACTCGACCTCATAGGTAAGATCCATCCTATATCATCCAATGGCCACAAGTTCATCATCACTGCCACTGAGTATTTTATGAAGTGGATTGAGGCTATTCCCATGACATACATTACCGGAACATAGATCTCTAAGTTTATCCTAAACTATATCATCTGTCAGTATGGTGCCCCTCAGTCCATAATCATAGATAATGGATGCCCATTCAAGAACCAAGAATTCTTCCATCTTTGTGATGAATTTCATATTCAAAATCACTTTTCCACTCCATACTACCCCCAAGGTAACAGACAAGCAAAGGCATATAACAAAACTATCATTAGAATCCTCAAAAAGACTATCAATGATGTTGGCCGCGATTGGAATTTACAACTTAATCTAGCCTCATGGGCTTATTGCACAAGTATCTGTACTCCCATCGGTGCCACTCCATATTCACTAGTATTTGGTTCTGAAGCCATTCTTCCTATTGAGGTCAAGATTCCTTCCCTGAGGGTATCCTTGAAAGGGAATATTGATGATGAAGAGTACCGAGTATGAGACTCCATGAGCTAGAATTCCTAGATGAGCGAAGATAGAAGGCACTAGACCATCTCCAAGCATATCATAATCACCTTCATCATAGCTATAACATGAATGTATTGAACATAAACTTTGACATTGGTGACCTGGTCTTAATGGAGAACCCAAAAAATCAACCAGAAAGAGAGAAACTAGGAAAGTTTGAACCTAACTGGTTAGAACCTTACATTATTACATAAGCCTTTCAATCAGGAGCATATCAACTCTCTACTCCTGAAGAGGAACCATTGTCCTTTCCAATCAATAGTATTCATCTGAATAATTTCTGCGCATAGCTTCTGAGAGCCTTGTCTTAATTAGAAAAAATACAAAAAAATCATTACCTAGGTGAAAACCTAGCAAATAGGTGTCTTGGTAACATAAATTTTTTTTAGAAAATACAAAAAATAGTAAAGAGAAATAATTCATCCAATAGTGAAAACCACTTTGGTGGCACTTTGGATAAGTACCATGGTGAAAACCTGGCAAACAAGCACCATGAGTAGTTGACTCTGCTCCTTTGTCTACTATTATTCTAATCTAACATCCTTGTACATAGTTCACTTCCCTGTACATAGTCCACATCCCTATACATATCCCTTATTCCTGTACATACTATTTATCCCTGTACCTATCTTTCCCATCCATCTCTTGTACATACCATTCATAATAAGTGGTAGTTTTTCCCATAACCTGAAACAATTGACATCAAGTGCATTTCGTATCCCCCATTTTGTCCTATTCATAATCAATTGGTCTTATACTCTACTGGGGGAAAACACTTGACATGCGTCATAATGGTTCTTACATTGGTTGTGCTGAAAATGTAAAACCATAGAAAAAATCCAAAAACATCACAAAATGTCCAAAGAAAATACAAAAACATTGGAAAACTTCAAAAAGACAAAAAATCAAAACATGTCAAAAATCCAAAAATAGAGTCAGAGTCAGTCGCACTTGTCAGTCTTTGTCATTTTTTGAACTACATTGCCTCTAGGACTGGACATAGGCAAGGCCATCTACCGATGTGCCTCCAAGGCATTAGGTTAGTCCTTTTAGATTTGTTTGTATAAAATCATGATTCAATCCATATGTCTATATGATAGGGTCATTGGTCATGTCGAACTACGAGGTCTCTGCGTGTACAACATAGGCAAGGATATTAATCAATGAGCCCCTGAGGCCGCACTAGTTCAGTCCATTAGGGTTTGTCACATTCACTATCACACACATCTTCTACTTGTAGTCAGTCTTGTTAGTCAAAGTCTAGTCGAACCATGAGGTCTCTGTGTGTATAACGTAGGCAAGGCCATCAATTGATGAGCCCCCGAGGCTGCACTAGGTCAGTCCTTTAGGGTTTGTCATCACACACAGTCAATTTTTAGCACATCATATTAAGTCATGCATCAATCTGGTGAACAAGTCAGCAATGTCTCTAAGTCAAATCAAACAAATTGTCAAAGAAAAAACCAAAATAGATCAACTAATGTCTACTATAGGATGTGTCCTTGGAAACAAATTTCATAAAAACAATCAACCTATCTCTTATTCAGGATGAGTCCTTCTTGAATACCGATACCAGCAAAAAAATCTATGTCTTATACAGGATGAGTCCTTCCTACATATCAACATTGTCAAACAATCAACATAGCCTTACATAGGTTATCACATCAACGACATCAGACTCAATGTCTTATACGATACATGTCTTTCTGAAACTAGGCTTTGTCATGCCTTATACAGATAGTCATAACATCAAAACCAGACTCAAAGTCTTATCCAGTATGTGTATCTCCTAAAACCAGGCTCTATCAATCAATGATTTTATCAATCAAAACAATCAAACAAACAGATCAAGTTTTGGAAAATATTTTATTGGCTTTTTGACTTTATGGCTTATTTATCTTATCATTTCATTTGACTTTATGATGGGAATTATGTTACTAGCTTTCTCAAGGATGTCCCTTGAAGGATTTAGAGAAGCAATGATGTATCAAAATTCTATTCTCTTTAACTATTGTCTATTCACTATCTTTTCATTTTATGATTGGAATCCTGTTACTAGCTTTCTCAAGGATGTCCCATGAAGGATTTAGAGAAGCAACGATGTATCAAAATTCTATTTTCTTTGACTATTGTCTCTCAACTGTCTTTTGAATCTGATTTTTGAGTCATGTTACTAGTTTCCTCAAGGATGTCCCATAAAGGATTTAGAGGAGCGATGATGTCTCATGACCTATCTTTTATTTTTTTACTATCTGTGGTTTGTCTTGACAAAAAGACTAGGGCAACTATGCCCTTAGTATGAATTACGCAAATCCTTGTCTATGACTATCTGTTGTTAGCAAGTGGATGATCTTGCACACCTTGATCTATGTCATATCATGGTGTTTTTCTCCATTTGTATTAGTCCCACCTGATGATAATAAAATGCAACACCTTTAGTGATACAACGAAACATCAAAGATTTCTAATACTAACATCCATCTCATTTCTTTTATTATTCATCTTTCTTTTCACCACTAACATTTCTTCTTTTCTACATCTTCACCACCCTTATCTATTTTCCTCTATCCTTTTGTCCTTCATCTTCTAGTTCTCTTATTGATTTCAAGAGCACACTCATGTTCTTTGAACCTACTTGTCCTCTCGAGGGGGCATACCACTACCTCCTCATCATATCTCTCATCCTACTTTTACTGGGGCATATTTTGATCGATTTTCTTTGACACAATGTCGAAATGACATTGTATCAAAGAGGGGCAAATGTAGACACTGAAATATGGTCTAAGTCTATGACTTCAATATTCTTCGTAATTCGTATTTCCATGGTCATGATTAAATAATGTCAATTATTTAATTATTCTCTAAATTATTTGTTCAACTATTAATTAAATAAATCTATTTAATTAATTAATTCTCATAACCTTAATTCTTCTATTAATTAAATAAACTTAATTATTTAGTTAATTCACTTTAATGTTTATTCAACTATTAATTAAATAATCTTAATTATTTAATTAATTCACTTTATCTTTATTCTATTCTAATTAATTAAATAAACATTCTTTATTTAATTACGTCACTAATTAACCTCATCCTTCTTGTCAAATTAAATAAATTCTTATTTGATTTACCTTTTATCATATTTCAACTATAATTAAATAAATACTTTATTTATTTAATTATTCATTTAACCCCTTCATCACTTAATTAAATAATTCTTATTTATTTAATTATTCTTTAAATATCGAATCTCAAATTAAATAAATTCATTTAATTTGTAAAAATCTACTTTAACTCATTCTTCTATATTTAGATAATTGTGTAAGTTATCTAAGTATTCACTCTCGCTTGATCTATTTAAATCAGTCAATTAACTCTGGATTTAGTGTCTGAGTGGCTTTCACGAGTAATCTCTTCATCTTATCGTTAGTCATCTAGTTCTAACTCATTTGCGTGTACATGCATATTAATTAAATATTTCTATTTAATTAATTAAATCTTGTGTGTGTATTCCAATAGAGCGTTGCTTTAATTCTATCTTTATCTTTGTCATGCAAAGACAATTCTTCTATTTTCGAATACCAAACTCGAAGATTAAATCATTTATTTAATCTTTATTTCTATTTCTAGTTTTTATCACTCATGTCACTACTAACAGTTATCAGAATGCATGTCTAATTCTTTGATCTCAACCATCTGTTGATCTTTCGATCCTGACCTATCATTCAAATGATCAATTTTCTATAAATTGATCTATCTTTCATCATTTCAGCCTCTCCCGAAATCTTATGACTTTTGGAAGCACATCTATTATTTGAATCTTCGATGTTTTGCTAAATCACTATCACAGGGTATACTTGCACAAGAGAAATCTGAGGGCAATTATACTACAATAGCAAAATGGATAAGGCCAATCGAGGTTATACATGGAATTACGTAGATATTGGGTGATATTGTTCAGTTTATTTATGTTTTAGCTTTCCTTTGTTCTCTGTGGTTTAGCTTAGATTGCATTAGAGCTTAGATCACATTGATGTGTGCTTTTAACCTTTCTTCTACATTTTCTAGATGTTACATAAGGTGTATTTGTTTGTTGTTTGATCCTGTGGCTCATGGTTTTATGCTTGTTTTACAATTCTAACATGGTATCAGAGAGTGGATTTAGTGAACCCCTTTTTGATTTATAATTTTTTCTTCTTCAACAAGGGTTACAGGCTTCAGATCTGAATCCCCTTTGCTTTTTTTACAAATTTTGGAGGTGGACATTTTTCGAAGCATTTTTGTGTGAAAAGGACCTCGCTATTGGATCCAAAGCTATTGAGAAAGTCAATTTTGGATTTTGTTTCGCCTAATTTCAATTATGTTTTTCAGAGCTCTGAAGGTTTAAAGAAAGGGGTTTTTGCCTAATCTAGGGGGTGCCTGATTTTTCAAGGAATTTTGAGCCCAAACAGACCTCACTGTTGCGTCCGGAGTGGCCAAAAACCTTAAGATTGGCTGCCAAATTATCAATTTTCGTGAAGTTGACCTCTGAGGAAATTTTTTTTCCTGTACGACTATCTACACGTGAATCAAGAAATTTTTTTGGCATTGGTAATTTTTTTAAATTTTTGGCTTCAATTTTTTATGTTAGAAAAATTTAAATAATTGTAAAGTTTTTTTGTATTAACAAAAAAAAAAAAAAAAAGAAATTTTAAAAAAAATGCCTTTTAAGGCTTCTGTTGGCCCTTTGTATAGGATACCCACCTATGCATGCAGGCCTATGGGCCCCATACCTTTGGCTTGCATAACCGCTAGTGTTCCACATTGGCCGGTGGCAGCTCCTAGCCATGACTTTTAAAAAGCTGGCCAATTTTTTAATTTTCCAGCAACCTTTCATTTTCCGGCAGCGACAGTTTTTTTTTTTCAATCAACTGTTTCTCCATTTTTCTACCGACTGCTTGACTTTCTTGGTGGCTGGCAAAATTTTCTGGGGTGGAAATGTTTGGAGGTTTTTAGGAATATTTCATCAAGTTTATGGTATATTCCGTCAGTTTTTTTTATAGGGGAGGCCAATATTTTTTCCCATCAGTGGGGAATATTCTTGGAATATTCTGCTGACATCAGCATGACCTCATGCTAAAGTCAGTGGTACGGTCTGCTACATGGCCCCATTTGACCCCCTTTGTGTCCTAAAAGGGGTTTGTTTTCATTTGGCCATAACTTGGGCGTACGATATTGTTTTTCAGCAAATGAGATATCGTCGAAAAGCTAATTTTGTCAAATTTCCAATGGTATGGGTTTCATTACCTGTTTCTACATTTGGTGCATTCTAGAGTCAGTTAAAGTCAAAGGAGCTATTTTTAGTACTGAGCTTGTAACTTTTGACCAATTTCTCCATTTTTCACTATCTTAGTAGAATTCAAACCATCTTTTAGAGCTCTTCAATTCCATCCATGCAATTTTCCCATATTGTTCTCCAGGTATATTTTATTTAGATTTTTTTGTTTTCACACTCTAGTGAATTACTTGGACGTTTTAGCTCCAGGAAACTTTTTGTTTGTGTTTAATGACTCATTTTTGGTTGTTCTATATGTATTTCTAGTATTCTGTCCTGTTTGGGAATTGTAGACATCTTTTCATGCATGTACTCAATTTGTAAATGCACTGAGATAAAGTGTCTTTATATTGCACTTGTATTATGGGATCTTGCACATCACTTTGTGCCTTATTGTACTCGCACTATGATATAAAGTTCCATGCGGGTTGATGTTTGCCTTTTTTTCCTTCATACATTTCTCATGTGTAGGTGACTTTTTTTTTCACATGCTTTCTATATGCTTGTACTTTCATGATTGCATCTTTAGATGTTCTTGGTTCCTCTTCATGCACTACTTTTAGGCATTCATTTTTAGTGTACCTATCATACCTTTCCCTTGTTAGCATTATTGGGTGTTTCTACTATTTGTGCTATTGCTTCCTTGGTTTCGTTGGAGTGAGCTATGCATACAGTATTTGTTCCTATGTACTAGGTGGATGCAACGGTTGGTTACCCATGCATTTCAATGAGATGGAGCACTTACCATATGGACACTCATGCATTCCTATTTCTGGAGGTGACCTTCCATTTTCACTTGATCAGTTCTTTAGACTATTGGTACTTGTTCCATCTGCATCTTCGAGTTCCTAATTTTTTTTCCATGGTTTTCCATTAGATTCAAGTAGTGCCATTGAGGGTACTCAAGAAAATTCTTGTCTTCTTGATCCTGATCATCATATTTTTTAGAGGAGGTTATTCTTTCGGCATCACAACAGTCATTCTTCGACAGTGTTTGTAGCTTCTTCATGCTTCTATATGTTCCTTTGTTCCTATCTTTTGGGACAACCTTGTCTTGTTTTTAGGCTTCTTCAGTCCTTCACTTGGCTTTCATCTCTTTTTTGGAGTAGATTTTTTCCCATGAGGTTTTCTCTATTTCTCCACATTATAGAGATCTTTTTTTTGTACATGGGTACCTTTTTTGGCCTTGTTTGTCAGGACCCATCTTGCATTCTTCTTAGGGTTTTTAGCTACTCCCTAAGTTCATCTTAAGGGGGGATGTTAGAGTTATCATATATTAGCTAATAACTAATTAATCTTTAATTGATTATTAGTCTAATTTATTCTCACACACTTTAGCTAAACTTAGGAATGCTTTATTAGTTGAGTTAATATCAGATCATTATGTCACATCTCATGTGATGTTGATACTTGTCATGATTTGATCCATTTTTCATTTAGGGCTTTTCTCTTATAAGTATTCAACCCTCATTGTAATTATTCATGAAGAATATCTGAAGCTTTCATATGTTCTTGAAAGATTCTTCTATAAATTTTTCTTGTTGATGAATATTGCACATATTGTTTTGCATATCTCTTGTGTGGAAGGTGTATTTGTTTGTTGTTTGATCTTGTGGCTTGTGGTTTTATGCTTGTTTCACAATTCTAATAGATTTAAATCGTGAATTTAAATGTTGACTATTAATTAGGAATGGATTTAAATGATTATATGATTTTTTGGGGAAATGGGATTCGAATGAATAGAAAAATGAAATTTTATTGTTTTTAATTTGAAAATTGAAAAGGGTAAATAGGAAAAAAGGGATTTTCAAGTTCAAATTATTCATTTTATGAGGAAATTGGAAGAGGAGAAAACCCTCTTCCTTGGAAAATTTGTTTTGTGGATTGTGGGATAAATTGTGAAGGGATTTGGATGAGATTGGGTGCAATGGGATAGGAATGGGAAGGGGAATGTGCTTTTAAGTGATCTTGTGCATTCGTTTGGCATGCCTGAGGTATTCTCCATCTTCAATTTTATCATAATTTGAAGTAATTTGCTAAATCCTTCTCCTTTTCTCATTTTCTTTTGATTTGAAGGGTTGTATTAGGATTAGGGGAGTGTAAAAACTTCCCAATGCATTTTGTTTGATTCAATTCCATGTTAACTTATCTAGTTATAGAATTTTTGGAGAATTTTCAACGAAATGGGGTTACAATGCCCATTTTTTAGGAAATGATGAAAATATGAATTTTATAGCTTAGAATGGGTGTTGGGAACTTTTGACACATTTTTAAAGAAATTTTAATGGACTTTGAAGAAAATTTCCTTATTTTTGGTTTATTGAAAAATGAAAAATTTTGGAATTTTTATGCATGACATATGATGTTTTTGAATGTTTGAATGAAAGTGTACTTCATGAAATATTGAAATAGATCTTGTGGAAACATGTGAAATTTGGTTGAAAATTGGAATTGTGCATTCTTTTTTGTGCCACTTGTTGCTGAGTGTGAAGAGCCTAGTAATAAGGTACTAGAGTGGGTATGTGAGTGGCTCCCAATGTTTACTTGGATCAAAGTAGCTTGTAGGGTGATCAAAGGTGGGGATTCATTTAATCAAGTAGAAATTAATGAAACATGGGTAATTAATTAACAAATATAATGGATGCCTTGAATGTTTGTAAAGGCTAGGGATATTTCAGAAGAAATGTGAGCTCAAGGAGATTGGGTCTTGTAAGATCAAGCATTCTCATATGTATGAGAGGATTACTAGATTCCATGCATGTCATACCGGTGAGCACCATGATGACACTCCCTACTAGCTCTCTAGCATCTTACCCTAGTGTCTTATGTGTTTGTGTTCCACCATTGGTAAGTTGGCCCAATGATGATCCTTGTGCTTTCCCAGTGGTGAGTTACCCAAAGATGATTATGTGATGGGATATTCATGAGTTTTCCCAATGAGGATTTATGATGTGACATTGGTGAATTTGCACAATGTGGAATTGTGATGTGACATTGGTGAGTTTACCCAATGATGGATTTGTGATATTTCATTTATGTTTGTGTCTAGTGTGGAATTGTATTTGATCCTACCCATGATTGATCCACCTTGTGATTTTGGCTAAGTGTTCTATATTATGTGTATCTTGAGTATATACTTTGTGTATGGCATGTGTATAATCCATATCCCCGAGCATGTGTAGGATCATGATGGGCCAAAAAGTGGCAATATGTAAGTGATATGATGGCCCATGTGGCCGACAAATTTTTTTTTACCCAAAATTGATGAAACAAAAAGGGTTTTTAAAGGAGATTCTCATCTTTCCACAAATATAAATTATGATTTACTTTGAATTTAATAAATAATTATTATTCATTTTCTATTTGAATTATGACTAAAGTCTTGATTGATAGGATGATTGAAAAAATTTATAGCTTTCAAACGGTATCACATTTTTTGAATCTAAAACATGAGTCACATTCTATGCTTCACATACAATAATATTTTAAAAAATGAGTTTCATGAAATTTTGACCAAGTTAAGGTGGTCAGACATATGAGTTTTTATATTTTTTTAAAGTTGTAATAAAAAATTCATAATTAATTATTTACTTGGAAAAAACTTACAAAAAAATATTCATCATATCAGGACATGAGTCCTCTACTTATATTTAAAATCTTATAAAAAAAATATTATCATTTTATTGTGGTTAGTGTGGTTAGACAGACACCTACTTATTTTTTCCCTAAAATTTAAGTACTACTACATTAAAATTTCAATTTTTCACCAAATAGATTTATTTATTTTTTAAATAAACCTAGTAGTTTAGAAACTACATTCAATTTTCTACAAATTATATTCTTACATATTTTTGAAATAATATAGATAACTTATTCAAATTTTTACATCAAGTGGTCTAACTCTGATTTTCTAAATTTTTTGCCACTTAAGGGCCTATTTTTTCCATGATGATCTTGCACATACCCCCATGTGTTTGGTGTGAATGATGTTCTTGCAACCCATGTGACTATCTCCTAGCATTGTGGGAGTGGATTATTTTGATTTCACAAGGTTGGGTGGTGTGGAAACCATTATTGCGGATTGAAGGATCATGGTGGAGTAAAAAATGACTTCATGTGATATAAAGTATTTCATGTTTTTTTCATTTTGTTCATTTGATGCAAATTGTATATATAAAGGACATTTGAGTCCTATTTTATATAATCATAATAATTTCATTTATTGGACCTCTCTTATTGAGACAGATTATAATCCATGGTTAATAGATAGAGAAAGTAATCTTAGTTATGTGACATGGTGTTAGAGCTGAGCACAACCGCATTATGGATATTTATGCTTATGCAATGTAATGGAAAAACAAACTTAGGAACATTTCATTTAGGTTTAAAATGAATGTAGGAATGTTTCAATTGGGTTTAAAATTAATTTTTCTATTCCTAAGAGCTTGTTCCTAAATAGTTGTGTCATTTGGGGCTTTGTTGTAGCCTCTTGTGAGGTCTTGTAAAATCCCAAATGTGTTGTATCTTTTAATTTAGGTGTTTTCTTGCTTAGTTCAGGAGTTAAGGGTGTTGGGGAGGTGATTACACTCCTCCTTACCTTTTCCTTTGATTGTTGATGATGTCTGATGATAAGGGAAATCAAACTATTTATTTGAACCCGAGTCATGTTTTGGTGTTTTTAAGCTCATGTGGTGTAGTAGACACTCTTGGGTGGTTACTTAGTGCTTGGGGGGTCTTTGAGGTCTTTCCCTAGTCAAGGGAAGCTCATTTCCCAAGACACTAGTGCCCCTATAGGGACACCAACACCAACACCCCTATAGGGACATTGGCACCAACATGTGGAATGTGTGCTAGGAACATAAGCACCTAAAGTGGACTCAATTTCCCTAAATTGACATAGGATCCCTTGAAGAACATGAGTGTTGGGAACTAGTGTCTTAGGATGTGCTTTTTTTTGTCCTTTTCATCAGTAGTAGGTGTTTCAGCGCCTCATATGGGGAAACATTGTGAATGAAAGTTTTTCCCCATGGTCTCGGGAGTCTAGGGATGTTTAGAGAATCCACTTATGTATTTCAATTCAGAATTTACAGCATATCCATGTTCTTTCCCATGTGGTTGTTGGTGCTTGATGTGTGATCATTCAAGTGCTTGTTTTGATGAGTCAATTTGCTTTCTTACATGGGTACCTTGGGTGTAATTTTTTGAGGGTTTACTGTGAACCAACTTGTGCAATGTGTAGAGGATGAAGAGTACCTCCTAGGCCATAACACATTTGGCAAGTGAAAAATATGAAAATGGTGATGTTGTTGCACCATTATTCTTCTATTGTCACTCAATTATGTCCTAGGATCCCAAATTACATTGACTATCAACACAAAGGTGAGTCAATTCTTAATCAAGGATGGCCTACACTAACTCATTTGACAGCAAAATTTGATGAAAAATGTTTGACGAAATATGTATAATTTGATGTATCGTCAAGTGCTTGTAAAATTTGATGTGTAATTTTCAATTTTTAAAAAGTTTATCCCTAACGTTCATCAAAATTTTGATGAACCTGGGTTTCGTCAAAATTTTGACAAACATGAAAAATAAGAAAAAAATCAAATTGTGGTTGACATAAAGAAAAGTGAGTTCGCTGATTTATTGCGATAGTGTTTTTCTCTACTTGAGATAGTTTGTGGAGAACTAAGGACAAATTTCTTGGGAAAAATCAGAAAAATTCAAGAAGATATCACCAGGTTGAGGGTAGTCATTTTTTTTTTGTAGAATTCAGCTGTGAAGTCAGATTTGTAGTTCCAGGTTTGAAAATCATATGTTAAAGCAACATCTCATCAGATTTCATTTTTAGAGGTTTAGGGTTTTGATAATTTCATGTCCAGATTTTGTTGTGTGGAATCACCATAAGATCACAACCAAGGAACAGATTCTTGTGACTGTAATTATGTGATCCATAACTCTATTGGTCATGTGGCATAATTGTGCTATAACAAATGTAGGATGCATTCATGTGTGACCCAAGTTTAATGTGGCTATGTTGTGATAGAAATGGAGGCACTCATATAATGTAGTTAATTCAGGTTGTATAATGTAGGTTTCAATCATCATTGGGTGCATTCAGGTTGTCTCAAGTTTAACAGGTTAGGATGTAATTATAGCATGATTGAAGAGTGATTACCTCTTGCTGTAATAAAGAGCCTATAACTCTGGTTGATATGTAGAGTGGTTGTGTTATATCAATTATGTAGTGCATTCAAGCACAACCCATGTTTAATGGGCTATTCTAGAGAGTGATCAAGATTTTCTAAACCTTATGAATGTTACTTAAAAGTGTATGGCTTAAACTACAAACCAAGTTTGTTACATACTTGAATGCAATCTTGGTTACCACAAACTATAATAATGTGATCTACTAATAACCATTATGGAAAGTATTAAAGCAAGACCCATGCTATATAGGATACATTTCCTGATCAGGTTTACATACCTAATGATCAAACACAAGCTTCCCACACACTCTAGGATACAATCCAAGATCATACCACAACTTTTTAAGATGTAAACTAATTTTACATTGGATTTAAGGTTTTTAAAAAATACCAACAAAAGCATTGATAAGAGCATGATTAGGGTACAAACCCTAGGCCTTAGTAGAAACATAAACAATAACTCTAACGGATTAGTGAGGTTGCAATACCAGAAAGATTGAGACATTGTAGCTAATAACAAAATATTGCAATCTAAAGATTGTAGCCAATAACAAGCACACTATGTAGCTTAGTGACATTTGTAAATGCAATCTACGATAAGAAGAATGATAGTAAAAAGGAGGTTGAGCAGTGACAAGATAATAAAGCTCAAACCTTGCATCGTAAAGTGGAGATTTTAACAGTGAGTTTCCTTACCCCCTTGCTAACCTTAAGGGTTTTTCAAATGCTTTTGGTAGTGTTAGACAAGGAAAATGCAATTAGGGAATGACTGTCGAAATGAAGTAATAGTGGTAATCATAGGTTCAATGTTTCTTCTTATCCATTAATGTATAATGGAGGTAGTGGATTGCATGTTTGAGCAGTGTTTTGAGACTCATCAAAGATGGGAGAATAGTGAATAATACCTTGTGGACTGTGAAGTAGTGTCAATAAGGTTGAAGGATCTTAAGATCTACAATACCATGAAATAATGAGTCCCCTATATTAAGTAGGCAGTCTATAGGGCATAGTTTGATTTTATAGAAGGATGCTCATGAAAGGAATCTTCAAGTGATAGTGAGTGAGTTGTTTGAGATTGTAGCTGAGGGTGCAATACCTAGTCTTAAAGAAAGTTAGCAAAGTAGTAAATGTGCAAGAAAATCAAATCATACACAACAAACAATTCACAATGTTATCTTGCATAATGCCTGAGTTTGAAGGAAAACATCTCATTGTATCTTGAGGAAAGTGGTGACCTTTAATGGTCAATCACTGGCAACCATGATTTTAAACATGCTATTGTGCTTATGGAGGCAACATTTTAAGCAAGGCAGTGAGTGGTGGTTTGGAACAATGGCAGGTATGAAGGACTTGCTTTATATGCATACTATGCAGTCTAGCTTAAGACAGCGTTCTTAGAAGAGATTGAAGGTGGATTATGGAACTCAAGGGTTACCATGAAAAGGATTAAAGCAAAGACTGAGATCTATTTAAAAGCCATAGTCATGAAGATATTAAAGATGTCACATGCAAAAACCTAGTAGCCGGAGTAATGAATATAGTGCCAAAGAGCATAGTGTGCTGGGGCAGATTTAGGAGATCTCCACATTATCTAATTACAGGGAAATACATCATTTATTTATTTTTTTAATTAAAATAAATCATTCTAAACCCTATATCTAGGATACATTGATACTTCAAAAGCCTCTAAAGGAATTTGAGATTATGAAAATATATGTCAAGTAAATACCTAGATTACAAATAGTAGCCAGAACAATGTAAGATTTGTTGAGCAAGTGAGCAAGAATGAGATAAGCAACAATGAATCCTATGCCTCCTCACGCACATCTCCTCACCATTCTCCTGCCATTCTTGACGGAAACAATTTCTCCATTTTGGCTGTCTATGTTTGAAAAATAATGTTTTGACGGTTTTAGGAGCATGTTTATTAAATGAAAACTCCATTTTATGGGCTACACTGAAAATAAGATTTTGACAAAAAAAAATTTAAGATATGTTTATTAAAGTTTTAGAGCACTCTTGCTGCTATATAATTTGATTCCTTAAATGATTTTATTCAAATGGATTGTGACTAAATAATGACTAACTATTTAGTCATTTTATTTTGTGTGGGACTAAATAATTTTAATCAATGACCAAACTAGTAATTTATTTACTCATTTATATTTGCTTTCGTAAAATGAGTAGGAATTCTAGGCTATTTTTAGTTGTTGTGACTAAATTTTTTAGTCACCTATTCATTTATTTGTCAAATTCTACTAATTTGTGCTTCCTTGTGCGATTACAGCTCTCTCAATGTTGAGAGCCCTAAGGATAAGCTCGTCATAAGAAGTGACACATTAGATCTTTAACTAAAAGGATAAATCTGTATTGACATTAGCAATGATGATTTTGACTTGTTGCTCCTTAGGAATGGGTCACTTCTCTTACTAGCTCACTACCTAATTGTCATTGTAGGGAAGTTTGCATCAAGTTCAATATTTTGATTTTTAGGAGTCTTTAATCAAGTGGGAATCATGAAGTAAAATAAGAATTTAATAAGCTCTTTGGGAATTAGTACTATAATGTGCTTTTGGGGTCATTAACTTTAATTATCTTTTATGTGGGTGGTTGTGTATCTCCAAATATTTTGGTGTAAAATATCGTAATTTGTTTAGGATTTTGTTACATGTCTATGAATCAAAATTATTGGAGTGTGAGTTTGATATTTTTTGAAGATCTAAATAGTCAAGCTTGGTAAAGAAAAATCACGTTAGATAATATTAGTCCAAAACAAAATCAAGAGACACTTGATAGATTGTTGGCTAGATTGAAAATAAAGGGTGATGGGAAATGTTATTTTCCTTGCAATAATTGCAAGGGCTTAAAGATGAGATGAATTTTAATCACAATAGCTGAGAAACATTGTAGGAAGCATGGTCACATTGAAGGGGGCATGATTATCGTCCATTGGTAAGGTGTTCATTATATGTGTTTATATTGATTGAATTTGTAAATGTTTATATCGTTTTAACATTATATATATATATATATATATAATCACTTGATCATGATCATGGTTTATTTGTGTCTATCATTATTATAAAGGTGGGGCACCCTAGGGTAGATGATATGGATTATCACGGCCCAAAGAATGTGGTTTTTCAAGTGGACGAACATGGAGATGTGAATATCAAAGTTGAAGTTAATGATCCTATGGAAGAAGATGATCATGCGCCAGAGAACATAGTTGAAGATGATGGTACGAATACATTGCTCCATGACACATTTAGTGGCAGAGCTGATCATGATGATTAGGATGACTTTGATGAGTTCATGATTCACCTATACTTGAGAAGGCATACGAGCCCCTTTATG